>JAXGGA010000287.1:0-232500 GCA_038373865.1 Uloborus plumipes
CAAACCCCCCTTACTACGATAGCTTAAAATAAGTTTATAAAGCTTCAACAGTTTCTGGAAAGAACCAAAAAACCCGTCGCCCCAAGCTTGATTAATAAGGCTTAAATTTGCGTTTTTAAGACCAAAATTTTCATTTTCTTTTCGGGAAAAGCCACTTTATTTTTACATCAAAAAAAACCCCATATATTATTTCTCTAAGCCGAATCCATACCCGGCGAAACCCTTTTTTCTTTATCGAATTGCATGAAAATTTATGATTTTGAAGCTTATCCCGCGGGCTATTGACGAAAATTAGACCCACCCTCTAAAAAGTGTCGGTTCGTTTTTTATTCGAACTTCAATTTTTGGGCACAAAATTGACTCTATCTAGCGAAATAATTGTCGTATCGTCTCCATTTTGATTTCATTCGAAAGATTAAAAAAATGCGTTCTTTAGAACGTTTCTCCGCTAGCGCCGCGTAACGAGAATCTCGAAAATCCACGTTTAAGCGACTTATAAGCGATTGAAGTTTGAAAAAGTTAAATTTTTTGCTCAACTGTTAAAATCGTTACCATTGTTGTTCAAATCAATTTTAAATGCGACATTTCAAGCCAAGGCTTAGCTCGGTAAACCTTAATTGTAACTTTTATTGTTTCAAAATACTATGGTAGTTTTGCGATAACGTTAGTATTTAGTTTAGTAGTAGCCTTGGGTATTTGATTTTAATATAGGGTATCACTTTTGTAGTAGTTGTAAAAGTGAACGTGTCTTTGATCTCTTTGAAAAGTTGTCAGAACGATGGCAGTTGATGGCGATGTTGTGCAAACGTACAAGATTTTACAATGCCAAGGAACAGGGTACCAACAGGCAGACTAACAGGAAGGCCACCAGTCAGAGGGCATTTTGCAACACTGGAACAAGTCACAGAGCGAAGAAGAGAGATTCGTCGTCAAGAGCGAATACAGGTTCAGCGTGAGCGAAACTAAGACACCAAATCTAACACATCCAATCGAGGACTGAAATTTTTGAACCTAAATAACTCAATTTTAAGTTTAGAGTTTTTTTTTTTTTTTTTTTTTTTTAATGCGGAATTCCGCACGGGTCACCTAGCTCTAATAAAAATTTAACGCAAAACTTGTTCATAAGCAACGTTCTTAGTTTCACCTTCAGGAGCAAGAATAAATAACTTTTTGGATAAACCTACTCTCGAGCAGGCAATGGAGAACGCAAGCCTCACTGGAAACTGTAGTTGTAAAGTGAACGAGTCTTTGATCTCTTTGAAAAGTTGTCAGAACGACGGCAGTAGATGGCGATGTTGTGCAAATGAAGCCAATAAAAATTGTCGTATTAAATTTTAAGTTTATTTTCTTGCGGAATTCCGCACGGGTCACCTAGTAGAGGAAATATTTTTTCAAGACTCAGCTTTGAATGATTTCGGAGGTAGATCTCTCTCGTTCCCCGAAAAGTTGGCAAAACTACTAAAACCTACGTTTTCCAAACTTAAATTCCAAAGCATTCACGAGGGTTAGACTCCGAAAAATCACCATCTAAGTCTTAAGTCACCCCCAAAGATAGCTTAAAATAAGCTCCTAAGCTCCCAAAATATTTTTACTCCCACTCTTTTAAGCCCCAGTAGACGCAACTCCATCCTCGTAATATTGTGCTTCATTTTCGTTGAAATTTGGTAAAATATAATTTAAAATCTATTCGGGGAATTTTTCAGGATTAAAAGTAGGGAATGTGAAGCCAAAAATGAAACAGTTAAGATAACATGCCTGCTTCAAACTGAAGAAATTAGAAATTTTGAAAGAAAAAAAAATTTTTTTGTTTTTAAAAAATGGAAAAATTTACCTCAAAAAAATTATGCGGCAAATTGAAAAATAAGATTTTTGTAGTAAAATATTTTCTGTTCGACTGCAAAAAGCAAAGTGACATATGTTACCATTTCACTTTGCCCCACATTTCCCTAATATTACTTTTTAACCGACTTCAACAAAGGAGGAGGTTATCAATTTAAAGCGTATGTTTTTTTACTTTCTTCTATATCTAATATATAGAAGAAAGTATTGGTTTCGTGAAAATTTTCGAATGTCGAATTTTGACGGATTTGCACGTTTTGAGGTGCGCTGAGTCCATTTCGACCATTTTTGGAAAATGTCTGTCTGTCTGTGTGTCTGTGTGTGTGTGAGTCTGTATGTGTGTGACCAGTTTTTGTGGCCGCGCTAGAGCAAAAACTACTGAATGAAATCGAACAAAAATTTTTGCACATATGTACCACCATGTGAACTGGTGCACCTGACTTTGTTTAGCGAATTCCTCCAAGGGGGGTGGAGCAATCGCACGTGTTCTGCGCGGGGGTGATTGCTATATCTCAGGAAGTAACCGGCGGAATCAAACGAAAATTGGTCCATAGGTAGACCCTACTGAGTACAGGTGCTGATTCAATTTGTTTGTCAATATCTCGAAGGGGGGTGGAGCAATCGCACGTGTTCTGCGCGGGGTGACTGCTATATCTCAGGAAGTAACCGGCGGAATCAAACGAAAATTGGTCCATAGGTAGACCCTATTGAGTACAGGTGCTGATTCAATTTGTGTGTCAATATCTCAAAGGGGGGTGGAGCAATCAAAAGTGCTTATTTTGTCATTGCACCTACTGTATCTCGGGAAATATTGCTGCGATTTGAATGAAATTTGGAATAACACTAACCCAATATGGAAGCAAGCATCGATTAAATTTTGGCGCCAATCGCCCCAGGGGGAGGGTGGGGTGATTTTTGCGCTTAGTCAACAATGCGAAAAATTAATTCATTAAAAAATCGCTTTCACGCTATTTAATTATCAAAACAGCTGAAAACTTTCAATGATTTGAAATTTTTAACTGTTGCCAATTTCTTTTTACTAGCAAATAAAATGTTTGCAATTAATCTAAACAAGGCTTTTGCAATGATTTCCAATTTCGCTCATTGATTCTGCATTTGCAGGGTTATTACGATAATTGGGAAATTGTAGCTGTCTCCAATTACTCGGGCGAGTACGTATTTTATTTTGTAACCGGAATTCATAAGATAGATATAGAAGAAAGTTTCGTGACGGCCACGACAGCTAGTTTTTGTTTGTTCCCACATAACAGCTGATCTACTGAACCGGTTTGGACGATTTTTTTTTAAATCGATAGGAAATGGTGTAACTTAGGTACCATGTACTCATATGACGATATTTGTTCACTAGAAAAAAAATTATTATGGAAAACAGTAAATTTCATGTCATTTCCCCATTAAATGATTAAATTTTCAATCCATTGTTGCAAAAATTTTTTGCCTCGCAACAGCAATATTAATAGTAATCATGATGAAAAATTTGAACCAAGGCTTAACTAAATCTAACATGAAACTCATTAGCGGTAACGTACGTAGTATGTGTTAAAATCTTATGAACAACGAGAAACTAGAATTGCTTTGAAATATAAATTAGTTGACAAACCGTTGATATTTAAATAGCTTTGATTAAGCTAGAGCCGCTATATAGACAGGCCGACGCATCAAGATTAAGTTTCACCACTTTGGATCCAATTTCGTAACTTTTACTTTCAAATTTTCATTGTTGCGGAGTAGGGTTACCAGAAAAAAGTTTTGGCACATTGCTAAGCTTTGCCAAATCCACGTGCCGCTAATAATTGCTCACAGTGAAAAATTACCAAAACGCGATTACTGGCCAGAAAAGACAGCCACTCAAACACACAAACACGCGCTGGATCCAAAGTGGTGAAACTTAATCTTGATGCGCCGGCTCGTATATATAGGGGTCTTAGATTAAGCTAGCACACAAATAAATACCAGAGAACAACAAATATTATTTTTTAGTGTCAATCGTTTATAATTTTAGACGAGTTGATAGTTTCTTCCTTTTTCTTTCAGTTTATTTTATGGAGCATTTACTTAAGAAAATTAGGTGAAGTTCCATAATGGAAACATTACCAAATTTCATAAGTACACTTACACTAAAAAGAATAAAATAAAAAAATTTTGGAAAAAAATAGAACCGACTTCAATTGGAAATTGCTCTAAAAAGTAAAAAATAATTTTTTTCTTTGAATACCATCGAAACTACTTTTAAACATAAGTTTTAAAGTCGGCGCAAAAACGATAGGTCAAATGATATTTAACCATATTTTGCCAACAGTTTTCGGAGAAACCATTGAAAATTAAAAGCAGAATATTTGTACCATTACACGAATGTGTGGTAATGAATGAAAAGAATGCGAATGCTTTTAAAGAACCTGTATCCATTAAAATGTATATAGTTGAATAATAGTTGCGTATGATTCTATGCATTGTTTTTGCGCCGACTTCAAAACTTATGTTTAAAAGTAGTTTCGATGGTGTTCAAAGAAAAAAATTATTTTTTACTTTTTAGAGCAATTTCCAACTGAAGTCGGTTCTATTTTTTTCAAAAATTTTTTTATTACAAACTCTTAAATACACTTCAGTTGTCACTCCCCTTATGGGTGCCGCCCTGGGGTTTCCCCCCTCCCTGGTAGTGATGTTATTAATAATGGATCATGTAAGTTTGAGAAAACAGAAAAAACAATACATGTGAGAAGAAAGATAGGAGTATCTTTTATTGTTTTTATCAACAGTATTAAAAGATTGCAACGCTAACAATGGCTATTATTTCTATGAAATACAAGATGGTCAACTGAGGCAGTCACTGAAAAAGCACCCTTAGTTAATGAAAAAGAGACAGAGGTTGACAAAACTGCATTTTCCCCTTAACTATTTCATTTAACTATATCTTTTAAAATGTTCACTTGGTGGTAAATAACACTTCCTCTCTTACAATAACTGATTTTATAAACTATTTAAACTTGAATCTATGTTAAATATTAGGAAAATTTTATCAGTTATATAAATGTTTGGTTTGCTGTGATAGGTTTTATGGTCATAGACATGCCCTCCCAGATAGGTCACCCAATCATTCGTAGCACTTACTGTCATATCACCAACAGAGCACAAACATTACTAACATCTCAAAGACTTCTACAAACATGGATGTCACAAGATTCCGAACCAGTTTAGTGTCAGTGTTTCAAAGTTATTATGAACAGCTATTTATTTTGAACACGAACCTCACTAATTTCCCTAGCAACTACGGAGGTTCCATTTAAGTTGAAGGTATGCATGTTTTTAACTTAATTTTATTATGTTACAAATATACTATCTGATATTAAAATTTTAACATACATAAATGCAACTTTTAGGAATATACGCCTTACATTTTGATGTCAAAAAACCAAAATTAGAAAAATAAATAAATCAACAATTTCAAAGAATAACAAAACCAGATTCAACTCTTTCTTTACCCAATTGAATATTTTTTATCAATTTAACCCATTAATGCCTGACATTTTTTTTTCCAAAGATATTTTGAATACTGGTTACAAACAGTGTCTAATGGACAGGAAAAATAATTAAAAAAAAAATATTATGTAAAAAATAATTGTTTTATTAAGGAAAGAAAAAAAGTCCCTCAAAAGTTATGATACACCCCAGAGGGTACATACTTGTTTTACTAAAAATTTTTTCTGCCTACGATACAATATTTAAAAAGACATTTTATAAGAGGAAATAAAATCAGCAATTAACATAAACTGGAAAGCTAGGAATAACTTTGAAAACTTAGCTTTTTTTCTCGAGATTGTGAACGATGTCATTTTTGATAAAGATCGTATTAAAACTGCTACAGAACGCACTTTACAATGGTTATATGCTGCAATCTGTTAATAACGAATTGAGACAATACCAATGTACTCATTGAACACTTATTTGGTCGAAATGTTCATTTGGGGGAAATTCAGACCCTTTTTTGGACCGTCCCTAAAAAGGGACGCTAGGCATTAATGGGTTAACTAATCTAAGAAGAAATGTATAGCGAAATTACCCCTTCTAAAACCTCAACACAAACAGGGAAAATGCTTCTTGTCAACCCCAGCCTTGTTAAAATGTACAAAAGCCTACCGACATAGGCCTAACAACCAATGGTCCATTACATTTATGTAAATATATAATATAGCTTTGCTTCTCTCTTTCCTTCTCTCGTCTTTTATATAATAACTCTAAAATAGCAGAACCCTCTTTTTATTCCTTCTCTCTCTAGTCAAAAAATATTACAGAAACTCCTGGACACCACAAACTGGGAACTTTTTTTTTTGTACACACACCAATAATGAATGAAAAACAATGCATTATACAGTGAAACATGGTACAAAAAGTTATTAAATATAAACAAAAAGTACACAAATTATCAAAGTGTTCAAATGAGGCAGTTTGACAAGCAAGCTATGGAAAAAATGTGACGTCTTTTGGAGACAAAAGACAGATAAATGAGCACCACACTACAGAAGGTTCGAACATTAGACTATTGCCAAGTTTTGTCCTAGCAGTGGTATTACATCTGAAAGAATAATGCTGCCCTTAGCTCTAAGAAATGAATAACACTATAATTGCTTTTACTCTTATTTCCTGTAAAAACTTTTAATAGAAAAAAAAAAAACATCATAGTAGTAATCTAAAGAAATGGATGGCATTATACAAAAAGGAGTTAACCCACAAAACATAAAAAAATGAGTTATCCAACTCTGATGGTAAAATATGTTGCTTTCTACATTAAGCAAAAATGATTTAAGCCCTATCAGCGTTTCATGGTAACATATCATTGGTATATTTATATAGAGCTCATGATTTTTGCCAGAGTTTGTTGACTTTAAAGCCCATTATCTCAAAAACAGGTTTTTGTGGATTAACTTCTTTTTGCATAATGCCATCCAAATATAAGCAGGAGAAGTAGGACTTTCTGATAAGCAAATATTGTTAAAAATGAACATAAGTAAAAATTCAATAAATACTATATAACAAAATTGTTTTATGATTTGGGGTGCATACTTGTAGGTTGATCTGTCTCCAAATAAGAAAATAAGAGCCATTTCAATTGAAATATTTGTTTCGAAAAATTTTCACCGGGACATGATGACATAGATGTTTTAGATTTCGCTTTGAATAATTTTTAAGTTACTTTAAACAATTCAAAAAATCTTTCAGCTATACATAGAGATTGAACCATTTGCAAGTTCTGATCAAATCAGGTGGATTTGCTTTGGGCAAAATTTAATAATGCATTATTTAAAAATATTTTTTTAAAGAAAACAAGACGGAACACAGTGGAACAACACCCCATGGGGGCCAAGGCCTACTGTACCCATCTCAAAATTTCATGAGCGAGGCTTTAAGGCAGATGTTCCGGGTATGTGCTCTGCTGAGTGTGGAACCTCCCTAGTTCAGTTATCCAGCATACTTGGTAGTATTTTATCGATCCACTGAATGGATGAAAAGCTGATTTTTTAAATCATAGAAAAATAATTTAAGTCCTCATAGTTTGATGCATTAAGTTTTATTCGTCACCTTAGCACTCACAAAAACATTCTGAATTCTCAATAGTTTGTCATAGCTTGAGATTCTTTTGCATTAGCCGCGCGCGGTTAAAAACTCCAAATATAAAACAGCACATGGAAATAAATAAATTTGTGTGCTAGCAATAAATTGGCATGCTAATAATCCACTGTGATGATGATAATCAAAGTAGCAGGCAATTTCAATATTGTAGCTGTTAACTATTTCAGTTTCAACTAAATGCAACAAGCATAGACGGCAAACTTACAAAACCAAAGCAGTCCTCCGGGCACATTATTCGAGGTGAAATACCACTGCAGAAAAACAGTATAATACTATTAAATGCTCGTTTCCTTATTAAAATATGAAATCTTTTTATTTCTATTCTTAAATTCTAAATGCCATAGCAAAGATGCAGTGTCTCAAGATAAATCTTTACAAATACATGCTAAGTTATGTTTTCTTTTTGGACAGGAATAAACAAATGCTGTCTCGTCGCATTGCTTACGCTTGATGATGTTGTTACTGTACAATAAAGTTTATGGTTGACGTATGCAGAAAGACACACTGGAACTTCGACAGTCTGATGCTATAGGGCAGCTGGAGAACAATTAATTGCACTTTTCTGTAAAACCTGGAACTTTCTACAGGACCACCAAGTAATGTAAGTCAATAATTTAGTAACTACAATATTACTGTTACATACTAGTTTTGGTACAGAGATAGAAAGAGATACCATGTTTTTTTTATCCCCCCCCCCTAATAATTTTATACTTTTGTACAGCTCTAGATAAAATTGAAACAAAATGTTTTACCAGTGAGTAAAAAAATTTGTCTGGAATAATTTAGGTTTTTAACAATTTATGCAAAAAAGTCAGTCAGTTGCATCATAGCTCCTGAACAAATGACCTGATTTTCATTTTTATCCATTTATTTATTTATAATTCTCATTTTTTAAGGTGACTTAATTACTTTTAGTTATGATTCATTAAATTAGAAATTTTTAAGCTTTTAATTTAAGTTTTAACTTGATTAAGATAACATGAAGATTCATCAACACCAATCAAAATTTATATACCAGAAAACCAAATATTGAGTCATTATTATTATTTTATCTATTTATTTTTAAGTTTCTCCATCTCGGTCACATATACTCCAGTTTAAAAAAGCTTAAAAAGTCTTCTCTCAAATCAGAAGCGACTGGTTTATTAACAAGCTGGTTGTTGCACCTAATTTTTCCTTTCTCTTAATTTTCTTGTGCTCAAATTAATAATATTAATGCAAACATTATATTCAGCCTTAATAAATAATTCATTTAAAAAGTAGTACCCTGCCCCCTCCCATATTGAATATTAGAAATCAATACAAACAATCAGTACATCTAGGTATTCTGTTCTCCTTGTAAACAATTCTAGTTCGTCATTTGGTGGTTTTCATGTCTCCGCGAATGTTAAGCTTCTACTATTTGTAACTTAACCATCGAATCACTTCGCAGGTTTCTTAGCTGTCGAAGTCTCACTAGTTGGCGCAGTCATGAAGAGTTTAACTTATGCTACAACCTAATATCTATTTTTCTTAACATGTTTAATAAATAATAATTATCTTAGCAGCTCCTAATATCCTCAGCTTCATCGAAAAACTTGGTGAATATATGACATGATCTAGAACAGGGAAGTCCAACATCAAGACAAAGGCATGGTTAAGAAAAAGGCAAGATGTGACAACATGAAGCCAATAATGAATGCAATACTTCTAATGGGAAAAATATAGACAGTCAATATCTGTACATATCATTTAGTATTTTCTTATTAGAAGCATACCAAACTTTGTTAACATCATACTGGCTTACTCCTCAACTAGGTGTTTGCCGTTATGTTAGGTCTTTTATTTCTGTTAGGCATGTCACATATTTGCCAAGCTTGGTAACAAAACTGAAGACATTACAAACTTATTATCACTTAAAGCAAAATATATCAAAGTTCCATTGTACCAAACTGCATACAAATCCTGAATTACTAAGTAAGGCCCTACAAGTTAACAATTAAAAAATGCTTCTCTCTCAAAATCTTGCTCACTATAAGAGCTGCAACGAATGTGCTAGCAATATTAACAAACTTTCTCCAAAATCTATTCTTATAAAAATCAACTATTTAAAAAGTTCAGAGGCATTTCCAACAATACATCTCTCACCACTTGCTGTACACATCAATGGCTTTACCAACCTAAGAATATTGAAATTGTATTTTTTTAAATTTTAGATTTAAATACTGTTGCGCATATGCAATTGTGCAATTTTAGGCACACCGGAGAATTTGTGTTAAAAGATAATACCCAATAACTGACGTTTGGAAAGCTAAATACACACTTCCATTCTTTTGCTGTTATTTGCTTTTATTTGCTGTTATTTACTGATTTTAATGACAATACATTGGATTTAAAATAATTTAGGGGGAAAATGATTTTTATGGGTGTTCATTTAAAATAAACTATCCCCCACTACCACCAAACTCACCCATAAATGATTAAGTTTCAATGCAAAAATAAAAAAGGAATCAATTAACATTTTCCCTTCATTTTCTTTAGAATAAAAACTTCATTGATTAAAAAATTACAATTATTTCCAATATGTTCACAAATACGAACAAGAAATATAATAAATTATTTATTCAACTGCCTTCAAATTTAAATTATTTAGGTAAGTTCTGAAATAACTTGCTATGTTTAAGTCATGGCATCACTTCTTTTTCCTTCTCTTTAAAATATCTGTGCGTGTTAAAATAATTCTTTGAAAATTATTCAAGTTTGAATATAAAAGCAGTTTGGCTTCGAACTTTGTTAAACATCCAATTTAGTGAATGCTATATTACACGCTTTGGATTAGAAATTCAAATTATTTTCCTTTTTACTCCCTCCTCCCTTTGGGAAAAAGTTAATTTTATTTGCATTTATGAAAATTATTTCTAAATTTATTTTTTTTTTCAAATTAAATCAAAAATATGTATTATAAAAAGTGTTTTTTAAGTTTCAATGAAAACGGTTTTGAATTAATACTATTATTCATAAGAATGGAATGTGCTTTAGCTTTCAGCCCTTGATAGTATAGAGCATAACATAGGCATAAATTTCTTATTTTTCAAACAGTGCTAATATTTAGATAATGCTATATAATTTATATATTACACAGAAAAGGAGTGAAAGAAATACTATAAACAAGATAATTCATAATTTAAATAATATTCAGAAATAATATACATTTTAATATATAACTTTTTTTTTCACAAAAAGAAAAAAAAATACAGAATAAGTCTTATAAAAATTAACACTGCTTATAAAAAAATATCCTCAGGAACAATACCAAAAGTAATAAATAAAATGTGCATCTTTAATTAAAAATCCATATTTCGATAAACATGCAAATTTATGTACATTAAAGTTAAATTCCTGATTTCTGCATAAATAAAATTTACACATACCGTTTTCAATATCAATATTTTATAAATTTGAGCATTTGTCACGATAACAGAAAAATAAGAAGTCTTTAACTACAAATATATATTTTTTCCCTGAACCTACTAATATTTAATAAGTCACAGATAAAGAGCTGCGGTATAGCAGCAAAACTTTTCTAACACAGAAACAAATGAACAAAAATATTTAACAACGAATAATTTATACTTCTGTCAAAGGCATAACCTGAAAATGAGTTCATTCTTAAAGTTGGCAGTGACCAAGCAGTATCATGTATTTACCTTATGCGTAATCTTTAAGGCTTTTAAGTATGCAAATATGATTTATGTGTAGGTCTACTTTTTCAAACCACTTCAGCTAGTTTTGTTTGGGCAAAAATATGGCCATTTTAATTCAATTTAAATTACGTTGACATATTTTCATTTAAATTTCTCTAAGGTGTAACTATTTAAATTTACTCCAAACATCAACTTGAAAACTAGTTCATCTTTTAACTGCCAATACCAAATATAACAATTGCTGTTTTGGAATAATAAATATAAATTATTTTACAAAGTATTAATTAGTAATAAATAAATAAAAAAGCTAATCAATTAGTACTTTATACATTGTAATTTATACGCATAAAAAAAGACTAAATTAAATACCATTCAGAAAATTGCAATAACAGAGATATAATTTAAAATGTTATTTCAGTTAAGACAAGAAATAATCTCACAGATTAGCAGATAGACTTTACTGGTGTTAAACTCATTTTCAATAAAATATCTAATCTTTAATATTTGTTGACTCAGCTAATAAATTTATGAAATCAATAAATAGTTGTGTTAAAAACATTTTTTATATTAGTAGGCCATAAGTTCAATATTGCACTCTATTCACAAAAGTGGTTGCTTGATGCCATACATTTTATGCATTAATGTAATTTATTTACAATATGAATTTAAGTACTACGAGGTGCGTGAAAATGGTTTTCCTCTCGAAGAAACGAAATCATCATTATACATCTGTTTTTTATAAAAATGTATACTTTATAGGTCTAATAGCTTAAAATAGGAAGCATTTAAAACCCAATATAAGATTTATACATGCAAAATGCTACTTATTGGTAATAAAAATAATTTCTTACAAGGCCAGAAAGCTACAAACTTGTTACTGCGTCATTTTCTTCTAACAAGGATAAGTAATCCTGATCCATTTTGTTTCAAGAAAATGTACACATCTTTCATCAAAATGTTTCACATAAAACAAAAATAAACATTAAAAACACAAAATGTGCAATATAAATAAGTGAGCCGAAAAATATCTACTATAAAAACTACCGATCACCAACCAAAAACAAGCACATAATTGGCAGTAAGAAATCTCTTCATTCATTGCAAAAGTTAATAAAAATGCTCTCATAATGATTAATCACTTCAAAAACAAAGATGTATTTTCTGTATTTTGTACAAAATATTTAGCTTTTTTTACAACAGTAAACCTACACCATAAGCTAATTTTCACAAAATTCCAGCTTAAAACATTTCGCATCTTTCCGTTGATTCCTTATCACATTTTTCTTCTTAAAGATTCTTCTCTATCTTAATTTTTTTCGATGAGATAATGATTTTTACTGAACACAAGATGCAATACGCTACTTTAAAATTGAGGAATGAACAGCACCACTTTCACAGCGATACTCTTGGTATTTTATACCACAGTTCACCGGTCAATATCTCTCAACCATATTGAGTCTCTTTTCTCAAAAGTCACTGATGAATATATATATGTATGTATATATATATATATGTATATAAATATATAGAGCTAATAAGGAATTTTACAATTCTAAGTTTGAATTTTTTACAAGCTTTTAAAACTTAATAACAAATATATTAAACTTTTCTATTCTGATGTATCGAATCTGGCAATGCTATTTAAACAGGCATAAATATCTTCGGCAACCTCGACTCGTTCGGAGGGCCGCATCAAATAATTTAAACCCTGGCACTGCGCGATGAGTCAGAGATGAGCGAGATGAGCGATCACATGTTTTCGATGGAGAAGAGTTCTTTGTGGAGTGCTGGGAAATCGAGGTGGGGCGAAGAGCACTTTAGCTTGGCCAGCGCCTCCATGTGCAGGCTGCTCAGGTCTCTCAAGTCCGAGAGCTTCGCCATGAGGATGTCGAACGCCCTCACGTCCCCTTTGTACGGTAGTTTGTGTGACTGATCGAGTTCATATTTTAAGGCTTTTAAGATGGCGTGGTTCAGGGTTTGCACATCTGCAATGTTCTTCAGTCCAGGACGGTCTAGAGAAGAAAAAAAAAAAGACGAGGATTACTAAAATGGTCATCTGTGAAGGAATATTTTTACTGCAAGCATTAATAACGTAAGTTTAACCTTTAGGCCAATGGCGGTACAACTATTGTACGAAAGAAAAGTGTTGTCTTTTTTCCACTTTGCTCCACCTCTTAGCGTTACGACGTAGGTTTTAGAGAAATTTTTGCAGCAGATTATCAAAATAAACATACTGAAGTATCATTGGTTAATATAGAAATAGTACAAACAGGTTACAATGTTTAAAAACATTCACTTTTATAAAACAAATAGCAAAAATAAGGGGGGGAGGGATATTTTTGTGAGGTTTGAAGAACACTGTCAGCCATAATTAGCATGTAAAATCAATTTAAATTGATGAGTAAAACAATCAGAAATCCTGCTCAATCCCACCAACAGCAAATTGGTAGGCTAATATTACTTTTAATGTCAAAACAATACAATGAAGTGTCGTTGAAAAACATGCAGGCCATAAAGACAACCATGTCATGAAAGTGTTAAGGTTTGACAGCTGGTAAATTATTTTGGTTAGTCTCAATGAAAATAGAACACTTCCACATGACGTTATGCTTATCTAACTGCTTTGAAACCTAAGACAGAAGTTAGTTAATAAAATTGACAATTTTGATTAATGGCCAA
This sequence comes from Uloborus plumipes, assembly GCA_038373865.1. NCBI lineage: Eukaryota > Metazoa > Arthropoda > Arachnida > Araneae > Uloboridae > Uloborus > Uloborus plumipes. The sequence continues at coordinate 13,848 of JAXGGA010000287.1, forward strand.
CTTTTTGGCTTAAATACCTGTCTGTGTGATGGAACCATAAGTTCCTCTACAACAATCTAACCTCAGCTATACTAGTTCTGTCTGCAACCAAGCATATCTATATACAAGACTCAATTGCTCTTCTAATAATGTATCAAATTTTTCCATATATAACTGGATCCTAGCAGCCATGTAACACAGCTACAGATTGGACACGCAATAAGGGTATATAATACAGGGTTATTCTAAATGATGGACCTATTTTTAAAAATTCATATTTATTGAAGCACAAATCCAAAAAGAACAATCTTTATACCAATGGAAACAGGAAAAGTTTCAAAGTTTTTTTTTTTTCAACTATAAATGTTTAATGTATCCACCATCTGCTGCACATCATCCTGTAACTCACGTAGTTCGCTTTACACAGTTTCAGTCGGTTGAAACTGCACAAACCAACAGCCAATCCTTTTTTCAGTTGGTGGTTCAGTACTGAATTTGGTACGAAATGCCAGATGCAGTTGGGACTCTTTTGACAACCAAAGAATGCAAAAAACCTTGTGCTCTACAGTAGTTATCTTAGGCAGGAATTCAAGTGAAACACGGACGATCGCAACTTACCAATGCAATCGCAAAGTCCCAAATTTGAATTCAAGTGAAACGTTACAATCGCTATAAGATGCGATTCTAATTCGACTTCCAGTAGCGATTGCAATTTTGGTCTATTGCGATCGCCTCGAAGCGATTGCAATGGTGTTTCACTTGAATTCGGCCCTTACTCAACTAACAGTGAAACCAATGGCAGTTTATTGTCGATCAGTGCGCCTCTATTGACAGCTTCTGGAACCATTACTGATACCTGCGTCATAACGTGATGTACAGCAGATGGTGGAGATATTGAACATTTATAGTAAGAAAAAAAACTTTAAAACTTCCTCTTTCCATTGGTATAAAGATTGTTCATTTTGGATTTGCACTTCAATAATTACAAATTTTTAAAAATGGGTCCATCGTTTAGAATAATCCTGTAGAGTGATTTTTGAAATTTTATTTTACAGCACTTTTTATTGAGCTTGTCTATTTCTACTTTCAAGTTTATTAAACTTGAATGATTCGATTACTTATCAACTATTCTATCTCTTAGCATATGAAGCCTTGAGAATACCACGGGTTGTCTCATGATGCAGAAGTGGCCATTTTCTTCCCATGCCTGAAGTAAAGTTGAGTAGCCTGAGTGAAAGCAGTGGTCCAACTACCAAGACGGAGACAAAACATTCACGTAACTGACCAGCGGAAATTCATTGTTGAAAAATGTGTGTTGACAACACATGCCTAAGCCTCAAAAGTTTTCGACACATCTATATACATAAAAGACTACTTTTGAAAACGTATGACCGGGGTTATCTTCCAAACTACTGGACCGATTTTAACAATTTTTTCACTGTAGATAGCTACAGTAACAGAGAGCAGGATAAACTATAATTTATTTCTAAAAAGCTTAGTTTAAAAAAGTTGTTATGGGAAACAGTTAATTTTATGTCATTTCCCCATTAAATGATTAAATTTTCAACCCATTGTTGCAAAAATTTGGTGCCATGCAGCAACAATATTGATTGTAATCATATTGAAAATTTTGAACCAAGGCTTCTCTGGAGTAAGTATGGAATTTATTGCCTTCTAAGGATTTTTATATTTATCTGAGCCTACAATCACTAACGGGTGAAATAAAAAAAAAAAAATGATTTTGGCAATAGTTAGAGAATAGAAAGTGTTTATGGTCAAAAAAATTTCTAAATTAGGTACATAAGATGTTTTCACCTCACCAATGTTATCACGAGGATAGAAACTAATAATGGGACTCATTTAACGAGCAATATCTGGAAATGGTTAATTTCAGTGCGATTGATACTGTAAATATGTATTATTTTAATATACCAAGCTTATAACATTTCCTATTTACTCAAACCTTATTTGTAGCTTGCTATTTTTTTTAGCTTGCATTATTTTTTTTATAGTTTATCCATAGCATAGCCATTGTTTACAGAAGTAGCCATTATGTTTATAGATATGCACTTTAGTGTTGGGAAATTTATGAATGAGTTTCACTAAACCACCCTACACCCACAGAAACCCGGGCAGGGCCGGGTACCCGGCTAGTATTACAATAAAAGAATACAAGAAATACCAATACTCCTCCCTGAATTTTTAGCAAAAAAAAAAAAAAATGTATTTTAAATTTCAAGTTCCTGAACTAATTATTAGTAAAACAGTGATTTTGCTTAAAATATATTTTTAGACAAACATTATTTAACTATGCAATACACGGTCAACTCGGTTATTTCCATCTATGGACTGCAGTTTTGTGCTTATTATGCGATCATCAGCATGGAATAGGAAAGTAACCGAGTTGGGAGGCAAAATCCTCTTATAGAGCAGAGAGAGCCAAAAAAAAAAACTGGTAGCTAATGTGAAAGAAGAACCGTATGAAGTGCTGTGTCGCTCGCTGGTATTCTAATTTCACATTACAGGGGTGATTGTGAGTTCACAAAAAAATACCTGAAAGTTTTAAAGAAAAAGTGTGTGTGGGTTGGGGGGGGGGGGGGGGTGGAGTGTTTTTTTAAAACCAAGGCCCCATTACTAAGCACACCTAGTAATAATTAATTTCCTTCATAAACTAACACATTTCATATATTCAAATAGTTTTTAGTCAAAATATTGTACATGCATTTAATTAAATTGTAAATGAGTAATAAAGTTACTTTTGAGCTGGTGATGAGCAATTATCTTCAAAAAAATATTTTAAGGAGAAAGCAAAAGTCTAACAGAATTGCTATTTGTTGTGCGAAAGCATTTATAAAGCAATGAATGTTGCATTTGTTACATTTCATTTATTTGTCTCCTAACTAAGGGGAATAAGCATCAAAAGTGAGAAAAATTTGATTCTCATATCGAATGCAAATAAGGTAATTTAGTAAGGTAAAAAAAAACACTTAGAATTTACATCTGAACATTTCTATTTGATGAATATTATTAATAATTATGGGCATAATCATCGAAAATTTGAAAAAGAAAAAAAATCTGGAGGTGGGAAGATAAAAGCATAATTAAAAATATTTTACTTCCGGTATTTTTGAATATGAAAATACCGGAATCTATCATGAAAATACCGGAAATCCGGTAAAATACCGGAACACAATCACCCCTGACATTAGCTACCAGTTTTTTTTTTTGGCTCTCTTTTGCTCTGTAAAAAAAAATCTTAGTAAAATTTTAACTTAATAATTAAAATTATTACCTGGTGACAATAAAACTGAAGCAGAGTATAATGCCAGCTCAGAATCTGTCAGTTTGAGGTCAGCTATACTTTTCGCCATTTCAAATGTGTTGTTTACCAGCTTCATTTCAGATGTGTCTAAGAAAAGACATCAATTTTAGCATAGTAAGAAAGAAAAGTTGCTGCTAAAAAATATTTCCAAGTTTGATGTTAAAGAAATTTTGAATTAAGAAAGGGAGGCACAAGTATTATGCCATCGTGTGATTATTTATTTCCTCTCATGCTACATACAAATGTATGGTTGTAATTTTCAAACTTCTACTTTCATAAAAATTGAAGGGGCAAGTCTATAAGTGACATTTGAATTTTGCTGATTTACAAATTCAGATTAGTGTGTGTTCAATTGTGTTAACTCACAAACACAATTGAAAGGGCAAGTGAATAAAGGAGATATGTGATTTTTTTTTTAATTTCTAGAAAAAGCTTTTAAAACAGAAACTATTACCTTATCACCTTCATCCATGGTAAAAAATATGTTTTTCAAAAGATGTCACATGTCACCTTTATCCACTTGCCTTTTCAATAGATATGATGTTTTAAAACAATTCTTAACTGTACATTCTTCACGGTTGTAAAAATTATTAAAAATTTACTTTCGCTTTTATGATATTTCCATGTAAATTTAAAGCCTTAAGTATTTTATTAAATATATCTGAAGGACCAGGGGCAAAAAAGATGAAAGTCCCTTTTTCGTCAATTTTGAGATATTGGCGCTATCTAGGGGTTATGAAGGATTAATATCATCTGGTAGAACAACAAGGGGGGAAAACGATGAGAATCGACCGAAATGTGCATGAAAACTCTATTAACTACACAAGGAGTTGCGAGAAATCGAACTTTGTTCTTCGTTTTTCTCAAAATCGCAACTAAGTTTTCATGAATTAAAACAACAAGTAAAAGAAAATATCAATCTGGAAAGTAGATGGAGGGTAAGTGTTTTCTGCTTTTTATTTGGTTGTTAAATTTAAGTTATCAACATAGGAGTTAACTTAAAATTTCTACCATGTTTGATGATTCTTCATTTATACATTAAGTAATAAAAATGAATTCTACTAAGCATCATCAATGATTAATTCCTCCTTCCTTAAGGGCGGAGGGGATACCTCCCTCTCACTTTGTCAGTAGTATGAAAATAGAATGTGTCACATTTTAATAATAAAATTCAAATTAACCTCAATCATTAAGTTAAGAAGATTTGTCTTACATTAATTAATAAAATGAGCCAAATGAACTATAGCAAAAGATTTTATAGAAGTTAAATTATGACATTACAGTTATACCTATTGGTATTAATTAAATTACAAAACAGATGCAAAATGATCAACAGCTAAGTTTAGTTAAGTATTCACCTAATTTGCTAAAGAGAGAAATTGAGATCCATTAAATCAGAATTTCTTAATTTATTTGCAACGTGAATTTCTATAGTATAGTTTGAAAGGAATTTAAGGAATCAATGAATTGGTTTTAATTCACAATTCAATTCAATATTTTCTCTGCTGCTTAATCAGAAATTACTGATTAACCCATTAATGCCTGACATATTTTTCCAAAGATAATTTGTATACTGGTTACAAACGGTGTTAAATGGACAGGAAAAATAATTCAAAAAGTTATGTAAAAAATAATTGTGTTATTAAGAAAAGAAATATCGTCTCTCAAAAGTTACGATGGACCCCAGAGGGTACAAACTTGTTTTGCTCTAATTTTTTTCTGCCTAAGATATAATATTTAAAAAGACATTTTATAAGAAGAAATAAAATCAGCAATTAACCTAAACTGGGAAGCTGGGAATAACTTTGAATACTTAGCTTTTTTTCTTGAGATTGCGAACAATGTCATTTTTGATAAAGATCATATTAAAACTGCTACAGAACACACTTAACAATGGTTATGTACTGCAATCTGTTAATAACGAATTGAAACAATACCAAGGTACTCATTGAACACTATTATTTGGTTAAAATGTTCATTTGAGGGAAATTCAGACCCTTTTTTGGACCGTCCTTTTAAAAGGACGCAAGGCATTAATGGGTTAAAATATTAACTCAGACCTAATCTTCATTAACTTTTACATGGAAAATATGAATTGCATGGTGAATGCAAGTTTCGTGGAAGCCGTGTGTGATTACCGTGTAACCTTAGGGTTTCAGGAAAACAACTTAAGAAACACTGCATTAAATGATTGTTCAGAAATAAAATCAGAACTCTAGAATCAAATGAAATTTACTTAACATCAAATTAAATTTTACTCTAACAATTCTTTAAGAATTTGATATTTACCTTCAACGAATAAACACAAAATTTCTTTTTAGAAACTATAAGGTGGTTACATTTTTTTCATAACCTTTCATTTTTTAATCAGAACAACAATTTGGAAAATAGAAATTTTTACACTCTAACAAGTATTTTTCATTATAAATTGTTCAGAGTCTGGAACATTTTCAAAAAAGACAGTAGCAATAAACATTAAAGCAAAATAGCAGATCAACTTGCTAGGAAAAGTTCTGAGACCCCTTTTGTTTTTCCACAACCAGCAATTAGGATTTCAAAGAATCTCATTAGGACTGCTGTTTCTGATATTTTTAGGGAAAAACTGTACCGCAACCGGCGGAACTTGGATGGGCAACGTCAGGCAAAGGAACTTAATAGAGGGTGCCCTAGTTTTAGGGCAAAAGAGCTCTTAGGTTTTAATAGAAATAGTATTAGGAAGGCCATTGGTCTCCTTACTGGTTATTGTACATTAAAGCGACATCTCACGATAATGGGTGTCATAAATGATCCAACTTGCAGGGGATGCCTCTTTCATGAGGAAACTGTTGTTCATATCCTGTGTGATTGCGAAGTGTTTTCTGCCCATAGGTTTGAACACCTAGGTCGTCATTTGCTCGAACCTTGGGAGATTCATGACACTCCTGTTAGGTTTTTGCTGAATTTTGCTTCAGCCACTGGTCTATTTTTAAGGCTTCTGTTTGGGGACTAGTACAATAGAACTCTGGTCGCAGTGCTTGGTTCGTTTGAACCCCCCTTTCTCTCATTTCATTTCAACATTAAAGCATCATTTTGTGTTTGCCGCAAATGTTATCTTTTGCAAAGGCCTATTGTTCAAAGAAAAAAGGAGAATTATATTAGAAAAAATACGAATACAAACCTCCTGTCGTGAAAGCGTCAGATGGAATCATCATTTCCCCATACACTACATAACCGGTAAGAGGATCGTAATACCTACTCATCCTCAGTATGCTCATTTCAAAACTACCTGCAATTGTAAAAGAATGGAATTAATCATTCGTAATACTATACAATTTTTCTCACATATATTTAAATTATCAGTTGTAGCAAGTAAATTTGTAACATACAATTTTGGAGTTAGCGGCTTTGTTTTAAGCCAGTTGAACTTAGTTGTTAGCAAGCTCAAATAGACACACAACATTTATTTATATTTATCACATGCATATTTGTAGCAAGCTCAAATAGACACACTTTTTTTTAATATTTATCACATACATATTTGTAAATATGCTAACAAAAGGATTTGTGAGAAATTGTCTGAGGACTTTGGATAAATGACATGTGATCTGACTCTTTGATGATGCATTACACCTAGATATACTCGGCATGAAATATTTGGTAAAAAAAGAAAAAAAAGAATACATAACAGCATTTATCAAAGAGTGGATGAACATACTCGGAAATTACAAAAAAAAAAAAAAAAAGTGAAATTAATTCCCAAACATCTAACTGCTGTGGATACCAGACAATTTCCAAATAGATAGTAAGTTGATGACAAATTAAGAGATTTACAAATGTGTTTTTTTTCTAAAAGTGTACAAAGACTAATAAAGTAAATTTCAAGTTTTACTATGTTATTAAAACATTTCCTATGATTTTGCTAAGAACTGGTTCGAAATCAACTTGTCTCAACCCCCTTTTTACTCGGGGAACGGCGACAGCTTTGGGGGGGGGGGGGGGACGCGGCATGGTGCAGTTATTCTTTTCATTTTCTTTTGCCTGATTTTTTTTTTCTATTTGAAAAAAAAAGACATAACTCGAGGACCATTAAAATACTTGTGAAAAATTTTGCGAATGGCTGAGGGTTCCTTTTTTACCAAATAATAAAAGTAATAAATAGATTAATAAATGTATGAATAAAGCTTTGCTTGACGTTGAAGAAGTTACAAAAAACATTTAAATGCAAAGAATAAGATAAGTAATTATTAAAATGATTATACATCAGTAATAAATATTGCTGAAAAATAGTAGAAAAGTAAGAAAATTAATTTTAAAATTCAGGCAAAAGATGGCACATAGTATACAGTCGAGTCTTGATAACTCGAAGTCCCAAGGAACCAGCTGAAAAATTCGAGTTATCCGTAGTGCGAGTTAAAGGACGTTCCCACACCTTTTTCGACAGTCTGGGGACCCAAGAAAAACTTTAGAGATGAAAGAATATTAGAGTTATTAAGCTTGGAGTTATCGAGACTTGACTGTATATTGTTATCACGTTTTCTTACTCTTTTATTTTTCTTTTCTTTGGGTTAGAATGTCGTTTTAACGTGGTAAGTTAAAATCTTCGAGGAACGGTCAAATGTTTCTGCAGCCTGGTGCAGTGACCACAGGTTGAGAATCACTGTTCTATATCCAATTATTAAATATCTATTTTGAAGCGTTTATTTTAATTTACGGATAGAGCCAAAATTATTGAAAATAGTAAGTACAGTAGACCCTCAATTTACGCGGGTATGTCATAGGTGGATTTGATTATATGATTCGACGCCATTATTTTGTTTTACGCATGTGAATGAGTTTGATTTTATGAGGATGTGATATTGCAGACTGATAAATTTTACCTCTCTTTCAAAATATAAACACCTGACATTGCAGATAACATGCAATAAACTGCATTTTGGTATGCAAAAAAGCAAGCTTGGACCGCTGGAAACATTTTTTGCATTTGGTTCCACAGCGCTTTCTCAGGAGGAAAGTTATTAAACACTCACGATATATAGCTAAAGAACTTGGTGCATGAAAGTAACTACAACATTGACATTGATGACACACACTCAAAGACTTTCAAGTTTTGAGAAGAAAGAAGAGATTCAAAGTTTTGAGTCATCTTTTGACTGTGGCAAATGATCATTTTGATTTTTTTAGTGAAGCAAATGTCATGTGTAAGTAACCCAAATGGTTACGAATGTGCTACTGCCCTACAAATAACTAGAGAAAAATAATGAACGAATGCCTAAAGATTATTGCAACTAGTTCTTTTTATAAACACTAAGTTAGTTCATGTTTTTTTTTTTTTTGCACGTTGTACATATGTATCAAAACAAGAAAATATTATATATATAATCCATTTATTTTTGTTGCTAGCACTAGAATGAAGCATTTTTTGTTAGCTATGGGACCTAAACCATATGAACACAACGATTATTATTTGAACACAGCAATTAAGTCTTAATTTGATTGAAATTTTCTTGGAGCATTACCTCCATGTAAAACAAGTTTCCTCTGGATACAAATGCGTTGGGAGATACTGAGCATAGAATTTTGCTTGAAAATGTTTAATATACTATTGTATTTTATTTACATTTATTCATTTATATTTTTTGTCACTTGATAAAAATAGAAAGCATCAAAAATAAGAAAAATTTAATTCACAAATTGGATGCAAAACGAGCATGTTTTTCAAGATGAACACTTCAAAAATATTAAATGGTAAACAAAAGAAAAAATGAAAGTTAAAAAAAAAAACTTTTAATTGCATTTTAACTATCCTGCATGGTAATAAATATGGTTAATAACTATCGACATAACTGCTGAAAATTTGGAGTAAGAGAAAAAATCAGAAAAGGGGACATAAAAGCATTATGGACAATGGATTTCCGGGATTAACATACAAAAAATCCTAGAATCCCAGCACATAAGCAGAACACTAGCATACCTTAAACTGACAATTAGCGATTCCTAAAATATTGTAAGTGCATGATTGGTTTAGTAGTCTGAGTAATAGTATCTTAAAAAACAGGGCGAAACTTTTATTGCCAGAAGTATACTTTCAAGAAAAAAAAGAAAATGTATATTCGTTAATTAATGCCTCTGATGTAATTTAGCAATTAATTTCTTACCAGCTTTGAGTAATAAAATCTGGTCATCTTGAGAAAGTTTCATGAAACCAGGAACCATTTTGGCAAATTCGATGATTTGTTGAATAATAGTTGTAAGTTTTGCTGCACAATCTAACCACAGCGCTTCATGATCCTAAAAAATACAACATTTATAAAAAATTTTCATTTTAAGCCAACAAATCGCAAATATCAATCAGCTTGGTTGTATGAAATAAGGAAAAACTTTATAATAAGGAACATGTTAGGAATAAGGAAATTATAAAGAAGGCATTAAAATTTCAAACAAAATTAAAACACACACAAATCAAATAACTTTAAGGGAAGTATGAAACTGAAACTTTTTTAAACTAGAGTATTTTGGTGCTGTTGAGCAAAATTAAGCTTTCTTTGTAAAAATGTTCGCACATTGCTTCAGCAATAATTGGACATTCCAAACCCCCAAAGAGAGATATATTATACCAATTCCTAAATAAATACAAATAATGGCTCTCTCAAATATTTAGAGAATATACTATTAATAGATAGCATTTTAGAAAAATAAATTATTTAAAAAAAAAATAAACAAAATATAAAACTTGATAATTTTATTTTTAAATGATCAGTAAGTTTTAAGACTCATTTTGAATTTAGATATATTTGCAAAAATATGAGCACATAATACGGAATCAAATATTTAAAATTAAAATTTCAAATCTTTCTAATTTAAACTATAAAGGTTGTTTTGAAATATTTGAAAGAGATATTGCTTTTTATTGCAGAAACATATTCACCTAAAATGAAACTTGGGAGGAAAATAATTCGTTGAATAGTCAAAATTAAACCTCATAAAACACTAAGATGTATAAACAGAAAATAATAGTCTTTACATCATATTTACAAAATGATGCAAGAAGTAAAACATAAATTGTGCTTATTATTATTATTATTAAATATTATTATTTTATATAGGGGAGAGGGGGGCACATGTAAACAGGGGCACATGTGAACAAACGATATTTTACACAGTTAACGTGAAGAGAAAAATCTGAAAAAAATTTATGTCGATGGTAACTCAAGTACTATATCCTGCATGAAATTTCAAAAATCTAAATCATTTTGTTTTTTAGTTATCAAAGATCTTATGTTTTGGGAGGTGCCAATATACTTTTATGTTCTATTTCTCCGAGTAAAAAACACATCCAAAAACTATTTTTTTTTGTAATTTGAACTTTATTCGTCTTAAAGTGGCATTAATTAGGAAAGTTTTCATGCACTATTTTTTTTTTTAATTGAAGAAAAAAAATATAGTTTTTTTACCAAATTAGGCCTAAGTTGAGATAAGGGGCACATGTGAACACTTTATGTAGGGGCAGATGTGAACAGTTCATCTGTGCCCCATAATGGTATTTAGTTATTTTAATTTTAAAAAATAGTTGTTTTTTTTACATATTGAATAGTTTAATTAATAAATACTGAATAATTAAAAGTTTCAATACTCAATATTTAATTGAAATTTGCAAGAGTTGCAAAGAAAAGAAAGTTAAACTTGCTAAACTGTTGAAAAAGGAACAGTTGTAGTAAGTTGTAGTAGTTAAAAGTTGTAGTAAGTGACGCCGAGTCCGATATTAGTTTTAAAGACCGCAACTATTAAGAAATTTGTGCTGAAGTCAACCTTGCACCAGAAAATGTAGCTGTGAATGACTTTGTCCTCGTAGAATTCACTACAAAAAAAAAAAAAAAAAAAATTCACTATGAATGAAACTTTTATGTTTCCAAAAGCAGATGATACATCGATGGTAAGCACTCTAATGATATTCTGCTAAAATTACCACCACCTTCAGTTTTAGGTGGCACATGTCCAGCTGCATCTTCTGTTTCTTTTTCTGTAAAACTTGAAGGCTACAATGTTCGTTGAATTGAGTCAATTAATCACATTGAATAACTAACTTGATATTTTCATTGTAAGTGTTTGTTAATGTGTAACAAGCAGTATACCTAAAAATATGCTTAGGTGTATTTTATTTCCATTTATGTACCCGTGTTTACTTGTGCCCCAGGCATGTTTACAACTGCCCCTCCACTGGGGCAGATGTGAACAAAATTTAACATATTTTGGACTTATTTTTTTGGGTGGAATTCAATGTTGAAGAAGAAAGGTAACTGTATGAAAGTATTAGTAAATGTGTGATTTATCATGTACAGCACTTGTTTCTTTTATATCTCAAATGAATAATGAAAAATATACAAAAATGTCATTTTTGTTCACATGTGCCCCCCTCTCCCCTATAGCCATAGGCTGGCTTAAGTGAAGCAAGTTCTACACATGAAATAAATTTTCAGTACTGTGCTTTTTTCAGCAAGGGGACAATATTTTCAAGCACAGTAGGTACGGACACGTATCTAACATAAAATTTCTGAAACACAAAAAGATCTTTAAAAAGAAAAAGCATTTTAAATTATTCTATGCATGTGAAACATTTTATACCTGCAAAGCTACATCTAAAATTCACGTCAGTAAGGTATATTCAACCACAATTAAATAAGTATTTGGCTCTTAACATTTTGCATATTGCTCTTGTTACCTAATCTTTTGAGTACTGCTTTGAAATATGGGTTGAAAAAATAACTTACATTAAATCTATTTTAAGATCGTATGAAATAGTAGCAAATAGAGATGAGTTCGGGCTCACTTTTGAAGACCCGAGTCCGCCCGAGCCCGAGTGATATTGTCTTGTTTTGAGCCCGACCCGGCCCGAGCCCGAGTGTATCAAACATCAATATATACAGGGTGTCCACTCCAATCGTGGACCAATAGCTAATTTCTAAACCGTTAGAGATAAGCATATAGTTTATTTAGGAAAAAATCTCCAAATTTTGAAAGGAATTTTGGTTCTATTCAATGTTTTTCAAAAAATCAAATTTTGAAAGAGTTACGAAATTTAAATTTTTATACAGCCCCCCAGTCCTATCATTCATATTTAGTAAAACATTCTTGACACTGTAACGTTTAAAACTTAAAAAAAATCACTGTTCTACGACAAAAATTGACCGAGTTATGACGTTTTGAAAAATCAAGATTTTGCATTATTTCATGACGTCATCGAGAGATCACTTAAGGGACCGTATGCGAAATCCTTCAAAATCTTGATTTTTCAAAACGTCATAACTCGGTCAATTTTTGTCGTAGAGGAGTGATTTTTTTTTAGTTTTAAACGTTACAGTGTCAAGAAAATTTTACTAAGTATGATTGATAGGACAGGGGGGCTGTATAAAAATTTAAATTTCGTAACTCTTTCAAAATTTGATTTTTTGAAAAACATTGAATAGACCCAAAATTCCTTTCATAATTTGGAGATTTTTTCCTAAATGAACTATATGCTTATCTCTAACGGTTTAGAAATTAGCTATTGGTCCACGATTGGAGTGGACACCCTGTATATTTAATTTCCACTTGGGATGCATTGCCATATGGTATATCGTATCGCAAATATATTATAAGTGGGTGCTATCTTTTTGAATTATTATTATTATTATTGCTGCCATTAAGAAAAACTGTTCTCACGCTCTTTAAGTACCCCAATATTTTATTTCGTGAACGTTGTATTTGCATAAAAATTGACTATCTTAATATGAGATCGAGCTCGAGCCCGAAAGCTGTTTGAAGTTAAAGGGCTCGAGTACGTTTCGGGCTCGGGCCGAGCCCGGCTCATCTCTAGTAGCAAAAATCAAAAAGAATAGTTCCCTACTACTAAGTTGACACTTTACATAAAAATTATTCATAGGAAGTAGAATGTGAGCACTTTTTTCATCATGACGTAATTAAAGCTACATCATTTCCGAACAACAATCTACAAGTGCAGCTGCTTAGCGAGATTTAGTGCATTTTGTAGCACTGATCTTTTCAATTTCTATCAATATTCTTCAACTGTAATTAATTTTAGTGAATTTTAAATATAATAGTAGAGGAATGTGGGGTAGAAAATGAATGGTTGAGTTAATTTGCAATTTTTAAAATGAGCAAATTAGAAATTTATGTTGAAAATTACAGTAGAGAATAATATATTCAAAAAAGAATTTCTATAGAAATTTTGTTTTTCATTTTTGTCGGTAAATTTGTATTTTTGAATAAATGTGGAAAATTTTCATATTTTTATTTGATTATCAAATACAGGTTTCATTGAATGAACAAATGAACCAATGTCCTGAACAAATGAGTTAATGAACAAACAAATCACGGCAAATATGTAAATGAAGGAATGAGCATTTTTGAAACAACATTGAACAAAAAAATGATATATTAGACAAACTGTACAATGTTTCGAAACTGCTCAAGTTTTTGTTGAACTTTTCCAAGTGATAGAGAAAATTTTAGTTCTACTAAATTTAAAAACAAAATTCCATTGCTCACCAAATTTTTGAAAATGATGAGAGAGGTGACGTCATGAGGCTTCCTCATAATGTCGTTAAGGTTTTCCGCCGTGTAAACACATGTTCTGTTGTGTGCCTCTGTTAGAGTCTTGGTGAGAAGCTCTAGAAAATGATAAAACAATACATTGTATCAAAGATTTAAATTTTTCACATTTTAAAACACAAGGATGAAAATTCCAGAGTACAGCAGAATAGCCATTTTGTCACGAAAAAATGTCATAATAAGCGATATATTCCATTATACAGGATCTAAATAATACATTACAACTGATTTAGTGCAATGCAAATATACTATATTAAGTGGGATATTCTTTTAACTGATATTCTAATAAGTGGGCTCGACTGTATGATCAAAACTGGCATTTGAAAGCCTGGAAGGAGTGCCAACAGGAGTAAAACTTTTCTAGAACTAGCCCAGATTTTTTAAGTATTTATTTTTTTTTTGGTGGGGGAGGGAGATTTTAATGGATGAATCCTGGATTTTTGGTGCTATAAAATTGTGCTCTAAAATAAACCGAAATGTGGATGTGAAAGTAAAAGTTTTACTCAATGCAATAATGATTTTTTAATGCACTGATAAGCCAAATTAATGTTTAAACTACCAGAAAAAGGGTGTTACAAAAGTCCAAAGTCGGAATGATTACAAACGAGAGAGGGTTGCTAAACAGAAGATTTAAAATTATTCCCTACTATATTTCGATCTCTAATCCAAAATAGATGCTTCGAAACAATCCTCACATATCACACCCTAAGAGTGAAACTATATGGGCATTAAATTTTCATGGACTAAAATAAAGATATATGCCCCATGTATTCTTGTTGTGCGATATGTACAGTAATTATAATATAAGATGGAAGGTTTTAAAGTGAAAGGTACATTTATTATGTATTTTGCTTTCAACAAAAGTTTAATAAAATTTGACGTAGTTTATTGATGGAGGATTAAAAAAAGCCACCAATGTGCATGTTATTGATTTGAAGGGGAGGAGGGAAACTATTCTATGAAGTTCTTTTAAGCTTGAACACTTAAAAACTTAAGTCTGTTCCTGTTTTAAGGTGTACATAGCCCTTTTAAGTGAGCTGTAGTTTACCTCAGTTTTATCTCTGTTGTAACTTTTTAACTCAGTTTAACAACTAATTTTATTTTGAAATTACATCATATATATCCAGGACTGATGCGGGATAACAAAAAATACTCCAAATGTTTTTAAAATAACAGATAATGTAGATATAAAGAGTAGATACAAGATTTTTAGAGCCTTTAATTTATGAACTTTCATGCTATTACGAACAGCTTGCTCATTCAAAATGTATTTTATTGAAACAAAGCTATTCAGTTTTATGAACACTTTCATAGTCCAAACCAGTTAGTAAAATCAAACATCAATTGCATATATAAATACAGTTAGCTGGATTTTATATCATGGTTATCCGAAACAACAATAAAGCATGAGATAAACAACTGCGTTCAATATAAACATTACTAAGATTATAAGTAAACAAAACAAGCAACTTTCTTTATAACTAGTGACTTTTCATGGCTCTAATTAAGAACACTCTCTAAGGTCATTATCATTTCCTAAATTTTCTTAAGGAACGAACTTTTGATGTGAAAAATCTTAACTTTTTTATATAAGGTGAACTTGATAAGAAATTTTGAAGCCATGGCTAAACCAAGTTGCATGAAAATTGGAAAATAAATTGAATTAACGTGTTGATTACAAATTTGATTGAAATTGTATTTTGCAGTATAAATTTTAAAGTTGAAACTCATTTTACACGAAGAGGTTCCCTTTGTGATATTTTTTATAGCATTTTATACAATATATTATTCTGAAAAGTTGACACATTTTGCAAAATACAAGAAACTGCAAGAAGATCAAAAAGGTACTAAAGATAACACGCAGATTATTGTGGACGAAAAATCCCTTTCAAGAAATTACTAAATCAGTGAAACTCAGATCATAGCAATAATTTTTCTTTATAGATAAACATGCAACCATGATTCAGTAAGATAAACAACAGTAGAAAAGGAAATTACAAAAGTTACTAGTGTCTATATAACCTAAAGGTACGTTTTTGACCAATAATATAGGATGTTGTTCCTTGCACAATTTATGGTGGTATAGAACTCAAGTTAAACGGGTTCTTTCAGCAAAAATTTGCAAGATGTACAGAATCTTAGTAGGGCTTTGAAAAATTCTAGCATTTTACAAATAAGCTTAAGGCAGGGATTCAAGTGAAACACCATTGCAATCGCTTCGAATTGCAATCGCTACTGGAAGTGAATTACATTATCATCAACTTAACTTGGCACTGACGTCACTACGGGTGGAGCCAATAAGAGCTCACAAGCAGTCAGTGATCTCTTCTTATTCGCCAAGTAGGCTGTGACGTTTTATTTAGCTCGTTTTTCATAGGCGAACGTCACGCTGACGTCACGATGTTTTTATCAAGAAAGGTTCTAATGTAATTCATTTCCAGTAGCGATTGTAACTTTCGATCGCCTGTTTCACTTGAATTCCTGCCTAAGTCTATTTGGAGAGAAAAAATGCTTCTTTAATTCATCAATATTTTAATTATTTGTTTTTATCAGTTTTTCGCCACCATGTATTTGATTCAGATGAAACTTTTTCAGATTTTTTTAAAAATATTTCCCATTCTCTATTGACCATATAATTTTATATTTAAGTAAAATGCGTCACAAAGAGCCACCTGGTGGCAATAACTCAGTTTTGTTAAAAAAAAAAAAAAAGAGTTTTGGGCTTAGAACGGCAGCATTGTTACATTTTACCATGCAAGGAAATTAATATATTAAAATTCGATTTTTTGTTACATATGCAGCACATGTTTTAAAGACTTCATTATTTGAACAAAACATAATTCCTTACACATAAACGATAGCTATAGTAAAAACACAAAACCTATTTGAAAATAATAACTAACACTAGTTGTAAATGTTTTTTTTCCAAACAGAGCCAATTTTTGGGGAAATAACATTGAGGGGAAAAAAAAGAACAATAACAGCTTTTAAAGTATCTGAATTTTGAAGAATGAAACGCTGTCAAATGCAAAATGTACCGCTTTAAAAATCATTAATCATTTCATTAATAAACAACAGGCAATGAAGTAAACTAGTGCGACATGCATGCACACATTCTGATTTAAATCAGTTCATATGTGAACTCTCTCTTAACTGAAGGTGAGGATCATTAATCATGCCTTTCATAAGAGCAGCACAAAATAAAAAGAGCTAATTAATACCTAAGTGAGTAGCATTCGTAGGTGGAGGTACAACTGTGATGAGAAGACTGGCATCGGGAATGGGTTCTAGCTGCTGCTGTTGATCGAAAGTTGTACTGTCCACAAAATCGGTGCTGTTTAAGTCAAACGGTATAGCTTGTGGTGCGTACGTGTAACCATTTGTGGTAAACGTACTTAAATCACCGTTATAATTGTACCTGAAATAAAATAAAACTCATAAAACACAACAAATGTTCAAATTTTAAGCAGTTTTTTAAAAAATAAATCCATTATACAAATAATAAATGTTGTATCATATTGAAATGAATGCAAACTATATTAAGGAAAACATTTTGATTTGCGGAAAATGGAAAGAAAAAGTAGAGTCAAGAAAACATTTTGAACCAAACAATATAAATATAAGTTCTTTGATTATTGTGATGTGTGAGTTAAGAAATTGAAAACAAATAGTTTCATTAACAGCTAGTATATCAAAAATCAGCACCTTGCTGGAGTGAAATATTATTAGCATTGATACTGTAAAAAATAAATTTAAAAAAAAATAATATAATGGCTTTCTGCCATGAATATGTGTTTATTATGAGCCCAAAACATGTTTTATTTAATAACAGAACATATACAGGGGTGATTGTGAGTTCATGAAAAAATACCTGAAAGTTTTGAAGAGAAAATGTATGTGTGTGGAGGGGGGGGGTGCTTTTTTCAAAAAACCAAGGCCCCTATTATTTAAGCACACCTAATTTTATAATTATACGTATTTAATAATAAATTGGATTTTATAAACAAACAAGACACATTTCACATATTTGAATAGTTTCAAATAGCTTTTAGTCAAAGAAAAAAAAAGAATGGCATCTTAACATTTTGTTTCGATGAATATTATTAGTAATTATCGGAAAATCACCGAAAATTTGAAAAATAAAAAAAATACCGAAGGTGGGAAGACAAAAGCATAATTAAAAATATTTTATTTCTGGTATTTTTGAACATGAAAATACCAGAATCGATCATGAAAATACCGGAACACAATCACCCCTGCATATAATTGGACAAGTAATGGTAGTAAACGATGTAGATAAAGCAAATAACAATTGATTGCAGATGTGTGTTCATCGTTTCAAGAAAGCCTTTTTTCAATACAACGATGCTTAAGCTTTGGGATGTAAAGTCCACTTATTTATGCTTTCTTATCTGCGTTGTTAACGGATGTTACTCTGTTACTCGGTAGAACAAAGCTTTTCTTTCAGTTTATATAATTGGGCTACTAACAGCGAGAAAAAACTATTCTATAACTAATGTAAACCTAATAATGAAAACAGAATTTCAGTGAGTTCTATAGCTATGAAAAAAATACAAAAATTTAAAATATAGAAACACAAGCTTGTAATATTAAAGAGATTTTCTGAATTGAGTAGCGGCACAAAGTTGTTTCAGCCAGCTTTTATGAATGTTCAGAAGTTTTAAAATAGTACAAACGGGATTTTAGGGTAATCTGTAGCACATTTTTCGCTGCTATGCTTTATTAAAAGCCACTTATTTTATTCATCCAGTTTTAATTTTACTATGACAAGTTTCACAGCATTCAAATTTATTTTTAATTTAGTTGGGTATTTTTTAAAAATATTACAGATTTTTTATTGAATTCAAGTCTGGGGAAACGCTTATTGCATCAATCATGTTAATTTTACTTTGTAATGTTGGGGTATAAAGCCCAGTCAAGCTGAAAATACTGGAGGAATTTTACAAAAAAGAAAAACTTATAATTTCAACAAATTATTTATACGAAAAACAAATTGTTTTTTTTTTTTCAACAAAAGTAACAATTTGCAATACTGCTTGCATTTTCATGCAGTAGTATTTAACATATTTTCCTCTTAAGCTGCATGCCAAAGACTAATCATACTGACCTAATCATAAAGACTAATCATACTGACATCTAATATCATACTGACTACAAATAAAGCTAAATGAAAACCGAAATGAATTTCTTTGATATGATGGCTGAATTTATGTAACACATCACCCTTTTCAGAGCAAAATCAAACAGTAACTGATTGCAAAAGTATTTTCTTAAGGTTTAGTTCCATGAAAATGAGTTTAAATCATTGTTTGAAAAGTGTCGGGTTCAGAGTTGCCTTTTAGAGGCCACTAAAAACATTTGGTAAGCCTGAAACATTCTAGATGGACCATCACCTACAAGCCCAATAGTTCTTTTAGTATTTATATATTATTTCACCAACATATTGGTCAAAGATAAGGCATTAACCACTCTTGAAACTTTGTGACATGTTTTCCAGAACAGTGAAATTACAAGAGGCAACATATTTTCAAATAGAAATGTAAAATTATAACTGTCTTAATTGAAGCATAAATTATTACTATTGTTTAGGAACGAATAAGCTCTAAAACTAATTTGAAGTATCAAATGCACATAAACTTTAAACCATAATTAATTTAATATGATGCCTCCATGACTAAAATGAGTGAAAATTAGAGTCGAGCCTTGATAACACGAAGTCTTATAATCAGAATATTCCTTTATCTTGAAGCGTTCATTGCATACCGAGACTCTTAGGATAACTGTGGGAACCTCCTATAAATCAAATTTCCAATAACTCGAAACTTTTAGCCAATCCCTTCGGGACTTCGAGTAGTTGAGACAAGACTGTATTTAGCAAGTGTGCGAATCATGGAGAGTTGGATCAAGAGATTATCAATCGACAGGACCCGATCACTGAATAGGCCAAATAGGAAGCAACCCAAGGGCCCCCAGTTTTAGATAGCAAAAAATTGCTGTAGTCATTGTTTAATATTGTGAGGTTTGATTACCGGGGGAATTGGGGTGGGGGTGGGAGGCAGAAAAACTGTTCAGCCTCAGGCCTCATCAATATCCTAACTGGACCTTGTTAATAGAACCTTCAACCCTTTATTGGTAAAAAAAGGAGAAGAAACTTGGTACATAGCAGGGGTCGTGGTGGCCCGATCGGTAAGGCATCGGACTCGTGTCCGGAGGGACCCGGGTTCGATCCCAGCCGATCAAAGATCCACCGCCTTGATTAATGGTGGCTGGGAGGCTTTAAAAATGTCGTCGCCACAAAGTCCTCCAAGTGAAACGATACCTCTGGGGGTGCTGGGCCTAGGGTTTGCTCGACCCTAGGTTCTGGTTCAAAATTAAGAACAGAGCGCCCTTCAGGGCCCTATCCCGGTTAAACCACGAAGCTGTGGTAGGTACGGGGGACCCTGGAGGTGTGAAATGAAATGGTACATAGCAATGCATTGGACAGAATGATCAAAGTTACCCGCTATTGATGTAAGAAACGTGTTGATTGGAAGAGGACGGTTGCTGCTGGTGATCGAAGACAGAGCTGTCTGGCGATGTCTCCGTGGGCTGGGGTGTGGAGTGAGAGGGTGCCGTGCCTTGGGGACGGACTAGCTGCGCTCTGTGGAACCGGACTTCGTCTTCCACCTTCTCACGCTGCTTTTTCGACATGCGGCCAAACTTGACGGCTGCGTGAATGCACGCATGGATGTGAATATAAAAAGCATTTCCATAGATACACATATCGACAGAAATGATGCAGTTCAAATCATGGTATTCCATCACTGTAATATAAGATATAATGTCGGCCAGGGGTGCCCACAGAGGGGGATTATGGCGCAAGTTGCGCCATCAAAATTTTTGGGGGGGATTTTTTAAAACTAATTTATTTATTTATTCATTTAAATTATTTATTAATTTATTTATTTTTTTGGATTATTTATTAATTTATTTTTTTGATTTAAATTATTTACTGATTTTTTTTAAATAAAACTTATTTTTTAATTTATTTTTTTACTTAAATTATTTCTTTTATTACTTTATTATTTATTTATTTATTTTTTCTCTGCGTGTGTGCTTGGAATGTGTGGAAGAGCAAAAAAGTGATTCTATTCTGCGCATAATTAGTACTTCTAAAAATTAATAATAAATATAAAAAAATAATAGAAATTATTTTTAAAAATATAAACAAAAAAATTAAAAAAAATTATACTAAAAAAGTAAATAAAATAAAAAAAAGGGGTAAAAATAAAAAATAAAAAGCAACAGAAGGTTTTGAACAATTTTGGGGGGGAATTTGCGCCATTGAGCTTGGGGGGGATGGGCACCTCTGATGTCGGCCCCGCTTAAATGACTACTGCCATGCTAAGCACAAAAGTAGTATCCGCTTACTAACAAAATTGAGTTATCGCCACTATGTAGCTCTTTGTGGCATATTTCACCTAAATACAAAATTATATAGTCGTTTGAGAACGGGAAATATTTTTAAAAAAATCTGAAAAAGTATCATCTGGATCAAATACATGGCAGAGTAAAATTTTAAAGAGTAATATCTCAGTTTGAGTTTGACTGCAGGTACCACTTTTGCGCTTAACATGGCAGAATACTGTTGGTTCCAAGAAATATTATTCGATTAAGTGGGGTATTTGTTGAGAGGAAATATTTACCATTGCGTCTATTGGTTCCGGGGTGTTTTCGTATAAGCGGAGTATTCGTTTATTCAGTACTCAGTTAAGCACGGCCGACAGAACTTCAAATTATTTTTTGATTTTTTTTTTAAGAACACAATAATGATGAAGAAGGTTGTAAATAATGATTCATCAACATTTATTTCAATTTTTAGTAATATTTTTAAATATTTTTTATATTTTAAGTGAACAAGTGCTTATCAAAAGTAAACATTAATTTAAAGCAGAAAACTGATATTCGAAAGAAAAGAAAATACACAGATTGAGTTAATGAAAGAAAAGATAATCAACATATGAATTAAAGAAATTATTAAAAATTTACAAATTTAATTTTTAAAAACATAAACATAATATGTAGAAATTACATTTTGAGTAATGACAGGATTTTTTTCAAACTTAAACTTGAATCATAATTCATAAATGCTTTGGTCTAAACAAATTCTAATTGCGTTATACTAATTACTAGCATTATTTGACACTAAGTTGCTTGTGGTGAAAATATTTAACATAAGTCTCCTATGTACTCATTACCACTGTGTAATAGTGGAAATGTTTTCACAATTTATTTCTTTAAACTTTTCTGAACTACTTTTAGAAGCTTCAAACTTTCAGCCTTCAAATTTCAATGGACAAAATGTTGAGCTTCTCGACGGTGCAATAATAAAATCTGTGGAACTATCTTTTTTTATTGATGAATTTAAAAAGAAGTCACTTTTGATTTGAATCGTGGAGAGCCCTGAAAAATACAGCTGAAAACACTTATAACTCTGTTTCAAATAAAAATTTGGACAAATTTCATAATATTCAGACATATCTGGGCTTTTCACCTACTGCTTTATCTGCTGACGTTAATATGTTTATAATCATAAAGTTAATCGTTTCATCCCCATATCAAACAATTTGCTTGAAATTGAAATAAAAAGTACAATAAATTAGATAACTTGTTTTGAATTTGTCTGAAAATCCTCCCAGTGCTAACAGGAGCAAATAAATGTTCAGTTAAATTTTTGTTAGGCAGTTTTCAAATTTATGCACATAGAGATGGTCTTTTATTTGTCTTTAAATGTTAAACTGTGTGTGTGTGTGTGTTTTTTTTTTTTTTAATAATAAAATGCATATTTTCAAGTACTAGTACGAAAAACTTGAATTGATTTAAGAACTAATCTATGCGTTTTGGTGGATCAAGTCTGAATTCAATCACTACCCATTGCATCAAAGTTCAGACTGAATAAATTGGAAATTTTCGTAAAAAACTATTGAAGTGATATTTTTCCATCATTTCCAAAAACTTAAATTAGTACAAAAAACCAAACACTAACAGTGAGCAAAAGATAAATGTAATGTTTTACCATCTCTAGACATTCCAAGGGCAAGACATTTTTGTAGCCTGCAGTACTGACACCTATTCCTGTTCACTCTATCTACAACACAGTTCTTCTGTCGTGGACATTGGTAGTTTACCACACTGGACTGACTCCGCCGAAAGAAACCCTGCATGAAAAGAAATGACAGAGTTAGTTGCAATTCATTCAGTCATACAGTTGCCTTGTGCTATTATCTGATCAATTGTTTTAAAATTTATGAAAGAAAAGAAATAATATAAGTAAAGTAAAATTACCGTCTGACATTGAAAGAATAAACAAAGTTTCAAATGAATATTAAAATTTTGCCAGTTAACAAGATGCTATTTTCAAATTAATCTTATATTTTTTTCAACCATTATATATTTTAGCAAAAATTATTCTCCAATCATTGTATCTTTCATGTTTAATAGTTCTGAAATTTAAATTTTAAGCATGCCTTTAAGAAAAATAAAAGCATACATAAAATATGCAAGTCCTAAAGCCGAAGTTAGAATCTATTCCATTATAGTAGATAAGTTATTTAGAAAAAATACAGTTAGCTGAAATTGAATTTTGGGAAGACTCATCCAAAATTTGTGAGCAAAGAGGATCTTAATTTTTTGAGAAGATAAAGTAGTAAATAGTATTACTTTATTTCAACCCTTTGCTTATTTCTATAAAAGTAGGAGCTCGATTAAATGTATACACACTAGGGTAGGGCGAAAAATAAAAAGTTTTTCAGATCAACTTCTAATAGTTGCCAAAAGTTGTCTTTTGTGATAGTTAGCTTTTGTGCAAAATTTCAGAAAAATCGGTTAATATCTTCAGGGGGCGCTGCGATCGCAAAGTTTTATCATAGCTTTTATCGGGATTTTATGGTTAAAATATGAAAAACAATGCCGTTAGCTAATCTCATTGCATTTTTTTACTCATAAGATATATTCATGCATTCAAAGCATATGAAATACCTCACAAAAAATTATTTTATATGATATATTTACATTTCAAGCATTTAAAAAGAAACAAAAACGTGAAAAAAAGTGATTTTTCTGAAATATAAATATATCATATAAAATAACGTTTGTGAGTCATTTCATATGCTTTTAATGCAGGAAAACACCTTTTGAGTAAAAAAACGCAAAGAGACTAGCTAAAGGCATTCTTTTTGATATTTTAACCATAAAATCCATAACATAGCTATGGTAAAACTTTGCGATCGCAGCGCCCCCTGAAGATTTTAACTGATTTTTCTCAAATTTTGCACAAAAGCTAACTATCACCAAAGACAACTTTTGGCAACTATTAGAAGTTGATCTGAAAAACTTTTTATTTTTCGCCCCACCCTAATACACACACACACACAAATACCCTAATGATCCCCCATCATTCACACTTAAAGAATTAAAGCTGAAAACTTTGAAACATAGCATATTAATTTCTATTATGGATGCAAGTTAAAGGAGGGGAAACAAATCTTTTTACAAAAATATATTATCACTTTAGGGTCAGCTACTTTCAATTCATCACCAATAACAATGTCCACAATCTAAGAATGTTAAGTTTTTTTAAAAACATTCTTAGCGGTACACATGTAAGTAAAACAAAGTGAATTTTGAAGTTTTTTAGAAATTTTTTCCAATCATTCACAGGCGAGACCCTCCTGCAGAGCCTAATTTAAGATTTGAAAAATTGCAGCATAAATTCTGCCATTTTGCCTTCCTCCGAAAAATAATGAATTCAAGATGAATTTTAATATTCTTCGATGTTATGGTATTGTTATTTTCAAAATTTTAATTTAGACAGAAACCAAAACTAGAGGCCATAGGTTTAAGATACCTGATTTCCGTATCAATGCTGAAATCAGGAGAAACTCCCAAAATTAAAATTTGGAATAGTTGTCAGAAACAGTAATACTTACGATGATGTCATTAGCCTTAAAAGAACACTTGATCTTCATTGGAAGTTGAGAAATTAATAAGAACCAGCCAAATTGGAGCATAGGTATTTTTCTTTTTTGTATTCGTACAAACAACAGCCATCACAACATAATCTTCCACTGCATTTCATAATGAAAAAGTAGTCAAATTCTATCTTTCCCAAAATGAGTTTAAAACGATAATATACAAAAGGATTATACTTTCAGGCCTTGACAAGGAAAATGAAGACATATTACAAGCCTATTTCATGAAAATAACGTAATTAGAAAATAGTTCCTTTCCCCAAAATTAGAAAAAAAAAAGAGCTTTACTTCATTAGAACAAGTTGAAATATGTCATGTACGAAAACAAGCAGTCATTTGGTAACATAAGTTACCATAAGTTGTATAGATTAGATTTATTTTACAGATATGAGATTTTTCATAATATCAAAACTATTTCCATCTGGTTGCAGAACCAATTTTTGTCCTCCATCTGTCCTTACAACAAGAAATCCATACTCATCTATGCCCAATATTACAGCCTCTTCATTCATAGAAGATATCGTAACTCTTTGCTCCTGATGCATCCAAGAAGAATAATACAAAGACAAGAAAAAAGAAGGCCCAGACTTATTCAAATCATTCACAAAATATTCCATATTATTCATTGTATATGCAATGACTTCTTCAATGCTTAATTCCTTTAAAGTTCCACCGTTGGCTACATTATAAGATTTTATGATATCGTTTAAACATGTTGTTGGCTGAGAATTTGAAACATTAATTGCAATTCCCATGTAGGCGTGAGCTAAATTATTTTGAATGGTAGAATTTAACAGAATTCCACCAATTTTGCATTCCTTGCCATAATATACATCATTCGGCCATTTGATGTTTATATTAAGTTTGTCATACCCATTTACACTTTTTATGCCATGTACAACAGCCAGTGCACAAACATGTTGCAAAATGGATAAATGTTGGCCGAGATATGACGAAAGAGGCACAGCAATATGTAAAGTGAACATAGCACAACCTTCTGAGCCTATCCACTTATTACCACCCCTACCTCGAGCAGCAAGTTGTTCGCTCGCAACAACTACAAGTCCGTCATAGTGCGGGAAAAGATCGGCTACAATCATTGTTGTGTGGACCACCGGAAAATAAAAAAGCTGTCGTCCAAAATTCTTAGTTTTGAGTTTAGAAAAATAGATATTTTTATCGAATGATAACTTTGGAGAATTCACATTGTAGGGAATTAGCTGTTGTGGTTTGGCGTCCAATTTTTCCTCTTCACTGACTAAGTATCGGGAAAACTTGTCAACAGGAATTTCTGTTACTTTTAAATTATTCATCAAACTACTCAAACTTTTGTCATCTTCTGTCATAATGTAGCCAGGAGTCAAAGATGGGATTGGTTGTGGTACAGCTGTATCTTTTAGTTGAAGATGTTTGAATAATATATTCTTCAACACATTTAGGCGTTTTTCACTGTCTTCACCCAAAAGAGGAAAATCCTCTTTAAATGTCTCAGGTTCAAAAGCTAAATGAACTTCTGACATAATGCAAACACCATCTTTCAAACTCGTTTTGTAAATTACAGATTTGGCGTTGTTATCGTAAGCGAGTATTTCGCTTCCAGCAGATTTGTATGAGTATTTTCCACGAAAAACTGCAACGTCCGTTTCATTTCCATAATTTATAGAAATTACGCATTCTTTGCTTTGAGTATCTTCTAATGGAATATGCGGAAACGACAGGTTAGAGCAAAATGCCAGCAGTTTGCCACCACGTTCTACATAATGTCGACAAATATCATTAACTTTGCAATTTATTGTGTCGCTGAATATTATTAATAACGAAGTGTTATCTTCCCAAAGATTGTTCCTCTCAATGGAATTCAAGGGGTAAATAATATACTTATCGGAAGGAAGGCATTTGAGAAGATTTTTTTCAAGGTTGGCATAGTCTTTTCCTTCTGCATAAACCATAACATTTGGAGGTTTGCTGCGAAGAAATGTTGTTGCATGTGCCATTCTTAAAAAACTAATCACTTTTAGAAATTTAGAACAATAACTAATCATCACGTTTTACATCTCCGGCAAGAAAATTCTTAATAGTTTTGTTTACATGTATGTTTCCGTTACGGTTACGTATACAAGCATGGTCCATGATAAGAGAAAGAGAGAAACCGGTAAGCTACTATAATGAGCTGCCATCTAGCGACGACTATATTAAATGGAGAAGGCACATCACGATAGAAATTGTTTATATAATAATATTGATTATCGCTAAGCTTATATTGAAGCAAGTAATGAATCCTGAAGAAAAAGTGAAACAAATAAAAGATTTTTACCTTGCAGCCTTCACATGTGATTACTCCGTAATGTACACCAGATGATTTGTCTCCACAGACCTTGCAAGGTATAATTTCAATTTGAGCTAAAAACAAAACAAAAACATTTAGCACACATGTAGAATACTTCTTTCAAATCAAGTAAACAGTGATTTATTTCTCAAAAATAAAGCTCAAGGACCTTACCATCAGAAGTTATAGTATTACGTTAATCGCCTAAATTTTGTTTGAGGTGCAAAAATATATCGAAAAATAGGATACTATAATTGCGTGAAGTAAGATGAAAACTGAACTATAAATGACAAAAGGAAAACATGAACCGAATTTTTATGTATACAGAGGTAGTTTTTGCGTTCACAAAAATGCTTTTGCACTCCGAAATGCAGCCCTCGTGGCCTAATGGATAAGGCATCGGTCTCCTAAACCGGGGATTGCGGGTTCGAGTCCCGCCGAGGGTATTTTTTGTGTTACCACAAACCTTTTGAAAGGGGCGTTTTCATTGACATTCATATGTTGAATATTCAGCATTGACACTAAAATTGCTTGAGCAGAAAAGATATTTTTGTCATTTACATTTCTGATTTTCGGGGGGGGGGGGGGGGGAGGGAGTAATTTGTAAGAAAAGTATTTAATAATTAATTCTAAAAGATAAATAATTAAACATTTCACTTTTTCGCAGGAATTATTTTCGTATTTGCGAGTTTGATTATATTTATTATGTTTCCAAAGTAATTAAACGAAAACAAGTATTTCACCACACAATATCCCTTGCAAATATTTTTCGGGGATTTTGTTTTCATACTACTAAAATAATATTAAATCATTTCATGCGAAATTTTATTTTCTAGCACACAGAATCTGTGTTTCTACTATTGCATCGACTGAAAGCACATGTAGAAAATTCATTTATAATGAATTGCTTAAAAATTATTATACGATTATTATTTTGTGTTATTTACACAAAAACTAGTCCAGATTATTTTGAGCGAAATGTCGTTCATACTGATTTTTAAACATAAATAGAAACTATTATGCAAACGAAATTGTCGTAGCAAATGTGCATTCAATAGATGGAAAAAATATACAAATGTAGCCAGAGCTATTTTTAACGCATCTACATTCTACAAGTGCACTTACGATTTTAAAACCAGAAATACGAATCTTAAATGAAGTCGAACGTATTTTCACGGTTTGTAATTTAAATAAAAATCTACCGCCGGAAACAGAAAGAAAAGCAATTGGAATTAAAATACATTTAAATATTATTGTATGTATTCCATATTTTAAAAATCAAAACAGTGCACATCTCTTCTTTTCAACCATCTTCAAATTTATCCTCAGAAAGTTATTTATTTATCTATTTTTATTAATTTTTAATTGTTGAAATTAATTACTGTGGTCTTTAACGTTTCCTTGCATGACATCCCTCTAAAAATTTCAAGGAGTCTCTTCATACATTGAAAAAAAAAAAACAGCTATATCTCAATAAGTAACAATATTTTTGTCAAACTTCTTGTTACCTTCTGCCGAATTTTACCATTTGGCAAAAGTTGGAGTTCTATTCGATAACTTGAGAATTTCTGCCCTCCCAAAAATTAAAACTCGGTCGCTCCTAAAAAAAACTTCTCTTATATTCATTCAGATACAAGGGAGGAGCGCTAGTGGCGATTGCCCCTCCCTTGGGAAACTCTACACCGGTCATTTTTCGATATTGAAGCTCTAAAAATGTAACTTTGTATGAGTTTTCATGAAGTTGGGGCAGGAAGGTTGGAGGCTCTTCCCCGGAAATTTTTCGGAATTGAAGTCCGAATATTTTGTAATCAGTACTTGTAAACCAGTATGCATATTAAAAAGTAAAAAAAGAAACATCCCTTTCAAAACTTCTGGA
Organism: Uloborus plumipes; assembly: GCA_038373865.1. NCBI lineage: Eukaryota > Metazoa > Arthropoda > Arachnida > Araneae > Uloboridae > Uloborus > Uloborus plumipes. The sequence goes on from JAXGGA010000287.1 coordinate 42,965, forward strand.
TCCGCCCTCCCCCCCCCCTCCCCCCCCCCACACACACACAAATAACACCTTTTTTCCTTCAAATTAATAGAAAGAGATTTAATGACGAAGCTATTGTAAAAAGAAAAAAAAAAAGATATTTAATATGAGCTGAGAATGTGCACTAGTGTTAATTAAGGGGGAACAAGATCGAAAAGGGACACGTAAAAATACCGAACCTAGAGTGATAAAACGCCAACTTGCCTCCTCCGTGCTGAAGCAGAAAAAAAAAAAGCTTCCTCTATTAAAAAAAGAAAAGAGCTTCATGAATATTAACGTAACACCTCCCCCTCTCCCACCCCGCGTCAGTCGGCGGGAATTATGTCGTTGGCGGGAACGATCACTTCACTTCCTTTCTTTTCCAAACTGTGTGATGCTGCGGCAGCTTCCGGTTTTCTTATTCATTTTATTTACTTTTTATTCCAACAACAGGTCAGTCGGAAAAATGGCCACCGCTTCCTACTTTTCACGCAACATTAATTCGATCACGAGACGATGGTTCTGCTCACACAAAGATCACGTTTCGGCGTTTTTATTATTATTATTATTTATTTTTGTCTTTGCACAAATCAACAAACAAGGATGTTTTTCTTTCAACTACGATTTTACTGCTTGGGTATCTTGCAGAAATTGCTGCATTACCGAAACATAACAAGCAGGCGCGCAGGGACTTATAATTTTTCGGAGGGGGAAAATTATCAATTTGCCGAATGAAGTTCCAGTTTTACCGAATGATAAAATACAAGCTTTCACACATGTTGTACATGCATCACATTTAGTGAGAAAAAACATTAGGCATCTTTTAAAACACAATTCTAGAAACTAAAAAGAACAAATAATCTCAATGTTGCCTTCAACTTGCCGAACCGTCAGCGAAATGTGCAGAGTACGGAAATTATTGTGAGGTCACATTAACCTCCCGTGACCTCCCATCGGGGCGCTCCTGAACAATCTGTATATGAAGTAATGTAACATTTTTAAAATTCAGTTTTCGTGTAGTTAAATATTAAAGAGTAAGCAGTTTTTCCATCAAGGGCGCCCCGGACTTAAATTTTTGGTTGGGGGAAATTCCCAGTTTACCTTATGAAGCTTCGAAGTTTACCGAATGATACAATATGAACATGAACAAGTACACGTATCTAATGAGGAGAAACATTAAACATTGAAAACAATTGTATAACTCACAACATTTACTGAATCGTCAGCCAAATAAGGATTTTTTGGAGATCATAGCGACCTTCCATCGGAGACACGTATATTGACACATATGAATCTGAAATCCTCGTTAAAAGTACCGCTAGGCAACACGTGAACAGGTTATGACATTTATTTTAAACAGAAAGACAAGAAAATGTCACATTTCCAGTTATTGACGTTTATTTTATAATTACGTTTTTAAAGTTTGTGTAGCTTAGAGAAAGTGTAAACGTACCGATACATCTGATTGGAAATGTCATTAAAAAGAAAAAAAATCGCGAAATTAAATTGTCTAAAAAAACATAGCTTTCACACATATGGGAATTATTTGACTTTTTAAAACTATTACTAAGCAATAGGCACATCATTTGAACCGTTAATAATATTTTAGACAAATAAATGCCACATTTTTTAGTAATTGATGATGCCATTGCCATTTGAGAATTTTTGACGCCTGGTGTATTAGCTGCAAATTTCTACAGGAATTAGCATCCTCTGCAACTTTGTGCCATTGGATTCTGCCCCCAAGAGCCAACTTCCTTCAGCTGGAGAAGATCAATGTTAATGGGACTTTCATAGAGGTTTTTGAGGATGATCAGAAACTTTTCAAATTAAATTTTAACTTTCAGACGCTACTTAAAGGAGTTGCCAGATGAAACTGGTTTCCAGACCACCACAATATATGGCCAAAATGTTTTGCAAAATTCCAAATGCTACACTAGAACTTAATGTTGGCGAAGGTCCTCCACCCTCCCATTCCCAACTGAGCACTAGCCAAGGTCAGAACAAAAATCTGAATATAATAGAAGGTTAGAAGCTATTTAAATCGGAGACTAAAGTTCGTCTGTGAACCCGCTACCACAGGTGGCTTGTGTTTCAGGAAGCCCATTACAGGACTCGAAAGATGTGTTAGTTGGCCTTGCCAGATCCGGTCACGTTTGCCCAAACGAATTCAGTGCGCGGAAGGACCTCTCTGCTGGGAGTCGAACGGTAAGATTCGGCAAAGAAAATATATCCTTGGCCTTTCGCACCCGAACGAAATAATTCCATCGGGGAGATTGATGGCGAATTGTGGCGAAAAACGCTGGGGAAGTTTCCATCCATTTTTCGCGGCTAGTTCTCTCACAGATTGGAATTTAAATCGAAAATACCGTAGCCTCGGCCGGCATTTGATTAAGTGATGCGGAAGTTCTATTGTTCCACGCTGCCTTTGCAAGAGCTGCCTTGCATCTGCTACTCCAAAAGATTCTAAGCCTCAGATTTGGAATCTTTCAGAAGCTGCCACATGATTTTTTGTTTCAAACAATTGGTTTTTGTTTTCGATAAAATAAATAAAGTCTGTAACTCAAAGCCAGACCAGCATAAGGCCATTATCTCTAGGCAACCTGAAAACTTTTTTCTGATGGTGGTTGAGACTCGTGCTCCAATAACACTGCTAAATAATTAAAAATGATTTTTTTTTTTTCGTATAGAATTACGTGTTGTTATGGCTCAGTTCGGAATAAGATCCAACATATAATTTAGTAATGTCCGGAAAATCGCCATTTTTAGATTTAAGTTAATCTGGACCTGAGGTGCAGAAAAAAGTTCTGTGAAATCGGGGGGGGGGGGGGGCACAGGGGGATTTCAAACCAGAAACTTGGGGAAAAAAAACCTTTCTGGACATAGTTACTTCTATTTTTAAATGAAATGCGAAGGCATATGCAACGAGGTGCACTTCACGTTGGGTAAAAGTTTGTCAAAAGATTTTCTTTTTCATATATATGCGGAGACCTACAAAAACCAAATTTTTTAGGAGACAAGGAAAAAAAATGAAGAACCAGACAAATTATTCATTATTTTAACTTTTGTTTGTCAAATTTTAGAACAAAGTTTGACTCTCCACGTTGTATTAACGTTTTCATTTGGGAGAAACTTGAAAATGAAGAGCTCTCTAAGGGAAAAGAAACTTAGAACATTTCCTCTAAATCTGTCTCAAAATACCAAAGTATTATACAGCAAAAAAAAAAAGAAAATATATATATTCCATTTTGTTTTGCTGTAGACCTTGTGAGAATCAGTGTCAGGTTCATTATTTTCATTTTAAGTACAAAGTTTTCAAGGAAATAGATTTTATAGACAAACTGAGATGGGCACAATAGGCCCATGTCCTTACTGTCTATTATGCCAGAGTTTAGTTCAGATTTTGTAGACATTGCGATGAACTTTCAATTCTCAATTCAAAATAAAGAGCTTTGTTTTTCTTTTCTTTTTCTTTTTTTGCAAACTTCAATTAAATTAACACTTAGCAAAAGATTCATGCCAATTTCACTAATGTTTTTGAAAAAATAAAATTTTCATAAGAAAATGCTACATAAAAAAAAACTTTTTTAGGTTTTTCTTGTCCATGTGCATTGAAAGAAATTGCAAGGATCGGGTTGAAATCAAAAAATAAAAAAATCATAGTTTCCGGTTTTAAACTTTATTTCCGGTGCAACTGATCAACAGCATTCACCAAATAATTAGATAATTAAAAAGTAAAACAAATTGGCAACACTCGCCACACTGCAGATCATGACATTTACAACATACGACGGCAACCTCTGGAACATGGAATATCTGGTTTTCATTTACCGCTACGCGAACCGGTTTAGTTATTCATGTCTTAAATGTTTCTTTATTTATTCTTTTTTTCGTTATCTCCCGCGTGAAAACCTCCCTTCCCTTCTCTTCTCTTCACGAAGCAGACGATGTCCGTAGAATTAATTTCCAATGCGGCCTTGTACGCGGGAAATTTCATTTTTAACCTTCAGAAGTATATCTCCGATTTTGATTGTTTTTTTCTCCCCGCTAAGTATACCGTTGATTTCAAGAAACGATTCTAATTTTGTTTATTCATGGATTTAAGCAATTACGTAAACACGTTTTTTTTTTCTGAAAGACCCTTGATGTTCATTGCAATGAAAATGACTCGCTAAATATAGACGATAGTACAGCTGAGGATCTTCTAAGCTATTGATTCTGGATTAATCACAAATTGGTTTTGTGGGATGAACTTGAGTGAGTGGTTATTGGCGTGACTATGGCTTTTCAGATAATCTTATAATCTTGCAGAAACGGAACTTAAAAGTGGTCTGGTATCATCTAACGAATTTGTTCAAAAAAACTTGAATTTAAATTATTTTCTGAAAAGGTTTAAAACATTTATCATAAAATTTTTGATCGGAAAATCGCGTGCTATACAAGATTTTTTTTTTTTTTCATCCGAAAAACTGGCAACGTTATGCGACTAGTATGATATGGTTGAGCATGAGCATGGTTCAAGGGAAAATGCGTCTCTTTTAGGTTTCTAAACATCCAAGCGTAAAAATGGAGCACTTTTGCAAGCCTCTAATTCCTCGTGAAAAAAATAAAATAAAAATCTGCGCGTTTAAGTTTTTCAAAAATAATAAACAAAAACTAAACTAATTAATTTGGCTTCAAAACCAGGGTTTCGAAAATTACTAATTTCTAACAACCATACCATGGTTGATACTCTATTAACTATGTGAAGTGCACTTCAATTATTCAGTTCAAATCAGGAAAGATATAGGCTAACCATTTGTTTCTTGTGTTTAATTAAGTAAAAACCGACTAACCCATTGTGAATTCAACCTTTCGACTTATGCTGTAGTTTATTGCCCAATTTTCATACTTGGAAGTTTTGTTGATGACCAAAGAAAGGAAAAAAATAATATCCCTCAAATTTTTATTTTTTTTAAGATCGAAATTAATGAGGTTCAGACTGCTCGTATATTTTGCTTCAGCCAATTTGTGTTAACAAAGTGGGGATTATCGGAAGACTTGATTTAACGAGTTTCGGATTATCTAGACACCTTAAATAATGAGCTTCGGATCATCTGCTAATTTGTATTAACAAAGAGCGGATTACGTGAATAATTCAATTTAATGAAATCCCGATTAGCGGAGTACTACTTAGAAAAGCCGTATGTTGTCTCTGTAATAACTGAAATAAAAGATAAAGTTTCAGTTAAGTTTATATTAATTGCACTCGGATATTCTAAAAGAGTAGAAATTGCAGTACAAATGCCCCCCCCCCCTCCCGCTGTAGAAACTCAAACTATCCTGCCCCAAGTTTGATAAATGATTCTAACATTATGTGTCTAAAATGAATTTTTTTTTCTGTGATAAAAGTTTTGAAAAACGCGTCACATGTATCACATTTGGCTAACACAAAATGATGTTTTAAGTTTACGCTTGAATAAGTAGCTTGATAGTTACTCATACATAAATAGATTCAATAGAAAATCACAACCGCTATTAAAATTAGTTAATTGGTAAAATATTTAACAAATTCTGTTCAAAAATAAATGAATAAAAATAATAAGAAGATGAAGCAAATGGACAAAAAAATGAAAAATAAAATTAGGAAAACATAGGTAAGAGACTAAATATATATGAGTACTTTCTTTTTGTACACCTGCTTGTCAACATGTAATGAAAATAACATCAGAAAAAATGATAATTTCTACTACGAACTTGGATATTTGTTCTATCACAATCATTTCTCTTTTGATGATGCTAAAGTCATTGTTTGCAATGTACAATAAATGGTCCCACAAATTTCTTTCCATAACAGGTAGGTTATTTAAAAAAATAAGAAATAATTAGTAATCAGACTACACAAACTATTTTCTTCATGTTAATAGTTGCTAATTTCATCTCCACATATAGTCGATAGCAATGAAAGCAGAAAAAGAGAGAGGCTTTCCGTCAATCGTCCCACACAGGAGCGCCCCGATGGAAGATCATGGAAGGTCACTGTGACCTCCCAATAGTTTCCTTATTCGGCAAATTTTGCTAACGATTCGGCAATTTGAAAATAAAATTGCAACATTTGACATTATTTGTTCTTTTTAATTTGTAAAGTTGTTTTTTTTTAAGATGCCTAATGTTTTTTCTCATTAAAATGTTATGTATGTACAACATGTGTGCATGCTCGTACTTTATCATTCGGTCAAGTTGAAAGTGTATTTGGCAAATTGATAATTTTCCCTCTCCCAAACATTTTAGTTCGGGGCGCCTCTGTTCCCATAACTGATTGACTTTCTTCACGTTTTACTGAAACTACCGCAAAAGGAACCTGCTCAAAACAAAATACATATATTTGTATTCAATCTTGAAAACAGAAAAAGGATTGCTAGATGTAATTTATTGTTGTTATTGTTGTGCCAGACAGGCTGGCATTTAGGGTGTGCTGCTTCACTTTTTCAACGGTACACTCATTTGGTGTAAAGTCCGATTTCCACACGTGTATAGTTCCATAAAAACACGTGTATAGAGTAGGTAATCATTCACAGCACAGCAACGATTCACACAAGGGCAGGAGAGAGAGAGGGAGTACATAAATGTCCGAGCCGGAATTCGAAGCCAGGACTTCTCCAACAGCGTCAGACTTCTCTGACTAATATACAAGGTGGCTTGCATGTAATTTATATAGTCAAACAAATAAGCATAATTTGCTATATTTTTATTTGAACGCGAATGATATGGTATCTAAATACTTAGAGATATTTCAGATTTTTTTTTTAAAGCGGACATTAATCTAGTTTTATCCAGTGTACTGCCGTGCCAAGCGCAAAAGTGGTGTCTGCAGTCGAGCTCAAACTGAGATACAGTTGACGCTCGATATAAAGACCATCTTCGTTCCAAAGAAATAGGTCTTTATAACGAGTGGTCGCTATAACAGGTAGAATTTTTGTGTTTCGGGAACCAAGTTGGGGCTTTTCCCACTGGTCTTTATAATGGCATGGTCTTTGTAACGTGTGGTCGTTATAACGAGAGTCGACTGCATTACTCTTCAAAGTTTTGCGCCACCATGATTTTGATTCAGATGAAACTTTTTCAGAATTTTTCAGAATTTCAGAAATATTTCCGTTCTCAAATGACCATATAATTTTGTTCTTTGGTAAAATACGTCACAAAGAGTCAGCCACCTGGTGGAGATAGCTCAATTTTGTTAAAAAGTGCAGATACGACTTTTGTGCTTAGCACAAAAGTGATGTGTCTGGATTTGTAGCAATAGAGGGGGAGGAGACGACCCTATAAAATCAGCGAAGGAAGGTTGCAAAACATACAAAAAACACTCTGCTCTGAAAGACGGGAGAGGATTCAGTATCCTTTCTACCCCAACAAGTTGGAAGGATTTAAAAAAAAAAGTCCACCAACACACACAACTTCTTTCTTGGTTATAACCTAGTAGCACATTTTCAGACTGCAGAAGGCAGACGCGCACAAACGGATGAGGCAAGAAAGAACACGAGATCTATTTTTAGGCCCGGAGTGAAAAATCTTCCAAGCCAGTGACGGCTCTCGCAGGCTTTGCCGAAGTCTAATTTAAGAAGCTGAAATTTAGTATTTCTCGAAGATGATACTGGAAAGAAACAAAAAAATGGTTGATAGAATCGATGGATCAGTACTTACGAACTTACCGATGGCAGAGTAGTTCGAAGATTCGTTCCTTCTTTTTTAATACAGAACGCATAGAATCTGGCAAACTTTCAAGCAGACGAGATGGTTCGGAGGAATACGGAAGTTTGCTGGGGTACATTGGAAATTAAAAGCAACGGATTGCAGCATTTGCAAAAGATTCGCGATGGCATTTATAAGACAGAGGATTGATAATGGTGTATAAGCAATAAAAATACATTTATATTTGGTACATACAAAGATATTTTTGGCACTACTAGAAGCTTATTTCACGAATTTAAACTCGACGATGCGGTCGTATTTTCGATCTTTATAGTTGAAGTAAAAATTTGGCAATAGAAAATAGAAGCAGTTGACAGTTTTAAGGCATTTCATTTGAATATTTTATCATTTTTTAAAATGCAAAACGTTAAACATTTTAAATGCTAAAAAACAACACCGAGCACATCTCGCCTTTCTATTCCATCTTTCACTTCGTACTTGGGTCAGTCCAGCGAAAATGGTACAAATCATGTCCGAGACTTTAGATTTTTTTAAAATCAATTTTAATAACTACCACCCATTAAGTGTATTTTTATTGGTTCTCCATGATTCACTCAATAAAGTATGGACTTCAATGACAACAGCTTTCAAAACAAACATCGCAAAGATAACAAATAATCATCTTGATTATAGTTTTAAAAAACTTAAAAAATACGCTTTTAGATTTAAACTTTCTTATTAGGTAAGTAATGTATCAAAGTACAACTGAAAGCTGAAGTCGTTCTGAGAAATTTTTAAAATATAAAAGTCACGTTCTTTACAAACATAAAAGTAATATACTTAATACTAGGAATGCACCGATTAATCGGCAGTACCGATTTATCGGCCATAATCGGCCATATTGCCGATTATTAATAATCGGTAAAATCGGACCGATTAATCGGCCAAAAAATATTTTTTAAATACTATACTCCAAAGTATACCTTCACTCAGAAACTAAGATAAATAACTTTATTAATAGTAATAATAATCCTCACAGTTGATATAAAGTTTTTAATAAATTAATTCTCCTACTTTTGAATACATATACATAGACAATGTTGCAACATTTTTCACGTGGCGACAGTTTTCTATTTAGTACAATGCTTTTAGATAACCTCTAATTTGCACAAAGAATAAAAGTCTTGGATTAAATTGCTACTAATTATTAAAAAATATAAATTAAAAGTACTCCTAAATTGGAGTGCTCACCGCAGACTGCCACTCCCCTTTTTTAAATTTTTATGTCCAATTAACATAACTAACAATGTGTTAATGTAATGTTATTGATAATAATATGAAAATTATTTCTAAGAAGTTTGATAAAATATCGAAATTATTTTGTGAAAATTAGGAAAATGGGAAAAAAATTTCTCTCGTAAATAAATTATATACTATTTCTAAACTCGGAATTGTATAAGAGAGAAAAAACAGTAATGTTAAAATTGGTAGTATTAAAAACAATCATCTTTATCATTAATCGGCTTTGCCGATTAATCGGCAGATTATCAACGACCGATTAATCGGAAATCTGTAATCGGCCAATTTGCTTATCGGTGCATGCCTACTTAATACTATCCTTAATATGAGAGGTTAAACTATATTTCATGATACTTCGACTGATTTTTCCCTCTGATTTTCAAAAAGATTGAATATCTGCTAAGTTCATTCACTTATAATACATCACCATGCAACATAGTTTTTAGTAGGGATGCACCGATTAATCGGCCAAAAAATATTTTTAAATATTATTCTTCAAAGTATACCTTCACTATGAAACCATGATGAATAATTGTATTAACAGTAATAATAATCCTCACAGTTGATAGAAAGTATTCAATAAATTAATTCTCCTACTTTGAACAAATATACATAGACAATGTTGCAACATTTTTCATATGGCGACAGTTTTCTCCTAAGTAAAGTGCTTTTAGATTTTTTACAAAGAATAAAAGTCTTGAATTAAATTGCTACTAATTATTAAAAAAAATAATTAAAAGTACTACTGCATTAGATTGCTCACCACCGACTCCCTTTCCTTTTTTTTTTTTTTTGAATGTTTATGTCCAATTAACAAAATGAACAATGCGTTGATGCAAGATTATAGACAATAATATAAAAATTGGTGCTAAGAAATTTGAAAAAATATTGAAGTTATTTGTGAAAATTACGAAAATGGAAAGAAAAAAAATCTTCTCTCGAAATAAGTTACTTACTATTTCTAACTAAATTGTATAAGAGAGAAAAAAACAGTGATGGCAAAATTGGTAGTATTAAAAACAATCATCCTTTATCATTAATCGGCCCAGCTCATTAATCGGCCGATTTTCAACAACCGATTAATCGGTAATCGGCCAATTCGCGTGCATCCCTAGTTTTTAGTATTAATAATAGTATTAAATATATTACTTTCATTTTGTAAAGAACATGAATTTGAGAGTTACATACATACAAACAAGCAAACAAACCCACATGTGAAACTAATAAAAGCGTATTAAAAGCAACTATGTCTATTTCGCTCTTCAAGAAACAACCTCAGCCGTCACGAAACCTAACAGACGACCCAGAGCGGGTCGCAATTTCTGCACATCCCCTTCAACCGGGTGAACACTACGCTAGGTTGGTAGGTAGCGAGATCTAGGTGGTTTACGCGGAAGTGAAGTGTTCCCCGCATTTGGCCTACTTAACAACCACCATCATAAACGCGCCATTCCCCCGAGGGTGCCACAACAATGGCTCTTTACGGTTTTAGTTCCGGCAGCGAGGATCAATGAATGCCCGGAGACAATTTACTACTCGCATTGTAATATTATGTAATAAACCAGCAATCGGAGGTATTGTCCAAGAGTCTGCCCTCATCAATCTGCCCATAGACAATGAGGCTTCTCTGCAGAGCTTCTTTTTCTTGGGGACAAGCCTGGGTTTTTTTTGGCTGTTCCACGAAGGTATGGCACGTTGGAACAGGTGTAATACATCCCCCTCCCTGGAAATATATGCGACACGTTGCGTTTTATCACCTATGTGCATGGGTGTGCAGTGTACACCTATGCATACCATACAGCCAATAGTGTCAATGACTCTTTTGGTATAGTTGGCAAAATGTTCTGAGGAATCAACTAATTGAAAGAGTGAAGAAGAAAAAACATTTCTACGCAATAATTTCTTCAATTTCATAAAAGTACTAGACTCATCTTTTCAAAAACCGGGGATTTTATTTTTTTTTGGGTGTAATCATTTCAAATTTAGTTTGGTGCAATCAGATCAATAGGTCGGGTTTAAAAATATTTCAAGGGAGGGGCGATTGATTTTATTACGTGCCTTTTATTACATATCTCGTTTTACAAATGTCATTACGTTGTGCTTAGCTTTTGATATAAGACAACAGTTTTGAGTTTAACGAAAATAATTTTTTTACACTTCTTCTCGGGAGCTTAAAAAGGCGATTTTTATGTTAGTTTCATTTTAAATACATCTACACTTGAAAAAATAACTAAATATAATGAAATTTATATTTTTTTTTATCAAAATAGATTTTTTAATTTTTTCCTCAATTTTTATATCATAATATTAGTTTTCATTTTTTAACCACTTCTATTGAAATCGTTCAAATTGATAACACGAGAAACCATAAAATTCAAATACCTTATTTGTGATTATAAAAGCAAATTATCCGTCCAAAGATCATTTTTTATGCAATTGAGCTAGTAAGTGACTAACTTTGTGATAGTTTTATTCAATTTGAAAATATTTTTGGAAATTTAGGGGGGGGGGTCAAATTAGACAATGATTATTAGTAGTATTCAAAGCTTTTACGTCAAAATGCTTTAAATATATGTGTTTCCAGAAATTCATGACAGTCTGCAGTCTGCACGCTTGGGCTTGATAGCTTTTCTTACACAGTCAAATTATGCAAAAAAATGAATTTTGAAAAAAAAAAATACCCATTGAACTAGAGCTATTTTTTTCTACATAGAGCGAGAGATAGAGAACAATAGTAGCTTGGCTGTGAAACAAACTCACAAGTGTGAAGTTCTGCTCAATATATAAAGTATAAAATTATGCGCGAAACAACACCTGTCCAGTTAAAATAAAGAGCTCCCAGTCAATATATTTAGATAGCTGCTTTTACATACACGCTCTAGAAATAAAATGGCGTTATCAAAGGGAGAACAAAATCAAATGGCGTGAAGTTCCTAGTTAAGTATGATCTTAAGGAAAGTTTTAGATTATCTATAATGAAAGATGCTGCTAATTTTACTACGTTAAACCTTAAAATAATTGTATAAAAATTAAAGGAAGAAGTATATTTTTTTTAAATTATGTTCAAATGCCAAATATTTATGACCAAGAATAACATAAGATCACTGGCATTTAATTCGAATATTACAGACAGAGGTAGACAAATGACGGCCATTTTGAATCCCAAGAGAAAATTCTTTTTTTGAACAAATAGTTATTTGATACGTTACAGTTAGAGAGTTATTTTTTTACTGAAACTTTTAGAACGTGATGTAAGCCCGGCTTTATTGAAGTAGATGAATGACTTATGAAAATATTGCAGGAGTAAATTTTGCTCATAAAAACAATATTAATTTTTAAAGTAGCCGCACGAGTCTTATTTTTTCTATCATTTAAGAACTAAAGGAAAGAGGGGGGAAACTTTTTTTTTTCACACACACACACACGTTTTATCATGTTTTAATTTCAGAGGGTCAGTTTCAAATGAAAAGTAAACGTCTCGCCTAATTCTATACGATTTAATCATCTCAAACATAAACTAAACTCATCTCAAACTTAAATCATTTTAAAACAATTTTAAAATAATTTAATCACTATAATTTATCTGACTTTTACTCACAATCTGAAGTAAACTTCATTTCGGTTGGTTCAAAAAAAAAAAAAAAAAATCATGGCTTTTACATCATTTGCTATAATTTTAAATGCATTTGATATAAGCAAAATGAATTCAACAGTACACAATAATTTTACTGTTTTTTTTTTTCAATTTGATGAAACTTTAAATTATGTAACTTAAAAACTTTGATGGAAATGGACTTCAAATTCATTTTACTTTGCGAATAACTTTAAAAATTAATCAGGAAGCATTCATCTATAGTAGTAGAAAATATAGCCAAAAGCATGAGCCCGAGCCCCCCTCAAATTTTTTTTTCTGGAAACTTTGAAAACCCTTACTGTTGCTTCAAAGAATAATTTATGGCACCACAAACTCTAGTTTTGATACAGAATTCGAATCATTCATACTAGCTCTGAATCCATACTTTGAACTGAAACGAACTAAGAATTGTGTTAATATACGTCAGTAATTACACATTTTTCATTCTTGACACTTTATTCATTTTATTAATTAAATTATCTTTAAAATCATAACAACATTAAAGTATTGAGTTAAAATACCTTTGAGACAAAACACTATTATCTCTTCAAACTACCATTCCAATCCGGATCCGTATGAATTAATTTAACCCATTAATGCCTGACTTTTTTTTTCAAAGATCTTTTGTATACTGGTTACAAACAGTGTTTAATGGACAGGAAAAATTATAAAAAAATATTATTAAAAAAATATTTTTTTTTAAATTAAGGAAAGAAAAATCGTTCCTTAAAAGTTATGATAAGACTCCAGAGGGTACATACCTTTTTTTACTAAACTTTTTTTCTGCCTACGATATAATATTTAAAAAGACATTTTATAAGAAGAAATAAATTAGCAATTAACTTGAACTGGGAAGCTGGGAATAACTTTGAAAACTGAACTTTTTTTCTTGAGATTGTAAACGACGTAATTTTTGATGAAGATCATATTAAAACTGCTACAGAACACACTATACAATGATTATGTGCTGCAATCTGTTAATAACGAATTGAAAAATTACCAAGGAACGAATTGAACACTATTATTTGGTTGAAATGTTCATTTTGGCGAAATTCAGATCCTTTTTTGGATTGTCCCTAAAAAGGGACGCTAGGCATTAATGGGTTAAATCTCGCGAAAAACTAAAGTTACGAAATAAATAAATACCTTTGTGTAGAATAAAATTAAAATAACAACATGTTTAATTGCACGAAACGTGCAATTAAGCGTTGCTATTTTATATTTTACAAAAAGTTACGTTTGAAAACATATCTCTGTAGAATTCGTTGAAAACGACTTAAGTACATACAAGTAAGGATGGACAAATATCTCCGAATACCAAGTGACGAGAGACAATCGATAAAAGTAATACAAAGAGATCGAAAAAGCGATCAAAGAAAGTGTAGAAAACCCCAGACAAGCAAGCAGAGAAAAACAGCGTTCAAATGAGCTGGTATTTAATCAGCTGTTAAATGTCGCACTTCCACTACCAATCAGAAAGTGAGATTAAACGTGTAGTACTACACCGGGAGATAGTTTGCATAAGGAAAACTGCAGATAATACGCGTTGCGATGACGAAAATTGACGGATTGCTTTGAAAGGAGCGTTAATATATCGATTTGATGATAAATTCGAAACACATTCAACACGAACTGTTGTTAATCCATTTATGCCTAAGTTTTTTCTAACAATTTATTTCAATTTTTATCTGCTTAAAACTCTTACTTGGAATGGTTTACATACATTTTAGGCTTAAAATAGTTCGCCGTTGCCATATGAAGTGTCAGGGGGAAAAACCACGGTAGTCCACTTTTTGTTGAATTTAAAGTGATGCTACCACCTGTTAGAAAAATAAGTGTAATTTCGTTTAGTATATGCAATATTCGTGAAAAAACACTGTAGTCCATGTATTATTGTCATTTTAAAACAAGTATACTGGGGAAGTTTAGGAGTTCGTAAAGTTTAAATTTCGTTTTTCTCAAAATGAATCAAATGTGACTACCGTGGTTTTCCCCCCTGACCCTTCATATTTATATTAAGTTATTTAACGTCCTGTTTATGGGATATTTTGCAGATATGTGAGCAAAATGCGACCTTACTTGACTTTACTTTGCAAAGTAACATTACAGAAGGCATCTGTGATCAATTTTAAGCAAATCATTTAAAAATAGTTTGATTTTATGAAAAATAAGTTCGCAAAAAAAAAAAAAACTAACTTCCTGTGGCTACCTATGTTGGATCGTTGCTTGACTGATTTGTCTGAGAATAGCTGTCAATAAATAAACTCTGATGTCCAAATAGTGGCTCTAACTGGTTTTCTCAAGAAGAAGGACTATTTAACTTGTGAAAAACAGCTTTAGTAAAATGATATACCCATTACAGGTTTTTGTATGCAGTAACTAACAAGCGTCCCGTTTTTATGCTACTGGGCATAAATGGGTTAATACTGACAGCTGAGGTTCAAATTTAAAACTGCAAATTGCGTAGTAATTAACTGTAAAACTAGCAATTTTACAGTTTAATGCTGTAAAGTTAGCAACTTAACAGTTTATTACTGTAAAATTAGAAATTTTTAGTTTATTACTATAAAATTTATAATACTGTAAAAGCAACATTCATTTTTTAGTGTACTGGAGATAGTTTTGCACAAGGAAAACCGCAGATAATACGCTTTACGATGACGAAAATTGACGAATTGCGTTGAAAGGAGCATTAGAATAAATATCGATTTGATTTAAAATTGGAAGCATGTTCAAATTGCAATATGTATTGGTTTCACTTTGAGGGCAGATTAATTATTTACGATTTTATTATATTATCTTTTAGTAGTAATCACGAGTACTTAGGCAAAACTTTGAAAAGGGAAATACGATTTTAATTTGTTCATGCTTTATAAAAAGATGTTTTGTTAGATTAAATTGTCCCCATTGAAATATTCAAGTTACATAAAATAATATGATTCAACGACACTCACAAAAAATATTTTTGCAATTTTATAATTCCATATGTTTTTCACAACATAAATAGGGCGAATCATATCGTAGGACACTTGATTTGTCTTCAAAAAAAAAAGAAAAGAAAAAAAAAATCATCGAACTAGTAAAAACAAAGCGCTTGTTTGTTAATCGAACTTTGCCAAGATCAATATTTCTGAAGTTTCATTTTTAATTTTAAACAAAACAAGCCAAATAATATGACCTAAAATTACAATTAACTAAAACGTAAAACGAAAAACAATTAAATAACGCCATTAAAATATAAAATAATCAGCAAAATAAAAAAAAATATATCATTAATTGGCAGAAAAAGTTTCATGAAAATGTAGAATTAAATTAGCTACTTTTGCAATTGGAAAGTATTTGCTGACTTCGCATGTCTCACGTCATGATAATTGTGAGTACTACATTTTAAAAAATATACACTATATTTTTTAATGGCAACTTCGCCTGAGTTTTACTTTATTTTATTTTTCATTTCTTCGTGTATTTAATTTATTTCCATTTTTAGTTTATCGCCAACGACAATCTAAACAAAGCCAAACCGGCGATCATTTCACCCAGATAGGAGATGTAAATATTATTGATGAATTGTCCTGTTGAACTTGTGGCTGCCTTCCCCCCCCCCCCCTCTCTTGCTCGTAGCACCACCTACCATAACTAACTCTAACCATTTAAGTAAAATGCCAAACCTACAGTTTTAAACAAAACACAAACTGGAAATATAAGTTTTTCTTAAACAAACAGAACAAAACTCATAAATAACGACGACTAACGGAAATTCATTAATTTTTACTTTTAATGAAACCATTAAATTCACTCAGATATTTTCTACAACAGGTTTGCGAGTAACATTCTCTTTAGCAATTAACTCCACGCTTTCAGTCAATCACCCACGACTTTTCAGTATGATTTATCTCGATGTGAAGACATAGAAGATGCTCACAAAAAGCATGCTAATTGATGGTTGTTACAGCATCAATAAAAATATGCACAGATTTCCAAATTTCGGAAGCTTATAGCATTGATACAAGGGTTTTTTGTTCCTTTTGAATATGTTAACCCTGACACGTGTCTTCTGACCTCGAGTTAACCTTGACCCCTGTTGGTTTATTTTTTGATGTTTTTATGTACATAACATTTATTTTCCCATATATTTCAGGTGCTGTGCATTGCTTTCAAAGTACGAGCTATTACATAGTGGAAAAAAAAATACAATTTTTACAGTTTATTACTGTAAAATTAGCTGTATTACACTGTAAAAACAACATTTATTTTTTACAGTATAGATCCTGCGATAAATACCTTTTTTTTTTTTTTATGGAAGTCATATAAAATCAAAACTTTATGCACGATGGAAAATCTAGCATCACTTTACTATAAAACTAACGTAAATACATTCATTAAAATAGATATATAAAGTTCAAAAAGACTGAAATTATTTCTTACAAGCGTGTTAAAAATGAAATTTATTTTTAAAATATCATACACCTGTTCTCAATTGTAATAAGTACTTTAAAATACCATTGAAATAACTCCTTAAAAATTCAATTAAAAAATGAAATAAACCTATAACGAAACATGTATATACTTTTCAGTTTAAATAGTATTCAAAAATAAAAGGCAAAATTTGCGTTTGAATAAACTTGAACTTAAAAATGAACCAAATATGTTTTGAAAATAGATTTTGAAAATAAATACTTTTATATTTAAAATGAATACACAAAGACAACGACCAGAATCAGTTTGCAAAAGATTAAATTAAAATGAGAGATAAAATTGAGATAAAAGTTACAGCGAATTCTTTTACAAACTTTCAGCCCACATTGTAAATAAGACATTATAAAGATAATACGTACTCAAAGTATAATAAATCATTATTTACATCTCTTTATCTAAATTATATACATCATTTTTCATAACAAATGTCAAATTTGTAAAGCAAGACTAAGGCAGGGATTCAAGTGAAACAGGCAATCGCAAGTTACAATCGCTACTGGAAATGAATTACATTAGAACGTTTCTTGATAAAAACATCGTAACGTCAGCGTGACGTTTGCCTATGAAAAACGAGCTAAATAAAACGTCACAGCCTACTTGGCGAATAAGAGGAGATCGCTGAGTGCTTGTGAGCTCTTATTGGCTCCACCCGTAGTGACGTCATGCCAAGTTAAGTTGATGATAATGTAATTCACTTCCAGTAGCGATTGCAATTCGAAGCGATCGCAAGGCTGTTTCACTTGAATCCCTGCCTTAATTATAAAAGCTGTCATAGAAATGTTGAATCAAATGCTGAGGGGAAAGTAGGTTTCGAAGGTTGTTTTTTTAAAGCAATAAATGGCAACCGTTAAATGAGTTGTTTTTTCGTTGTCATCACTTGTTAAAGAAGCTTAAAGAATTTGAAAGATATACAAGAACAGCATTAAACAACAACGTTTTCTGCCTACCTCAAATGTAACTTCTTTAATCAGTGGTAAATAAATTCACTACAAATGTAAATGGAGCTTTTAATAACGAAAAAAAAAAAAAAAAAAAAAGGATTTTTTGCCTGCACTTACACTAAAAAATAAATATTTTTACAGTACTAAACTGTAAAATTGCTAATTTTACAGTGATAAACTGTAAAACTACTAATTTTACAGTTTATTACCGTGCATTTTGCAGTTTTAAACTAGAATCTCTGCTGCTAGTATTATACTGTTGTTTTTACAGTATAATGCAGCCAGGGGTGCCCACAGGGGGGGATTATGGCGCAAGTTGCGCCATCAACATTTGGGGGGGGGATTTTTTTAATCTAATTTATTTATTTATTTAAATTATTTATTAATTTATTTTTTAAATTAAATTATTTACTGATTTTTCAATGCAAATTATTCATTAATTTATTTTTTTAACTTAAGTTTTTTTATTATTATTACTTATTTATTTATTTTGTGTGTGTAAGTGTGTGTGTGCTTGGAATCTCTGAAAGGGAAAAAAAAGCGATTCTATTCTGCGCATAATTAGTACTTTAAAAATATTAATAATATACAAAAAACTAATAGTTTTAATTAAAAAAATGAATAAAAATATTTAAAAATATAAATAACATTTAAAAAATAAATAAATAATATTTAAAAAAATAAATAAAATAAAAAAGAGGGATAAAAATCACAATAGGGTTATGAAAAATTTTGGGGGGGAATTTGCGCCATTGAGCTTGGGGGAGATGGGCACCCCTGAATGCACCTGAATTTTACGGCAATAAACTGCAAAATTACTAACTTTACAATAAGAAACTAAAATTGCTAGTTTTATGGTTTATTACTGTGCGTTTTACAGTTTAAAATTGGAACTTCGGCTGCCAGTATTATACTGTAAATTAAACGGTTCATTTTTTGCAGTGGGGTGAATAAACAAAAACATTTTTGTCAATCTTTGAACTCTTAAAAAAAAAGTAAAAAATAAAAAAAAACAGTTGTGAAGCAAAACTCTCAAAAGGTAATGCAAATATAGATAATCCATCATTTAAAAATAAGTCTCTTCTTTCTAAAACCACCCCATCTCGAGATAAAATTCAGTACCCACATATCTCAACCAGCAGGGGGGTCCACAAGGGGGGATTATGGCGCAAGTTGCGCCATTAAAATTTTTGGGGGGGATTTTTTAAAACTAATTTATTTATTTACTTACTTAAATTATTTACTGATTTTTAAACAAAAATTATTCATTAATTAATATTCTTAATTTAAATTAGTTTTTATTTCTTTATTATTATTTATTTATTTATTTATTTTGTGTGTGTGAGTGTGCTTGGAATGTCTGGAAGAGAAAAAAAAGCAATTCTGTTCTACGCATAATTAGTACTTTTAGAAAATTAATAATAAATAAAAAATAAATAATATTTAAAAGAATAAATAAATAATATTTTAAAAAATAAATAAATATTAAAAAAAAATAATATTTTAAAAAATAAATAAAATAAAAAAGAGAGGTAAAAATAAAAAGCACAAGAGGGTTGTGAAAAAATTTGGGGGGGGGGGGGGGGAATTTGCGCCATTGAGCTTAGGGGTGATGGGCACCCCTGTCAACCAGTTCAGCTCAATAACAACATGACCTCCTCGCGATGACATAATAAGGCGAAACAACCTTTCGACGGTGGAACTTCTTCGCCTGTGTCCCCATTTCTGCAACTCATCTGTTACTGCAGAGGGCAATACTCAGGATAAATATTTACCCTCCTCTCTCCGAGGATGATAATGGGTCGTTTACACCGACTTAAATGGGACAGAGGATGCTAACACATTCATTCCCTTTCCTAGGTTTCTCTAAAAACCTAGAATTCTTGAACTTGGCATCTGTTCGCTGCACTTCTGCTTTCAAAACGCTATTGGGTTTATTGCGGCTCGTGCGGCGAGGCCTAATTTGAATTTTCTTTAGTTTCTTTCTTTTTTTTTTCTTTCGAATAGAAGATAAAACGAAAGATTGGACAATTTTTATGACAATATATACTAGTGAACTTAATTCTGAATAATAATTATTTTTTTTTATATTTCATCATCTAATATTGTGTAATAAATTATTAGGTTTATTTCTTTTAGTTTTCTCATTTATTTATTACTTCTCTAAATAATATGTATTCATTTCATGTGAATATTACCTTTACTTTATTTTTTTAAAGCAAACTATAAACAAAATCATTTTTTAATGAATTTTAATTAATTTAGATAATTAGATTTGGCAACAAAATATGACTAAAAATTAGTGGATTTCCTGCAAAATCGACTTAATACTAATTAATATGGGTCATTTAATATTATGAAATTGTATTATATTACTGTTATTGTAACGTTTGCTTTCGCTTACTAATAAAAAAATATATATAATATTTTTACTATAAATAAAATATATAATTATTTATTTTATTTAAATCATTTATTTATAAATTTTCTAAAATGCATGTATTCATTTCATGCGAATATTACCTTTATTTATTTTATTCTATTTCAAACGATAAACAAAAACCGCTTGCAAAGAAGTTTTAATAAGTTTAGATAATTAACTACGGCAACGATATATGATATTGTTTTTTAGCTTAAAACCGATTAAAATATTGACTTAGAAATTATATTTAATACACAACACTCAGGATAAAGGTATACAGGGTGTCCACTCCTATCGTGGACCAATAGCTAATTTCTAAACCGTTAGAGATAAGCATATAGTTCATTTAGGAAAAAATTTCCAAATTATGAAAGGAATTTTGGGTCTATTCAATGTTTTTCAAAAAATCAAATTTTGAAAGAGTTACGAAATTTAAATTTTTATACAGCCCCCCAGTCCTATCAATCATATTTAGTAAAACATTCTTGACACTGTAACGTTTAAAACTAAAAAAAAATCACTGTTCTACCACAAAAATTGACCGAGTTATGACGTTTTGAAAAATCAAGATTTTGAAGGATTTCGCATACGGTCCCGTAAGCGATCTCTCGATGACGTCATGAAATAATGCAAAATCTTGATTTTTCAAAACGTCATAACTCGGTCAATTTTTGTGGTAGAACAGTGATTTTTTTTTAGTTTTAAACGTTACAGTGTCAAGAATGTTTTACTAAATATGATTGATAGGAGTGGGGGGCTGTATAAAAATTTAAATTTCGTAACTCTTTCAAAATTTGATTTTTTGAAAAACATTGAATAGACCCAAAATTCCTTTCGTAATTTGGAGATTTTTTCCTAAATGAACTATATGCTTATCTCTAACGGTTTAGAAATTAGCTATTGGTCCACGATAGGAGTGGACACCCTGTATATTTACCGTCTCTGTCTCTCTCCGAGATGACAATGGGTCGTTTACACCAGCTTAAATGGGACAGAGGATGCTACACACTCCCTTTCCTAGATTTCTCTAAAAACCCAGAATCCTTGAACTTGGCATCTGTTCGCGCACTTCTGCTTTCCGAGCGGTTTGGTTTTGTGTTTATTGCTGAGCGTGCAGTGCGGCCTAATTTCGATTTTCTTTCTTTTATTTTTTTCGAACAGAAGGTAAAAAGAAAAATTGGACAATTTTTAATACAATACTAGCTTATTTTCTGACGTTGCCCGGTATTGCATTATGTTTAACTTATTTCATGCTAAAATGAAATAGGTGAGCCTTAAATTGATAATTCATTATTAATCGTAATCTTTGTTGGAAAATACTCATATTTAAATGTGTTAAATTTTATCAATTTGTATGCTAAAAGGCTTGTCTCTATTACTCTATCTGTTCAAAATTAAAAGAAAATGGCCATTTGGAGACAAAAAATTTGAATGTTGAGCTTTTTGGATTTTTTTTAAATTTCAAAACCCCGCCTATATGAATTCTAGTGCATCAAGGAACCTCTATGGCAAGTTTGATGAAAATCCGACGAAAATTTTGGATTTGTATAAGAAACAAACAAACAAGCAAACAACATTCATTTTTATATATATAGATATTCTAGTGGACTTAATGCTGGACAATTTTTTTATTTTTTATATATATTTCATCATTTGACATTGTGTAATAAATTATTTTAGTTATTTATTTTACTTCAATCATTTGTAATAACTACTCTAAAATGCATGTATTCATTTAGTGTGACAATTACCGTTATTTTATTTTGTTCTTTTTTTAATACAAATCAGAAACAAAAATCGTTTTCAAAGGAGTTTTGAAAAAAATAGATGCATGGAATAGTACAAGGAATAGTTAAATACATGGAATAGTACAAGGAATAGTTAAATACATGGAAAAGTGTTTTGGAAAAACGAAATGAAAAAAATTATTAAATGTGAAAAATTATATAGGGTGGGTCGGGATAATTTGGGTAATCGGGGGAATTTGGGTATAAATTACATTTTATTGAATAAAATGAAAAATAATCATTTGAGATACCTACAAAAATTCACAGAAATAAACATCCTCCATACCTATGAGAATATGCTGAAAAAATGTTTCCAACACTTTTATTGAAATTGATAAAAAATAAATTAAACTTTTTGAAGATGGCAGTGTAATGCGAACCAACTACTTCCAAATAGTGTTGTGAATGAACATGTGACCCTATGTTTTTCAAATTCAGTTATGTATACATTACATATGTCTACTCTAATTTGTCATTAAATTGAAAAATGTATCAATATTAGTTTTCATGTAATTAATGATTTAATAACACGGGGTAATTTGGGTATACCGTTCATTTACCAATCAGAAGGACAAATGATTATTTTAACGGACTACAAAAGCGAAAAAAGAAGCCCACTATTGTGCCTAAAGCTATAAGATTCAAAGAGCTTTCAGAGAAACCTGTTAAAATAAAGAAAAAATCTACAAAAACTATCAAGATGAGTCAGTTCGAGAAAACAAAAGTAAAAAGTGAAGATAACCTTTCCCAGCCTTCTACAAGCCATGTAGGATCATGGGTTTCAGTAAACTATCAGAGTGAATGTGGGAAAACTCAAAAAGAATTCAGGGGGCAAATAATTGCCCAAGACCCTGAAAGTCCAGAAAGTTATAGCGTTAAATTTTTAAGGCAATGTGAAGGTGACGGTCAACGTTACATTTTCCCGGACGAGGATGATGTTGAATGGGTTAAGTTGGGACAGATTTCAGATACATTTCCTGTTCCAGACTATAATGGAAGATTTTTTAAATTTCCTTGAATGTTCTCTCACAAAAAACTACTGCCCATTCCATAATTGATTAGTCATTTTGTGCAATTTTTTGTATATAACCTAGAATTTGTTTTATTTGTAACCTGGAATTTTTTTTATTTGTAACCTACAATTTGTCTTAATACTCATAAAAATTTGTATTTATACTATCTCATTATTTATATTATACCTACATTCAACATAAGTTTGAAAAAATTAAGTAGGGTAGCTGTTAAAAACCAGGCTTTGCTCTCTAACCATTGCTATACCCAAATTCCCCCGTCCACGGGGTAATTTAGGTATAGTGAAACTTAATAAGCCATTAATATACAAATGCATCTATTAACTTGAAATTTGTGAAAAACTATTCTAGAAAGTCACAATGCTAAGATTAAAGAAGAAAAAGAAAAAATATATATATATATAATTTTTTTTACAGGACTGGAAAGCTCAAAGTAGGTCATTTTTATACCCAAATTACCCCGACCCACCCTAACAGAAAAAAATGGTCAGATTTCAGTTTTGAAAATGTATTTCAAGTATAAACAGTAGCGTCAATACACTGTAAAAAATGAACGTTGTTTTTACAGTATAATACAGCTAATTTTATAGTAATAAACTGTAAAATTTGCTAATTTTACCAGTAATAAACTGCAAAATTGCTAATTTTAGTTTATTGCCGTGCATTTTACAGTTTCAAACTGGAACCTCTGCAGCCGGTATTATACTGTTGTTTTTACAGTATAATATAGCTAAATTTTATTGAAATAAACTGTAAAATGTTTAACTTAGAAAAACTAAAGTATAACCAAGTAAATTGGCTAAACGAATTCCGGATTTAAATACGAAAAAAAAAAAAAAGAATTCTGAAAACATCATACAAAATTGACATTTGTTCGATATCCATAGCAATTTTGAGACATCACGAAAATACGTTAAAAAAGTGGCGACTAATTAAACTGTTAATAACTATTATTTAAAATTAATAAATATATAGCAAAAAAAATTACATAACTAAAGCACAAGCAATTGAATTGCTTTTAAAGACCTAATTTGAATACAGGTAAAAAATTAATAACATTATGAAAAAATTTAACATTTGTTCAATATCCGCTGCAATTTTGAGCCATCACGAAAATCAGTCTAAAAATGGAAAATGGTAGGAAAAGAATTTTTTAAAATACAAAACCTAGTAAAATTATTTATGAATAATTAAAATTGTTGAATTTATAGCAAAAAAAATTATATAATCAAAGCACAACCAACTGAATAGATTAAAAAATTCTGAATTTGAATACAGAAAAAATAAATCTGAAAAAATTAACATTTGTTCAATATCTGCTGCAATTTTGAAACATCATGGTAATCCGTCGGAAAATTGGAGAATGGCGGGAAAAGACTTTTCCAAAATCTAAGGTTTAGTTAAAGCATTAATAACTACTAATTAAAATAATATATAAAGAAAAACATTTTTATATGACAAAAGCACAAGCAATTGAATTGATTTGATAAATCCTGGATTTTAATACAGGAAAAAATTCATTTGAACAACATCATGCAAAAATTAATGTTTGTTCAATATCCGTTGCAATTTTGAGACATCACGAAAATCCGTCAGAAAAGTGGAGATTTGTTGGAAAACATTTCTCTAAAATAAAAGGCCTAGTAAAATTAATCAATAATTAATGCATAAAATTATTAAATTATATTGCAAAATCAATTTTTTTATACGAAAATTTGTTCAATATCCGTTGCAACTTTGAGAAATCACAAAAATCAGCTGGAAAAGTGGAGAATGGCAGGAAAATAGTTCTCTAAAAGCTAGGTAACATTGTTTATAAGTAATAAAAAAATTAACAAATTTGTAGCAAAAACGCAAAAGCAATTGTCTTGTTTTAAGAAATCCTGGCTTTGAAGGCAGAAAAAAAAAATATCTGAGAACTCATGAAGAAAAATATAACGTTTGTTCAAGATCGGTTGCAATTCAGAGACATCACGAAAATCTGTCAGAAAAATAGAGAGGGGCAAGAAAAGAATCTTCTGAAATCAAAGGCCTAGTAAAATTAATTAATAATTAATGTGTAAAATAATTAAATTTATAACAAGAACAATTTTACAAAACCAAAGCAGAAGCAATGAAGCAAGTGAATTGATGAAAAAAATTCTGACTTTCAATACAGAAAGAAAAAAAAATGTGAACGACATTTCGCAAAAAATTTTAGATTTGTTCAATTTTGAGACAACACGAAA
This sequence comes from Uloborus plumipes, assembly GCA_038373865.1. Taxonomy (NCBI): domain Eukaryota; kingdom Metazoa; phylum Arthropoda; class Arachnida; order Araneae; family Uloboridae; genus Uloborus; species Uloborus plumipes. The sequence goes on from JAXGGA010000287.1 coordinate 68,448, forward strand.
ATCAATCAAAAAGCGGAGTACGATCGAGGGAAAAAAAATCCTTCAAAAATCTAAGGCCAAGGTTTCTACAGACATCGCATCGCACGAAATAAAAGCGGGTTAAAGCTAAGCCTATTCACACTCACAAACAAAAACGTAGTAATAAGGAAAAGATAAAAAGAAAGGAGAAAGAAAAAAAAAAGTAGGTCTCTGAGCCAAGAATGAAGAGCTCGGTCAATCACACGGAAGCGGAAGTAAGACTGTGGCACAATTCCATATCTCTAGTCCAAATCCTTTTCCGGGTTAACACCGTTACGATGCAGTGACGTCACGGCTACCTGTACATAACGGTGATGACGTGTGAGCTATCTTTTTTCGCCCTCTCCTAAATGGCTGGATGGGTAACACATGAGCAGGCAAAGCCGATTCGAACTTTTGGAGTTTTTTTTTCTTTGCAGTTTTTGGAAGAACAAATATTTAAATTGCAATTATTTCGTTTGAAGAGAGAGCGATCGGGTCTTCATTTTGAAACCCGTGCCGTGAAGGCTTTTTCTTTAAATTTTAAAAGGAAAGTGGAAAAACTTAATAGTAATGTGGTTTTAATATTCTGTTTTCACTGTTGTTTAAACAATGGCACGTTGAAAAAAAAAAGAGGAAAAATGTCAACATTAATTTTTTTTTTTAATATTATTCACTTCGGAGCGCGTTTTTCAGGGTGTTCTGTTGTGAAACATAGTATTATTTCCAGCGAAATTATTTATCTTTAAAATAAATGTTACATATATTTTGCAAGCTTTAACAACAATCGTAAATCTAAAAGAAATTTCGAGGTTAAATTTACTTTTAAGATATGTCTTATATATTTTAATAGATATTAAATACACATTTTAAATTTAATGCATACAGACGGCTAGGTAGATATTACGGAAGTATAAATTTCATCATTTCTAAAGCAAAATATTATGCTTTTATCAATTAATTACAAAATATTACGGATAAATTTTATAAAATTGTGTCAGCTTCGATAGCCAGGAACAAAGAACATGCTTGAATTAAAAGCTAGGATGTATAAAATGTTTAAATATTGCACATTTAATTAATTTTTATATTTATTTATGAGTTTTTAGTTATTTATTTATTTGTGTAGTTTCATTTATTTATTTTATTTTATTTTATTACTATTATTTTCTCCAAACAGTAAAATGCTTGAAATATACCGCTATGAGAGATACTGCTAAAAAAAAAAAAAAAAAAAAAAAAAAAAAAAAAAAAAAAAATCGTTAGGTTTGATATACGTGCTGAAGGGGCTTGAGGGGACAAAAACCGCTGTTTAACAAACAGATCCTCTATTGCGCCTGTAGAACAGTTTATTTTTCTACGAACGTGCAAAAGGACGAAAAACCATTTTACAGTGATTTTCGCCTCCCTTGACTGGTTGCGTTACATTCATAACTATTTTTAAACGAGATCTTTTTCAGTAATGTGTTCTCTATCTCTCTCTTTATTTCAATTAAATTTCCATCATAGTGGAATATTTATCTTTATTAATCGAATGGTTTCGAATTCAGAAATCTTATTTTCGCTGAAATTTGAAGTCTGAGAATGTGCCGAATATTTTCTGACACATTTTCCGATGAACATTATTTATTTATGCTGGAAAAGAGCAATTATGTTTCTTTTTTAAAAAAATATTGAACTTCATGAAATTAAAATATATATATATATATATACTATTGTAGGGTTTTTTCTCCATAAAAGTACAAGCAACGAAGTATTCTATTATTTTAACTCTCCTTTGTATTTTTACAGTAAAAAAAAACTTTTAATATTTCAAGATTTAGCGTTACGCACGAGACATTTCAGACCCTAATACTGTGGAATGATATTGTAGCTAAACAGAAACTGGAAAGTCTCAAATTTTATTAAATGATGTCATTATTGGAATGTTTAGAAATCGTTCATAGTTCTTTGGCACCAACAAAGTTTTTGTTGCAATTGCAATGCAGAAATTTAAATGAAAACCAGTACAGAAACTGGATAAAAATAATAAAATTAAAACATTCTCAACATTAACTTATCTCGCAGAAAAAAACTATATTCATAAAATACTTTACTCTATAATATGTTAAATTTCTGGATTAATAAACCAGGAAGAAAAATGAATATGTGAGAGTAGAGCCACTTCAATGCGACGTCACTGTGACCTCCCAAAATCATTATTCGACACATTTTGTGTGGCGATTCAGAAATTTCGAGACAGTATTTTAATCTCGCAATTTTTATTTCATTTTATTTATTAATAATGCCTAATTCTTAAAAAGGGTTAAAACTTTTTCTTAAAACTTCAAATATTTTTTGGTCCAGTGATCTATCATTATGATTGATGAGAAGATATTGATAATTTTCAATTTGTGTCATCACTTCACACAACGAGAAATTCCAACCTTACAAACATTGCAAACTTTCATCGTTTACAAAAGTCAACACTTTGAATATGTTTTAAAAATAAATTATTATTGATTGCAATGAAATAAATAATCATTACAATAGTTTCTTCTTTTAACGTCGGACTCTTCGTGTTTTTATGTCCACCCTTCTCTACTTCTGTACTTGTAGAGGGTTTTTTTTCCTCCATGTTTGCTGGGAAAATGTTTTAATTATTGAAGAATTTTATTTAACGGCAAGAAATCAAATTTACTGCGGATAAATGATTTTAGTTTCATTTTACGATGCGTTATCTGTTATAGGTAACTGCTTTTAGTAATTAGCAATGGAAAAACATCAAGTTTTTCAAGTAAGAAATTTTGCGTTTTTCACTTTAATTTTACGAGCAGAGGGAAAGTATGTAAAAGTAATATATTTATTCTTCGTCTTTTTTTAGTCAAAAGAAAAAAACTGACCAATTAGTGTGATTGCTTCAATTAATTTGTAATTATTTTTTCAATTGACTAATTTATTGCATTTTGTTTTGTTTCATTTAGCTTATTTGTTTACTTATTATTAGTCTTTTCAGATTGCAAGAATACTCAGAAGAGAAAATAATTCCACAATTTGTAAGGTATTACTACTTTAGACTAAAGAGCAGAGCTGAATCTAACAAAAGAAGTGCATGAGTAGATAGTACGCAGAACCTCGTACGTAAAAAGCCTGAGTTTCGTTTAAAATTCAGATAAAATTGAAAAGAAATGTAAGCACTCAGCTCCTGTGAGCTCCCATGCAAATAACACTCTGGTAAAAGGTATATTCCGCCAATCGCTGAAGCTGAAATTTTACTTTCTTCCAGAACATTAAGATAAAAACCTAAGCCTAAGCATCTGCTTAAGTGTTAAGTCACACTTAAAAGTCTGGGAAAGACTCATAACTCAGACCAGTTACATAACCAATCTCTCCACAGAAGCTTCTTCTAAGATCATCCCACACTTCAAAAAAATAAAAAAAAAACATATTGCCAGACAATTTTTTTAACTGAAAATCCTGCGAATTATTATTCGCTTCATGCCGCGAAAAGCATACAGTGGTACGAAAAAAAGAAACAGGCAAAAGCAAAAGGTCGGCTGCAAGATAAATAGAATAAAATAAAAAAGGATTGGCATTTGCCTAATGAATATGATAAGGAAGATATATGTATGTATATTCGTGATGTGAAAGGGTTATAAGGGTAAGGAATTTACGTCGGGCACATGTCTAAATCTTGCTGTAGGTGCAGGAGTTTTTGCAAAAGTTGCTGGCAGGGTGCCCAATTAATGAGTGACATGAGCAAGTACGGAGTGGCGGTCGGAATGGATGGGCAAGTTATTGTAATAAAACCACGAAACAAGTTAAAAGCTAAAAAAATCTGGAAAAAACGATATTGACATGCATTGAATGTTATTTTTGAAGGGGGATTTCTTGTTTAAAAAGGATGAGGTGAGAAAAGATAATACAGGTGACATTTTTTAGAGATTAAATTTAAAAGGTTGCCACACAAAAAAAGCAAAAATGGATATTAGTAAAACCTTGTACAGATGAAGCAAAACGTCCTCTTAAAGAATTCTGACCTTTATTAAGCATTCTGACCTTCAAATGCTGAATTAATAATAATAAAAAAAAACATCAGGCGTTTTTTATAGGTGTTATATTTAAACAGTCTGTGGTCATAACCAGAGATAGTTTCAATGCATCGATAGGCGTATTTTCATGAATTGAAAAATCAGAAATAAGCTTCGAAAACTTGGTCAGGAATTTTAGCAAGCTTTATATTTTTCATGAGAACTTAGCATCATGATGGATGAAAAAATAAAATGAAAAAACAATTGAAATTTAAAAAAAAATATTTTATTTGAATGTTTTGTTATTTATTTTATTTTATCTATTTTATTTTATTATTTTTTTTTTTTGAACATAATAAGTAAATATTCTCGATATAAAAAATCAAAAGAGTGCACATCTCTGTTTTCCTTAGCAAGTTAGTCATTTCGTCTTCCTGCTATTATTCTACATTATGTTAACTGTTACTGCATGTTTCACTCCTCCAAAATAGATATCAAACCTTTAAAAAAAGTATTTTCTAACCCTGAAAAAAAAAAAAAAAAAAAAAAAAAAACGAGCAATATCTCTGATTATAACTAACTTAGAACATTTCAAGGTATAAATGAACCAAAATGTTTCGACACTTCATTTTAAGTGAACCAAATCAGTACAGACGATAAGACGGTACTCAAGGGGTAGGAGCGTGAATTTTATAATTATATGTACTTGTACATAGGTCTACATTATTTGTTTAATAAAACTTTATTTTTCGATGATTAGGCGGACATTTGCAGCATGTCTCAACAATGAGTTTTCATTTCGTACTTGGGCGAACTATTTCAGTAAAAGTTTATTTTTTACAAAAATAATTACAATTAATAAAATTTTGATTCAAAAGCGTTATTTCTATTAAGATGACATTCAAATTGAAAGAAACACACCCGCCGCTAAGTGATTTCCGCCGATGCTAATTTCTCAAAATAATTCCCAGAAAGCTTTTTAAATGAGATAAAGATAAAAATCTAAATCATTAACGCATTACAAAAGGCATTACGGAGTGTATAATCCAAAGCGGAAATGTAAGACTTCAGCTCGACGATATGCGCTGGTGCCTCTCTTCTCGGACGCTCCATTTTTTTTCCTCTCTCCAACTTGTTAATTAATTGTACCGGAAACTAAAGTTTAGAGGGAATTGACTACATTTCTTCGCCCGTTTAACAATCCAGGTCACGTTCGGAAACACATCTTCAGCGGAGCGTAATTTGTGTGAATGAATCTCTAGGGTAGCAGGTCAAATTGTGTGGACCTCTCGAGCAGAAGCTGAGAATGACGTTCTGGCTGGTAGGAGGAAAATACCGTAAATTTGTAGCAAAATTGACCTTTTGGCGATGTCGTTTTTAACGCCAAATTGTGGGAGTGAGATAAAGTGTGTGTACAGTTGAGAAAATATTTGCCTGAATGACTCTCTAGGGAAGCAGGTCAAGTAGAAGATCTCTCTAACAGAAGCAAATACTGACGTTCTGGGCTGGTAGGAGGAAAATGCTGTAATTTGTAACAAAATTGACCTTTTGATGATATCGCAGTTTTGCCAAACTGTAACACTGTTCTAAAGTTCGTAATTTGTGGGAATGAATCTATAGGGTAGCAGGTCAAATTGTGGACCTCTCGAACAGAAGCTGAGACTGGCGTTCTGGCTGGTAGGACGAAAAAATACCGTAAATTTGTAGCAATATTGACCTTTTGGCGATGTCGTTTTTGACGCCAAATTGTGAGAGTGACATAAAGTTCATAATTTGTGTGAATGAATGTCTGGGGTAGCAGGTCAAATAAAAGATCTCTCGAACAGAAGCAAATACTGACGTTCTGACAGGTGGAGGAAAATGCTGTAATTTGTAACAAAATTGGCCTTTTGATGATATCGCCATTTCGCTAAATTGTAAGAATGAGATAAAGTTCATAATTTGCGTGAATGAATCTCTAAAGCAGCAGGTCAAATTGTGGACCTCTCGAACAGAAGCTGAGATTGATGTTCTGGCTGGCATAAGGAAAATACCGTAATCTGAGTAAAAAGTGACCTTTTGGCGGGTATGAGGAAAATAGCGTAAATTTGTAACAAAATTGACCTTTTGGCGATATCGTTTTTCACGCTAAATTGCGGGAGTGAGGTAAGTTCATAATCTGTGTGAATGAATCTCTGGGGTAGCAGGTCAAATTGTGGATCTCTCAAACAGACGCTAAAAGTGACGTTGTAGCAGATAGCAGGAAAATACCGTAATTTGAGTAAAAGTTTACCTTCTGGCGATATCGTTTTTAACGCCAAATTGTGGGAGTGAGGTACTTTATAATTTGTGTGAATGAATGTTTAGGGTAGTAGGTCAAATTGTGGATCTCTCTAACAGAAGCAAAGACTGGCGTTCAAGCTGGTAGGAGGAAAATACCTTACATTGTAACAAGACTGACCTCATGGTGATATCTACTTTAACGACAAATTGTGGGAGTGAGATAAAGCTAAATATTTGTGTGAATGAATCTCTAAGGTAGCAGGTCAAATTAAGAACCTCTGCTGTGTTACAGAACCGAAGACTGACAGACATTCTGGTGTGTAGGGAGAATATACAGAAGTAATTTGACTCAAAATTGATCTTTTGGCGATAGATTTATAGGGTCAAATTGCGAGAGTGATATAAAAATTATAATTTGTGTGAAAGAATCTCTAGAATTAGTAGGTCAAATTGTGATTTTTTTTCTTTTTGAAATTACGAACAATTTATTCACTCTTCAGACTACTTACATTTCACTATTTTCCTCTTTTATGAATCAAATCTCCTATAACTTTAATCTACTATTTAAAATATATGTTACTTTTGGTTATATCTATTTTTCTCCTTATCATGCAGACAGTCTAGATTTAACATGTCGCATCTGCCGCAATTCCTAGGGATCCACACAACATAAAACCCAGAGGAGGATTACAATAGCTGTTTCTCCAACTCTTGTATAAATTTCAAAAGTGGTGGATTCTAGGCCCCGAACTTTTTAACTCGACACTGCCTGTACATTTTATAGAAATTACTTAAAAGTTTGGATCCCAGGTAGCACAAAAAACGTTTAAACGTTTTATAAACGTTCTTAATCTGTTGTTACAACGTTAATAACCATTTTACAACCTTTAAAAAACGAAGTGTGCTACTTGGACAGTATATCCTTCACCCCGCAATTTCATTATTTCAATTGTAAAAAAAATCCACGTTTCACTCACCCGCAATTGTGCTCGCTAAGGTTCTAAGAAAAAAGTAGATTTTTTTAAAACTATGTTTACTGAAATTTTTGGTTTAGTCTCGTACAAAGCAAAGAATACTTCTATGAATTGAAGTCACTGCGCTATCTGAGTAAGTTCGATGACTCTATCTACCTAAATAATTCTGAAATAACACATAAGCTGAGGCGCAACATTATGCTCACAATAAATTTGTCTCACAAAAATCAGCAAACTTTTCGCACAAACACCTTCGTATTTAGCTACCGCCATAAAAGCCAAATTGCTCAACAAATGGAAACTATTTTCGGTTTTCTTATGTTTGCAATGTCGAGTTTATGGTCCTGCACACTTTTGTAACAAACCAACGCTCACGATTCCTCCACATGAAGTCTTTGACCCTGCACATCCTCATAAAAACCCTGCCCCACCCCATAAAGCATCGCAGAATTTTTTACGGTGTTTAAAGTTCATGTTCAAAAAAGCTCCCGTTCTTTGAGGTCGGAATATATCGTTTGTAAAGGGTCTTCGGTCTCCCCTCGCGTTCGAATTTAAGGTCACGTGTTACCTGGGTTGGGAACCTTTTTATATCCTTCGTAATCCAATTTCGCCTCTGGCCTATCATGGCAAAACGGGCTATTTTCTTACCTGCCCCCTTTGGTGAAACCCCATCTCGGGCAGGGAGGGGGTTCGATGCTACAGGTAACCTCGATCCCACGGTAGGATGTGACGTCGGTGATGACGTCAATGCCATATAACGTTCGCATTATGGAATCCTTTGCAAGGAATCCCGGATTTGGAGAAAGACCTTGTGCTATAAAAATATTTTTTGTAAAAGATGAACTCGAAATTTACGGAGAGGGGTTCCGTATTTCCGAAAGGGGGTTGGAGGAATTCAAAATTGGGTCGCAGGGAGTCTGTTTCGTTCGAAAGGTCAACGTACATGTGCAACTTGTATTCCGGTGCAACTTTTACTTACGTGACAGAAGTAGCAAAAAAATGCAAATTTATGTTTCGATCAAGGTGTTTGAAGCACACACACACACATACACAGTTGATTTTTTGTGAACAAATAATGAAAGTATACTGCGTGTACGGGGAAGGAAAGACTGAATGTACAACCAGAAAAACAAAGAGCAACGCAAAACTATCTTCCATTTTTTGCATAATACTTTTTCTCAAAAATTATCAAAAGCCGCTGTTCCAACTAGCTTCAGATTTTATCTAGGGTTTATCTGTACACCAATTTTCTTGTATATTATTATTTTAATTATTAATTTTTGCGTTTCTTTTCGATCTTTAAAAGTTCTCCAAAATTTCAATGGCACAGAGATAAGATAGAGAAATAATTAATAGTCATTCATTTCTTTTGACAGTTAGTTATATACACTCAAATGTTCATGCCTAGTCAGTATATTCGTTCTTACATTTTACCACTACAACTGCATTGATAAATTCGATGTATATTTAAATCAACGATATGAATGGCTTACAAACTTTTTATCAAGCACTAAAAATATGAAAGATTCATATCAATTTCAATCTTTAAAGTAAAGCGAAAAAAATGACCGTTTGGTTAACGAGTTATAGATTTTCAAGGCCCACCTCCCCTTTCTCTCACTAAAACCATCACAATTTATCTGTTTCAACAAGCATTAAACGACCTAGTCCCAAATTCTTCCACAGAAAATAGCCAACATTTCGGTGTCTTGTAAATACTATCTAATTTCTTCTTCTCCTTTGTTCCTCCAACTATGGTTAAATAGTCATAATTGTCACCAGCTGGTAGTAAAAACACGGAGAAATTTAAAATTATCTTTCTGTTTACATCTAGAAAGGTTTTATGGATGCCCATAAAAAATAGCCTGAATAAAAGAATCTTTTAACAACTAAGAGATGTTTTTCTCTACCATGTAATGCGAATTCCTTTGTTACTTAAATATATCCCATATCTAAATATGTCACTCTTTTAGTAGGATTTCCGGACTAGTTGCCCCCTCCCTTTCTAACAACATTGGATGCAGGTCGCATAATCTTTCACTGAAGGTTTTCATGTATAATTGTTTTTATCTATATAAGCAGCTTGGCAATATAATGCATGTGCATTTTTTCTAACACTGATTTTAAACTTAAAGCATTAAGCACATTTTGCTCTTCTCTTCTTCAAAAAATAATGCATTTCTTATGATTTCATTACGTAAATTTTGGTTTATTAGAATTTGTTTGCCACCGGTTTTTATAAACGTGGTATGTTATTTTAAAGAAGTACAAATGCAGTTTTGCTGAACACCATCTATTAGTGTTTAGTCACTTAAAAATACTTATAATATGAAGACAAGTTTTTTCTTTGTCAAAAATTCTTTTTCTTTTTTTCCTTCGAACTATCCCGTTTACGAATTTTAAAAATAATACGCAAAAAAAAAGAGAGAAAGAAAGAAACGGAATTGTTGTTTTATTAGCCAGTACAGCAAAGTTTTAAGTTTTACAACAAATTTGAATCGGTCATTCTTCTGTAAGAATTGATCATTCATTGTTTACTATTTGGTTAAAAATAATCAATTTAGATATTTTAATATTAACATTACCATTAGGAAAATGAGAAAAAAAGACTTGCCATGGAGCAACTGTTAAAAAAATAAGATTTTAAAAATATTATCAGTCAATGCAACAAAAATGCTAACAAACGTTTTCTTTCTTAAACGTTAACAAAGCAAATTTTACTATCGTTGCGATCGAAACGTATGGATTAAAGCCATTCAGACCACGGCACAACAGCCCGGAATCCGTAACTAGTATTTACTCCGGCCGTGAAAGCCTTCATTCTTACAAAGCAAATATTGTCAAAAAAATTGGTGCGATATTTTAAAGGATGAATTGCAATAAAAATTAGAGACACTTGCTTAAAGCATTACAAGGTACATTGTTCCTGAGATTTAATTAAGTTTATGAAACCAATATTATTATTTAGCAGGTTATTATTATTATTATTAATGCTTTGAATTAGTCCGAAGTACTAGTTTATTCATGACAGCAATAGATCCCATTTCACATTTCAGACTCCCTATTTTTCAATCTTCTGTACTAAAAATACGTATTTTGAACCAATGTAATGTAATTTGAAACCTCAAAAAAGAAAAAAAATAAGGATTTTATTACGTAGATATTACAAGTACTGTAGGTATTACAAGTACAATTTACCGACGTAGCAATTCTAACTTCAATACATACGTCACAGTTGCAGTCAAGAAACGTTTAAATCCTCGGGAAACAATTCCGATTGACAAACGATCGAAAAGTATATTCACGCACAGAAATCAATGCGTTGAAACGGTTTCAATTATTCTTCAATTTAACTCAGCAAGCGGAATCATCGATTACCGAACCCTGCTGATATTTAATCCATTTTTTCATTCCTCCTTTTTCTGCCATTTTTTTTCCTCCTCTCGTCTGCTTCCCCACCCTTCATCTTCACAACCTTGGCGTTCCCATTACCGTACGCGACCCGACCTTTAAAGTAGGCAAGAAGGTGCATTGCCTCTTTTAAAAAAAAAAATTGCAATATTCCGGAATCGTAACTTACTTCACAAACCTATTTTTTTTTTCTTTTTAAAAATTTTTTTTTTATTTTTTAACCTCCTGCCTGAGTTCAAGCAGAAGTCGGAGATATGGTTTATCTGAGAAATGCATTTAGCTTTTTTTCCTTGTTATTTTGACTATTGTGTAAATTGTCACAAAATTCTAACTAATGTTTCGTTAAGCAGTATACAGAGAGTATTTTAGAAATAATTAAAGAAAAAAATTAAGTTCACAGTCGAGTTAAAACAATTAAAATTTAAATTCACTTATTATGTGTAAAATATTTTTTACAATTTTATTAGTTGGAATTGGAACAATAGGCATTTCATTTTGTGCAAATTAAAAAAGAAAAAAGAAAGAAAGACAAAAAACCAGACGCACTTTTTTCAGAATTAAGTAAATATGCGTGGTAGAACGAAATACTCTAAAAATGTGCAAAAAATCCAAATATTACAACTATTGATAATAACAATAACAAATGATGCTGATGTTGGTAAATGATAATGATAGAGGAGTAATTAAACTATCATATTAATTACTGTTATTTGCTAATCAAAAAACAAAGATATACATTTTATATAGTAGATTGAAAACGTTTTGGACATTTTTGGCTAAAAAATTTTCGTTTTCTGAAAAAGTACTGTGAATCTTGGGTATTATAACACAAAACACAACGTGAAAAAAACTCTTAAACAATTAAAAATAAGCTCATAAAAAACGAATGAAGTGTGCATAATCGCTAACAAAATCCAAAAACACGGTAGCAATGTTGAAATGCGTTTGCCGGAATAACACATTTCCACACACACCCATATTCACATTGGAGAACAGGTTAGAATGACTTATGCCGGCAAATCGATGTTCCCGCATATATCCGCCACTGGAACCTCTCAACTCCACTCGATGAATAAAATGATAATTATTAAAATGAGCCTCCCTACAAAGCAGCTGAATAATGATGGGAAATAACAAGGCGAGCGAGGCAACAAAAGGGCGGTAAACACCGCAGCTTTGCACATTAGATTGATTGGCGTGATAAATGGGGAAGTATCCTGGAAGTTGAAAAATGTCGCCAAAGCTCAAAGTTCGAAAACCGTTTTATATTTCCGACGGAGGGACTCTGTTTCGAAAGTTTGGCTGTTTAACTGAAATTAAATTGTGGCGGTGAAACTGGCGGCGGGGAATTAGTGTTCGTGAAAGCTTTAAACTGAAAATTAGAAATATGTTCAATTAAAGATTGAAATAGGAAATGGTATTAATGAGTGGAAGGGATGAGTGGAAGGGTTTTAGGATGCAAGTAAAAGGTTACAACTTGGGGTGATTATATTAGAACGAAAAGCAAGTTTTCGAACGGGCGCAATACAGATGAATTACAAAACAAACCAGATATTAAAGGAAAATTTTAGAGCTTTTTTTTTGTAAATAATAGCAGCAAAGTTTGATAAAGTTTTAGTGAAATTAAGAGATTTTCTTGTAGAACATTTTGGAAAAAATTTGCTTTGGCAGCTTCGCAAAAGAGATGAAATTGCGCAAATCGGAAAAGAGTACAGCTGAGAATACTGAAACGAATCAAACTCCAAAGCAAAGATTTTAAACTCTGACACATATTTCGTAATTAAAACAACCAAAATTAAAAATGCAACCATAATTTTTACTTTCAAGAACAGATTTTCAAAGCGATTGTTGCTTTTAACACCAATCGAAAACAAGAATGGCAGTTAATAAGCCTCAAATTTAACACAAAGATGCACGAGATAAAAGATTTACCATAAACATAACGATACCAGTGATGAGCATGTAGTTCGAAATGCTTAATTAAGTGAAAATAAAAAAACCAAACACAAAATAAAAAAACCTTGTTGCAGTTTAGTCTGTCGAACAAAATAGCAGTTCCCCGTTGCTCTTTGGGAACCTCGTTAATTCGAACACGTGTAAAATGAATTACTGATAAGACGAACTTCCTACCCCGTTTGTTGTATAGCGGTTTTCGAATAAGACGAACTATGGTTAAGATGAATTGATTTTAAAAATTCCTTGGGGTTTGTTTTAACGAGGTTCGACTGAATGAAATCTGGTGGTACAATCATGCTGCACAGCTGAAGAAAGATAGTGGTCCGATCAGTAAGGCGTCAGATTCGTAACCCGAGAATCTGGAATTCGATCCTAGCCGATACAAGATCCGTATCGTCTTGATTAATGGGGTCTGGGAGACGTTAAACATGCTCGTGGCCACGAAGTCCTCCAAGCTGGGGGTACTGGACCAGGGGTTTGCTCGGCTCCTGGTTTATAATTAAAAAAATAACAGATCGCTATTCAGGGCCCCATTCAACTCGTTAAACCACGTGTGATGCAGTGGCCGCTACTTATATGAATCATGTTTGTTCTAAACAGTTTTGAATCAATAAAACGGCTCATTCAATAATGCAGCTAATTTACTGAAGTTGAATTTCGTTCTGTTTTTGTCAATTTGATTCATTAAAGCGGCTGATTCAATTAACCGGCGTCCACTATAGTAGGTACGGGGATCCTGGAGTGGAACGAAATAAAATGATTTGAAGAAATAAACTAATCATTCTTTTCTGTCAAAAACGCATCATGAAAATTAACAGAACTACAGCAATTAATTCAATAATCCAACGGAAAGAAATAAAGTGGTCATTCGAAAATCGATAACAAAAGAATGAAAAGACGAAGACGGTCGGTCGTAACAGAATGTAGGCTGCGGACCGTGTTCCACAAAAGAAAAATGCGCGGAAGAGATGGAGATCCGGGTCAGATATTCAGAAGAAGAAAAAATAATATATCGAACAAAAAAAAGTAATAACAATAATGTTCTTCCGTCTCACGTGAGTACTCGTCCTCACGTCATCGTCTGCAGCGAAGCACAACAACTCAACACGTGAACTCCGAGAGAGAATAACAATAGAGTCGTCTGCAAAGATTAGGGCCCGCGCGGAAGAGTTAATTCTGCGAACGACAATGGTGTGATTGTCTTTCGTGAGCGCGGCAAAATTTGGCCCACATTGGCGGGTTTCGAGAAATTGTGTGAGAAATTATTGTTTCCTACACCTTTCCGACTCTTGTCGGTTTGTGGCGGAACAAATGTAAACATGGCGAGGAAAAAAAGATAACAAAGAACGGGAAATATTTCGAATAATTATTATTACTGTTTTTCGACTTTGAGTACCCTTTTTTTATTATTGATTTTCATTTTATTCATTTATTTATCATTATGATTTCATTTGTTCATTTTCATTTTTTTTAGGTATTAATTTATTATTATTATTTTTTGTAATAATTTTCAAGAAACAAGTATGCATAGTATATAACATCGTCGCAGTCATTAACTTTCATAATATCAGAATGTTAAATCATTTGTTTATAATTATTATGGGCAGCAGAAAAGGCATTCTACCTTTACGTTTCATTAATAATTTTTATAACAATCTTATCATTCTAATTATTATTAGCATTATTATTACAATAAGCAAAGAAAAATAATTCTGGATTAATATCTTTCTTTTAAGTACTTCACTTATTCTATACTGATTGTATTCGGATATGAAGCATATGAAATAATACTATCCCTTTGACCTATTTTTGGAAAATATATACACAGTTCTGGAGATTGAATAAATCACCTCGTGGTGATTTAAGAATTTGCCACAAGTAAAGCATTTCAATTTTTCACGAACAAAGCAGATATCTCATTGGACTGGCCTTGGTTTTACCTCTTTTAACCACCATTAACCTTATAATACAGCGCCTCATACAGTTTAATTGAGTTAGGAATTTTAAAAACTATTAAAAACAATTCTTAGGCGACGTCTCAGTAAATTCAGATAAACAAATACGTATGGTTGCAAAACTATTTTTATGCACACATATATATATGGTATTAAAAATAAGAACAAATAAATTTTCCGTAATTTTAAAAAAAGTAAAGACATATTCACATGAATGAATATTTATTGGAATTTTCTAAACTTACAAACGTGTATTTTAAGTGAAGACGCAATATTTGTAAACCGATTTTTTTTTAACTTTTTTAATTCGAGTAATATTTACATATTTAGCTTAACACAACATGTGCTACTAAATTCCTTTTGGAGCGTTTCTCGTTCAAGAAAAACATCCCAGTTTGGAAAAAGTATTAAAATATTGGATATTTTAAAAATAGATGGATTTTTTTTACTTCACTACTTTAAAGGAACGTTTAAGAAAAAAAAAAGCTTAGCATGGATTTTCGTTTGGCGTAGTGCCAAGAATGGGAAGAACTTAGCTATCAACGCAGACACATGGAAAAAGAAGAAGTACTTTATATTCATTCATTGCATCAGTAGATTACTTAACATCTTTTGAATAAATATCTTAAAAACGTCTTTTGTGTAAAATTTAGAAGATTTTTCTGGATTAGAAGTAAATATTTCTAATAGAAACGTTTTGAAAATTTCATCATTTTTTTTCGTTGGTTGTGTGTATTTGTAAAAAGAAAATAAACAAAAAGATGAATACTGGCTTGTAGAACCAAGCAAGAAAGAAGCTTCTACTACATAAAGTCATCCATTACAAAACAAAACATATAAAATAATAATAATTATAAAAATGTGCTATAATAGATGTGAATAAAATTAAGTAAATAGGTATAAAGCAAAAACCAAATCAGAATGCTTTCATTTAAAACTGTATAAGTCAGTATGAAATTTATTTCAAGATGCATCTTTCTGTGCGGCAAAAGATTATGGTTAAATTGTTTGTAAACAGATTGAGTCTTAAAACGAAACCTAATAACTTTATGAAAAAAGAAGTTTTTTTTATGTTTCTCTGAATGAAGATTTGAACGTAAAAAAATATTTTGAAAAACGAAAGCAAAACGCATCTCACCCACTTTCTTTCTTTCAATCAATGGGTTTTAAGTCAATGAAAGCAGAAATTATACACTCACCTAAAAAAGAAAAACAAGAAATCATTAGTATGTATTACTCGAGTATTTAATTTGATTTACATCAATAATCCACACTTTAAAAAAATATATAGCCAATCACACAATGTATAATTATCTTAATCAAAAAACAAAGTGACAATTTATTTAGTATCATGATTTTCTTTAGAGTTCATTTTGTGTGTTTTTTTTTTTTTTGTCCATTTATTTAATCTCATATAGCTGTTTTTTTATTAAGATATTGTAATATCTGGTTATAAATAAATAACTACTTTATTACTAACCAAAAAAACAGACGTGTATAAAATTAGGTAAATGGGGGAAAAAAGCAAAAAACAAATCACAATGCTTAACTCAAACTGTAAAAGTCAATATAAAATAAATTTTAAGTTGCATCTTGTCATGCGGTACAAGAATATGGTCGAATAGTTTGTGAACGGATTGCGTCATAAAAGAAGCTTAGTAACCCAATGAAAAGAAGTACTTCAGATAATAGTTCTACACTCTGAGTACAGAGAATAGTTCTACACTCTGACTACAGAGAATAGTTCAAGTAGCCATTATTCAAAAGCGTTGTTCAAGCACAAACACTGCAAAAAATTGCAGACACGTGTTTCGGGGTTACAAGAATGCTACTCTCGGATCCGCTTTTTATCAGGTGACTTTCGCATACAAAAGCTGAAGCTCAATTTTTTGCATTGAAAAGGGGAATTCCTTGAAACCGCGAAACACATGTCCGCAACTTCTTGCAATACGTGCTTTGATTACGTTGTTGTTTTAAGGTTATTAATATTTTGTCAGCTCAGAAAAAATAGTGTATTCGACATAGCATCTATGAGCAAGATTACCTCAAAGATGCTTCATATTCTGCAAAACACAAACATAAAGGGCGCCGTTCTATTATGAGAAAATGTTGAAAAATTGCTCGCGCATTAGTTACTAATGAGACTTAAGTCAACCGAACATTGGTTTTCTTTGCTTAGAAGACTGAGAAACTTTTTTTTATTTTCTTATGAATCGAATCAATTACAGATGTCACTGGTGATCGAACGGAGCAGCTGCGACATTCCACTAAATCCGCAGAATATCGTTTGTAGGTTATTTCTCTTGAATTCCGTGCTCGCTTGCAATTGAGATCACAGTACTGCCCTAAATAGGATTCATGGAAAACTCGAAAGCCTTCTTGTACGAATGAATTACAATGTTTGAAGCAGAATGCGACGCTTCATCATCGGAGAAAGAGAGAGAGAGAAAGAAAAAGAGTAAAGGCGGAAGAGAAATATAAATAAAATTAATGAAAATCTATACTTTTAATTAGGGATGCACCGATAAGCAAATTGGCCGATTACCGATTAATCGGTTGTTGATAATCGGCCGATTAATCGGCTGAGCCGATTAATGGTGAGAATGATTGTTTTTAATACTTCGATTTCACAATCACTGTTTTTTCTCTCTTATACAATTCCGAGTTTAGAAATAGTAATTTATTTCTGAGAAGATTTTTTTTTCCATTTTCCTAATTTTCACAAAATAATTTCAGTATTTTATTAAGTTTCTTAGAACCCATTTATATATTATTGTTAATAATATTACATCAATGCATTGCTAATTATATTAATTGGACATAAAAATTTAAAAAAAAAGGGGGGGAGGGTCTATTTTGAGCACTCCACAATTTAGGAGTACTTTTAATTTTCAATTTTAATTATCAGTAGCAATTTAATTCAAAACTTTTATTCTTTGAAAATTAGAGGTTACCTAACACAGTACTGAGGAGAAAACTATCACACATGAAAAATATTGCAACATTGTCTGTGTCAAAATTTACTCAAAGCAGGAGAATAAATTTATTAAAAACTTAATATCAACTATGAGGATTATTATTACTGTCAATAAAATCACGCACATAGTTTCTTAGTAAAGGTACACTTTAAAGAATAATATTAAAAAAAAATTTTTAGCCGATTAATCGGCCCAATTTTGCCGATTAGTAATAATCGGCAAATTGGCCGATTATGGACGATTAATCGGTACTGCCGATTAATCAGTGCATCCCTACTTTTAACACAATTATTAGCGGCAGACAAACTACATCTTTCTTTTCGTTGGCAATGATCTATAGTAATTTCTCTTCTGCCACACTACGAAACTATCAAAATAAGTCATAACGATTTTCAAGAAATTTTTATAAATGAAACTTTTCATGTAAGACCAAAAAAATTGAGATTAGTTTCCTTTTTGCTGTATCGTTTTGTTTTCAAAGCAAAAGTAAGTTTGGGCAAAAGTATTTGACGAGTTTGCGGATGGCTTTTATTTGAATGCGAAACAAGGGATAAGTACACGAGCAAATGAAACATAAAAGGAGTATCAGTTAGAAATGAAACAGATGAGCACAGCAGAAACCAAAATGAGTACATATCAAATCGAAATACTCCAAAACAAGCTAAGGACAAATCTTGTTAATTCACAAATTGAAGTGAACAATTTTAAGAAAACAAAGCAAATGTCGAGTTTAGTCACTGCACTCTTCGGTAATGAATATCTTTGTCTACCATTTAGGTTTACATGATACGTATATATTTTTAATTCCATTAAGAAAACGCCAAAGCGCAGACACTCTTTGTGGGTACGGCTTATAGTTACTGCCAAGTGGTCGCTTGGCGATACTAGCAATAAATAATGATGTTTAAATGAATTGGATTAGCGAATATTTTAGATTATTATGACGAATATTTTAGATTGGCGAATATTTAGATTGAAATTATCCTTTATAACCCCTGAATTATTAAAAATGGACAATTATTTAGCAGAAACCGTTGGTTTAAACACCATGATAATGACACAACCAGCAGCTTGGGGTAAGTTTCAAGAAGAACATCGAGTTCCAATCTGGATGTGTATAAGAGACGTCGCAGCATCGCAACGACCGGAAGTACAAATCACAGGGATTTGTCGTGGCTGTAGTCGTTTACTGATAGCGATCTCCTGAATGGCCGCTTTATCAGGGTGTTCAAAGGGCTGTGAGACTGTCGACGGCTACCGCCATTATCAAGTGTTGTGGAGAAGGGCCGGACGATATTGAGAAAGGAGAACGACGGGAATTTGATAATCATTCATTAGAAGAATTTATATCCATGTTTACGTAATGGTATTTGGCGAGAAAGAGACGGGGTGAGAAAAATGAATATATGATATAAGCGACTTGCAGGGACGTAACTAGGCCATTTTTGAACAGAGGCAAGACTCCGCTTCGGCGCTCCCCCCCCCCCCCCCCATTAAAATAAAATAAAATATTGGTCGAAAAAAATGATAACGGCAACGTCTGGACCGTCATATACGGGTATACTTAATGTATATTGCATAGAAAATGAATAAAAAGCACAACTAAATACATACAATACTTTCTCAAAGTCAAAGGACAATTGAAACACTTTTACTGGTCACTCTCAAAAAAAAATCTTTCCCACGTCTTTTCCACATGAAGACATTTCTTTAACTTTCTGCCTGTGCCTGCATTGAGCTTATTTCTTTTTAGGGAGAGCTGTCTTTTATAAAAATTTGTCTTTAAAAAAAAACAATGAAAAGAAAATTATGCAGTTACTTAGCCAGTTCAGCGCCCCTAAAATCTGGCGCACGGGGCACGAGCCCCGTCTGCGCCCCTCTAGTTACGTCCCTGGCGACTTATCTGACAGGGCCGCTCCGACGTTAGTTTTTTGGGAGGGGAAATTTTTCAATTTGCTGAATGAAACTCCCAGTTTTACAGAAGGATAAAATACGACCATACATACGTACATACGTAAACATAATCGTTATAAAAAATTTTGAAGTAAAAAAGTGGCTAGTTTATAATAATGTCTCCAAATTTGATGAATTGTCAGACAAAATTTGCCGAACAAAGAACTTTTGAGAGGTCACAGTGACCTCCCATCGGGACGCTTCGATTGTCAGACGATCAAATTAGCTATTTTCTCATATTTTAAGTAAATGCTGTTTTGTCGCTGAAATAAAGGTTGAGACGTTCTCCATTCCGGACAGTATATTGCTTTTTTTTTTTTTTTTTTTTTCATTCTGTCTCTTGGATATAGATTGAAACTAAAAGAGAGTTTCTCCGAGATACCAAACTCGCCTCTGGCTGTGAAAAATCGTATAAAAGAAATGTTTCTTATGTAAAATTATAGTAAACATCTTACATAAAGCTCTATTTTCTTTTCTCATTATAAATAAAGTTCAAAAGATTTAAAAACTACAAAAGGTATGCATAAAAAAATTTTTAAATTAATAGTTTCTTATTATCAAGTTTACTATCTTCATTTCAAGGTAAAATTTTATCAAATTTTTAATTTCAAAAGAAAGATATATCATGACCTTTAACTGCTGCACAGAACTTTGAAAAGAATTTCGTGCCTCACTTTCAAGGCTTGCCATTATTATTACGAATTAAATTACTCTCCAACTTTCTCGTCTGTGTAAATATCTTTCTATACCTTTTTGTGAATAACTAGCTGTGGGTCGTTGGCAAAAATGATTTAACGGGAAAACAATTTTGTCAGTGCGGAAAATAGTCTTTCTTAAATGCCCCAACGAGATAAATTTAAATCTAAAAAATTTTTTAATTTTGAAAATTTTTAATTCATTTTTTTATTCATGAGATGAAATGATTTTTATGGTAAGCTATAAATTAGGTTGATTTAACGTTCTTTATCAATTATTGACTGGCCTTTATTTATTCCTTGATGAAAAACTATGTCTCTCCCCCCCCCCTCCCTCAAACACAAAAACATGTCGACCATAGCTCAATTTAAAACTTCACTATTGCAATGTACTTCAGCTACTTCATGTAAATGAACAAACGCGAATCCAAATATGTGTACAGAAAAAATATTTATGCTTCAGTTTTGTACATATTTTCAAACAAAACTTTGCTTTGAACCGCGTGCTATTTAATTTTGCGATTCTATAATTTATCTTCACTCGTCTTTTTTTCTAATTACCAACAAAAAAAAAAACTCTAATAGATAAATATGAATAAATAAACATGCAAAAATAAACTATCGAAGATAAAAACGAATTCGGAAAGTGTATAAGTTTTTTTTTATTTTACGGAATTCTGGATTTGATGGTACTATAGATAAGAAAAATAAATTATGGTTAAAACTCGGAAAAAATAACATTTGAACTTAAAAAGTAAAAATGTTGAATATGTTGTATTTGAACGAAAATAAATTTACTCAAGAGAATTTTGTTCAAATGTTAAAAAAAAGAAAAAAGAAAGAGAATGATTTCTTGCCTGCTTTCAGTAACCATTAAATTTTCATACCAATAATAAAGCGGCACATTCATCAACCCAAGAATAAATTTCATGAGATGTTAGTTTCAAGTGATTCTTTTCAAAAATTCTACTTTTTTGAAATCAAAAATCGTTTGTTAAAAAGAACACACCACTTTCAAACATTCTCTGATAATCAACATATCTATAAGTTCCACCATTCTTGCAAAAACGATAAAGCAACAATACGCCTCATCATTAATAATTCATCCCAACATCATTCATAAAGTTCTATTCATATCCATCCACAGCTGACAAGTGCACTTCAATGTGTTGGTATGTATTTATGAACGGAACGAATTTAAATGAGACTCATCAATGCGTGCAGTTTTATAGCCATACACCCACAAAAAGGTCAGTGTACCGCAGCAGATGTTAAAAAAATAATAATAACAGAAGCACAGGACAATTCCAAATTCATTAGTTTGTTTATTCAAACAACTTTATGTTAGTAACGTTCGACAACAATGGGTCACAGTTATGAGTGGTGAACTTTGAATGCGTTTTGTCGCAGACGATTTTCAACCGAATGTTCCTTCGTTCTTCGTGAAGTGAAATGCATTAAATGAGGTGTTGAATAAAATCGATACGGTTACGAAAAATTAATAAGACATCCTGTGCAAGAAAAAAGTAGAAACGAATATAGGATGTAAACTTAAACTCTCATTCGATTCAAAAACCAAATACTAATGTATTTACATTGTGCTAAAATAAAATATTTTTTAAGAATATGCAACAGTATATTTGATAAATATTTCATCAATACTTGATTTTTTAGCGAAATTACCAATTTCTCTTGAACAATAATAACATTTATTTTTATGTGCAGTAAGTTGAAAGTTAGACTCCTAAGAGTTTTTGTCAATCGCTAGTAAGCATATTTATTTGCTGAAAATAGGCATAATAATAGGCATATGTTATCTGCTTAATAGACTTTTGTATAAGCACATATTATCTGCTTAAAATAGATACTATAATCCAGGCCAGTCATTGCGAATTTCGCCAGGGGTGATGGGGGCAAAGAGTGTAAACTCAATGAACATTTTCCCGGAAAATAACAAAAACTATGTCGATTCATATGTAAAACCATTTCTTTTTCAAAGTCAGGAACCTCATTGACCCTCTTGACCCTCCTAAATAACGGACCTGCTATAATTAAAAAAAATGCTCCTGGGCTCCCATCCCAACTGTAAAAAAAAAAAAAATCCCACGTGTTTTTCAAGAAAACGCAAACACCTCACTCACGCACCAAAAAGCCAACAACATCAAACCATGACGCAACCGAACTTTAAAAAGTAAAAAATAAAACCGAAACACAGTAAACAATACATTGATAATAGTAAAAGAAAAAGCACGCGTTTTAGCTTTGTCAATGTTTAAAAGCATAAATTATCTGCTGAAAATAAGCATTTTAATAAGCTAATATTATCTGCTTAAAATAGACACGATGGTCCAGGGCAGTCATTTAAAATTTTCCAGGGGTGGTGGGGGCAAAGGGGTGTGAACTCTGAAAATTTTACCGGAAAATGACTAAAACGAGGCCCAATCACGTATAAAACCATTACTTTTTGAAAGTCGGTGGGGATGGGGGGGGGGGGGGGGGGGGCAATTGACCCCCTTAATCTTCCTAAAGAACGGGCCTACGATAATCAGAAAGAGTTACTATCTGTTGAAAAAGACTTTTATTCCGATTGCTCCTGGGCTCCCATTCCAACTGTAAATATATATATACTAGCTGCCAGGGCAGCTAGATTAGCTTCCTGCGGCATGTTGATGCATAACGTCCCCCTTCTCTAACTTTTACCTCATTCTGAAGTTATATTATTTGATAGAATTTAATGTTCATTCGATTTCAAGACATACCACGCACGTGGCCCGGCGTTGCACGGGCACTTCGTGCCTTTAAAGTAGTGAGGAAAATTTCAAGAAACTACTCCCCGCCAAGGCGGCTAGCTAACAGGCGCTTCACGCCTTTACTTTTTTCCTATATAAAAAATCATTCGAATTATTGAGATGCTACGCGCCTTCAAGATGGTGAGGAGAGTTTCAGTAAGTTCAGCTCGCTCAAAGAAAAAAAGCAGACATAGGGCAGAATTCAAGTGAAACACCATTGCAATCGCTTCGAGACGATCGCAAATTGCCATCGCTACTGGAAGTCGAATTACATTAGAATCGCATCTCGTAGCGATTGTAACGCATCCAAATTTGGGAACTTGCGATTGCATTAGTGAGTTGCGATCGTCCGTGTTTCACTTGAATTCCTGCCATAGACACTCAGTTTTTAATATAAGTAGATGGCTTTTCAACAAATGAATGTTTCAAAATATTACAAGTAACTAAGCGATAAAAATTCTGCGTAAGTGGCCCGCTTATGAGTTTCGTGTTTGATTTAGTTAAGCCTTCATTCAAAATTCTCATTATCATTGTTATCACTGTTTCATAGCAACGACGGTTTGCAAGAATGGATTTCATATTTAATCATTTATTAGGCTTAATCGCTTTAAACTTGACTACTTATTAATTGATATCTTCGCTAATTAAAATCGTATAATTATATCAATTGAAACTAATAAAGCCTGAAAAATTACCTATCTATCGGTACCTGGTTCGACTTTCAGTTCATTGGCGTTCAGGAGAAAGAAGCGTGACATAGAAAGATAGTTAGAAAGAAAGATAGTTAGAAAGAAAGATAGTTAGACAGAAGGATAGTTAGAAAGATACTCAGTTTTTAATATAAGTAGATATCCCCACGTGTTTTTCAAGAAAACGTAATAGTCGTTCAGTCATCAAAAAGCCAACAACATCAAACCATGACGCAACCGAACTTTGAAAAAGTAATAAAACTGAAACCGAAACACTGTAAACAATACATTGATCCTAGCAAAAGAAAAAGCGCGCGTCGAAAAAGAATAAAAGGAACATAACGGAGTAAGCAGCGTCAAGAGCCTCCACAAGAAAAGCGATCGTCTGCGGCCGTCCTTGCCCGTTGTTGTGGCGGGGTGGTCCGAGGCAGTGAGCTCATTTCCGCGTCACGCTTGGCATCCAAGGACGCGCGCGCAAACGATAAGAGCAGGTAAAATTGCACGTGGTAATTCTTGTGAGCGCGGGCGTGGGAATAATCGGAGTTTTGAGAGATCTGCCAAAGAAAACTGGAAATGGGGGAATGAAGAATAATTCACGTGAAATCGAAAACTGTGTTTGTAAGCTGGTTGTTGTTTGCCTGGATGCCGGCAAGGTGCCGTTTTCCCCCAATTGTTGACAGGGCCTGTTTACCCAAAAGGTTCAGGAAGCTTGAGCTTCCCCTCAGAAATTTCAAACGGTCCAAAAATGACATTAAAACTGCTTAAAAACCCCAGTTCCCGCATTTTAATTTGATTTTAAAGATAATTTCTTCAATATGTAGTTTGGCACAACTGTGTTACTATAGATTTTTATGCTAATTCTGCGAAGTGATAAATTTCATTCAATGACATATTATAGTGCAAGCATATATGCTAAACTTTAACTGAATTTTGCGGGGCCACTTTAGGAATAATCTTTGTAGCATTAGTGAGTTTTGTCTCAACATGCGGAGTTTTCCGAAAATTTTCTTTAAACGAAAAGTGGAGGGACCCTACCAGGAAACTGAGTTTCCCCTGATTTCAGAAGTTAATCGGCCCTGATTGTTGATCGGTCGTACTAGTGTAACTGATTTGCACGAATTGAATATTTTATTTTAAAAACCACAGTAAAACTACAAATTTTCTGAGTTTAAGAGAAAACATTAATTTTATCACAAAAAATATTCATCCTTTTTATTGAAAGAAATATAGTCGAATGTTGTTTAAATAACTTCAAGGAACCTATAAAATCAGTTTGTTTTTGCCAGAACTCCTCTTATCCGACAAACAATTAACAACAGATAGGATGACAAAAATCAGAAATCTAGTCCGTCTTAGCAGCAATTCGTTTTAAGAGTGTTCGAATTAAGGACGTTGGAATATCTAAATATGCGTGCCTTTCAGCTTAAAATGCGGTTATCCTTATCGAATTATGTAAAGAAAACGCAAAAATTGCTTCTTCCAACTTTTAGAGCTTGTAGTTGAACTGATATCTAACATAAATGATTCAATTGACAATACGCGTTGTTTACACTAGTACACTCGCTGAAACATAGCAATACAATCGAACCCGTTTACGACGACGTCGAAAGGACTACATCAAAATTTCATTACAGCAGCAATTTCGTTGTGAAAAAATCAAACACTCTATAAAACATGAAGGATAGTGAAGCTATTATGTTTCTCGCCATAAATTCGTTATATACGACTTTGCTGTATACGAGCGCAATTATATAAACAGAGTTGTTTTCAAACCCCACTTCAAACGTATTTCACGCATTGGAAATAAGAAACTCGTTTAAAAATCGACTCTATTTACCCCCTTCGTAATTTCATTGAAAATTCAGCATTGTCGAAAATCAGGGAAAAGAGAGTAATTGGAATTTTTAAAGTATATTAAATTTGAAAATGCTTTGTGCTTTTTTTTTAATAGAATATATCGAACATTCTACATGTTGAAATCAAAACAGTCAGTATCTTTTCCCTGCCTGACATGCTTAAAAAAGTAGTACGGAATTGATCACTATTACGCTTTTTACTGTTTTCGTGTACTACTTTGCTCCTTGAAAATAGATGTCACTCCTATAAAAAAAATGTCAAGAAGTGTGTTCACGCCTTGGAGAAAAAAAAACTTTATTATACCTCTGAGTATAATTGAATTGCATAAATTGACAATAGTTGTTGTTTTATGCTATGTGTACAAACATAAAAATCCGTGAATTTATTTGAACGTAGGTTATACAACGCAATGATTCCACTCCTTTTCGGTACCTACTGCTTTATTGAAAATTAAATTCCCCCTATACAATTGGTCGCGAAATAGGATTCAGTCATTTCTCATTGGAGTTCTGATACAAGAAAAGGTATGAATTCACCCCTGTAGCGAATGTACTTAGATACGCAAGATAGACACATAAATAAATAAATAAAAAGGTGCGTTGAAGTAAGTAGATAGCCGAAAAAACATTAAGAATACAAAGAAGAGAGTTTGTGAAACAAAACAGATCCAGACAATGGGGCTTAAAAATGAATAAAGTTTTTGAAATTTATTTTTCAGCTTACAAATTTCTCTTTTGTATGACACAATACGCGACTATTTACAGTTTTTTTTTTAATTCATTAGAATCGCTGTTAGATATCATCTATTTGTTTCGGTAGGCTGCTATAGTAGAATGCAACTTAACTTGGCACTGACGTCACTACGGGCGGAGTCAATAAGAGCTCACAAGCAGTCTGCGATCTCCTCTTATTCGCCAAGTAAGCTGTGACGTATTATCTAGCTCGTTTTTCATAGGCTAACGTCACGCAAACGTCACGCTGACGTCACGATGTTTTTGTCAAGAACCGTTGCATTTTAGTATATATCTGCTTCCAACACTGCAGCTTGTATTTATTTATTTATATGATGCCACCACAAAAACCACTTCCAACACAAATTCCAAACACATTAAGCTGGTTGAATTCAGACATTGGCAACGAGCACAAAAAATACAGACATGAATGAAAAGAAAACAGAAGAAAAAACCGCATTCACAACGAGAGAGAAAAAAAGAAAAGAAAAGAAAAGAAGCTAAACGGAATGTGTTTCCATTAGTTGAGCTAATGACATTTGCGAGGTTAATTGTAAAGAAATATGCAGATGAGTATGTCACTAAAAGATAAATGTGTTGTGTTGTTTGATAGAGCGTGCGAGAACTACCTATTGTTGTTAGTTAACGTCTTTCTTTGCACTTTTCATTTTAAATGCGTTTAAAAAAACTGCCATGGTCAGTTGTAACGTTTGTTACATAAATCACGTACAGAAAAATTCTTTAAATGTTTGCTTTTTTTTGTACGGAAACGTTTCACAGGAGGACGTGCGTTTTCTAAATTCTTTAAGGGGCTGTTCACAAATGATGTCACGCAAATGATGTTTGTGGGGGGGGGGGAATTGCGACAGTTTGTGACAAGGGGAGAGAGGAAATAAAAAGTGTGACATCACACATTTTTTTTATTATACTTATGAAAAAAGTGTGATATGTGACAAAGGGGGGGGGGAGGGGTAAGTTACAGTGTAATACTTTGTGACAAGGGGGGAGTGGAGCCAAAAATGTTGAAAAAAAAGTGTGACATCATTTATGGCCAGCCTTTAGGGACTAGTCACCAATTTCGAGGAGCAGAATGATAAGACGGGTTGTACACCCATCCCTTATTAGCAAGAACTAAATACAGAGGCATAATGAGGAGTGGGTGGGTTAGACTATGTGGAAAAAACAAATACTGATTGTATATTTAAAAGTTTCAGAGCGTCAACAAGTGTCAGAACAATAACCTCACTTCCACAATTTTTAAAGTAACGACTGCACCGATAGGATTAGAACCAGTGATCACCACTGGTTGGGACAGAACCAGTGGTTGACAATGCAAAACATGAAAATGTCAAAGAGAAAAAATTGAATCATTTGTAGAACTTATTAAGAAACTTTAAACGATACGTGATGGAATGACTTGATCTGCATCATAGCACCCACATACCACATGCGTTGCCGTAGAAAAGCTCAGTAAATTCTAGGGCTGCGGCGTCGAAGGAAAATTATCGACTCTGACTCCGGGAATTTTAGAACCTTCGACTCCGACTCTTTTATACCAAAATGAATCCGACTCCGACTTAGGGTCTGCAGCCCTGGTAGAATTGAAGCCTTAAAGGCTATTTACATGACGACCGTTTCGTCCGAACGAAGTGGTTTTTCGGACGTGACGGACGGAGGTGAACAATTTCGAGAATTCGCACTAGCTCTGTCCGAAAGTCACGTGACGGTGTTCCCCCACTTTCTTTTTCCAGAGCGCACACCTGGCGAGAGCCAATGAAGTCCCTACCAAAAAACCGGGCGGCTGTCTGAGCCGACGACAGCCAGCATTCTAAAGCGGTGACTGAAGCTGATGATTCGGCGTGCTGTCATGCCTACGGATTCCAAAAACCAGTTTCGCAGCGAGAAATTCGGTTCGGACGGCCGGAACGGTCGTAATGTGAATAGCGCTTTAGAAGAAAATTGAGTGACTTCGACTCTTGCGATGTCTAAGTCTTCAACTCCAGACCTCGACTGCTTTTGACTCAACATCAATCCGACTCCACGACTCCAAAACCCAGGTAATTTTCCAAAGCGAAACATTTAATCGCAACTTCCCACGACAGCTGCACAGCAAAAACAACATCCCCATTGTTTCTGCTTCTTTGCATTCCAATGACAAAAGTAATCTTCCAAAAGTAAAAGGAGTGGAACAGCGAGTGTGGGCTCCTTGAGGTTCTGGAAATGGCCAACCTTCCGCCAGACACCGAACGCGTTTACTATTCTCGGAGCGTTAACTGTTCGCCCTTCGCCCAAACCAGCCCTAAGGTGGATTGCACGTGCGAAGGTCTGATCGCCAGACCCGCAGCATCATTAAAGGCCAGGCCGGGCGCCCCATCAGACATTTTGGTTCTCAGAGAGCTTGTTAAAAGTATAGCAGCATTTCGAAATTCCGAGTATCAAAAATCCGAAAAACCAAAATTCAACAGCCAAAAGTTTCTACAAACATCTCGATAATTGTTAAGGAACGGATATACTTCCTGAAAAAAAAATTCGTATAATGATTAAAAATATTAAAATCATGCAAAATACTGTATAAGAGTTCCTCACAGAGTTCACACAGTACTGTAAATATTTTTCGTTTTCCCTTTATGTCCAGTAAACAATGAGAATGAAACTTTTATAAAAATGAAAGTACTTACTGTAGTGTTATGTACTGTATAATATGTTATGCAGATACATTGTGTTTTACTACTTTATTCGGATCAATAGCCCAACAATTTTCTTAAACTATATTTTCTTCGATATTTTCGAAAATAGGAATTACAAACGGCTTTAATCAGTTGGATTGCTGACGTTCTGTATTTGGGGATGCATTAATATTGTCCCTGATAGCTACATGGAAAAATAACTAATGATAAAGTACGTAAAACTCCACTTCGGGGGAGAAAATCTAAGGGGTAACTTTTTTTTTTACAAAGTAATAGCTTTACCGGGGAAATTCCCAGGATTAATTCCATTTTTATACCATAACAACTCAATTATTTTCAGGGCCCGATTAAGTTATTGGAGGGTGGGGGGGGGGGGGGGGCTTAGGACAAAGACTTTCTCGGGTGTCCCGTGTACAGTTCTAGTCATTGGCTAAAACGATTTCAGTCATTTTAGAGCCCCTATAAAGCGGAGGTCCAAAGAAACAGCCTAGTTAGCTTATTCAAAAATCTTATCTTGTATGCTTTAACTTTGAGTTACTGAAGTATTCTCCTCTTATAGACTAAAATAGTAAAACATGACTCAAGCAACACATCTGAAGTCTAGACACCAGTTTTCTTCAACCCAGTCTTTGAGTACGCACACTAGTATTATGAGCAGCACACCTTTTTGAGACCAAAATGTCGGATGACTCAGCTCTCCAGACATAATGGCCTTAGCCAGGCCCAGACTAACACGATTAGCAGGGTCAGTTATAGGCAGATGACTACCGGTATGCAGTACTCTTGGCTGGGCAAGAGTTTTTTCACGCAAAACAAGAACTTGTTACGGGAAACATCTGCCAGTAGATCAACGGAAGTAGCTCTGTTAGTTTAATGAAGCAATCTTGGAAAAGTCATCCTTCATTATGAAAAGTCGAATCCCATGACGCGCTTGCTAGATCGCTGTTTCCGAACAACATTTACCACTTAGGGATTGACTACAAATAAAGGGGCAAGTGGATAAAGGTGATATGTGACAGTATTTTAAATTTCTAGAAAACGCTCCAAAAAAATGCATTACCTTTTCACATTTATCCATGGTAAAAAGTATGTTTTTTCTAAAATTGTTGTATATCACCTTTATCCATTTGCCCCTTCAAATGATGTCACTGTTTTGGGGGCGTGATATTGTGACAAGGGGAGAAAGGGGGTAGCAAGAAGTATGAAATCAAGCCTTTTTAATAAAGAATATGTTTATTAAAAATAACATGACATGTGACCACTTAGGGGTTATCTACAAACGATGTCACACTTTGAAGGGGGGGTGTCATGAAATTGTGACAAGGAGAGGAAGGGGGTAACAAGAAAAGTGGTATCACGTCTTTCAATAAAGAACATGTCAATGAAAAGTAACATGACATGTGACCTACTTCGTTGCAACCCGAACCACATTTCCCACTTCGAAGCTGCTTGCAAATAATGTCACGCGTTGAAGGGGAGAGGGGTTCGTGAAAGTAAGACAATTTGTGACAAGGTGGGAAAGGGGTAACAAGAAATGTGTCATCACGCCTTTTCCATAAAGAATACATTAATGAAAAATAACATGACATGGGACAAGGGGAAAGGGAGCGGTAAGAAGAGTGACATTTTGTGACAAAGAGGGTACACTACGGGACGAACACACCGTTTCAAACCTATTTGGGCGACAAGGAGTCACACCCCTTTTTTATGGTGTGCGTGAACATCTCTGTCCTCGTAGAAACAGTTCATTATCATTACAACCGCAGTGGATTCAGATACAAATCTAGTCCGTTGGCACCCATCGCCTACTTAATTTAACCATCCCATTAACCGTTGTCCAGATGCAAATCTGACCAATTATCCGTAAAGAGTGGAAGGTGGGGATTTAGCGTTACCCAGTCCAAACCACGAGGAGAGTGTCGAAAGATAGTAACATCATTTTGGACAGCCCTTTCGACGAATTTCAGAAAAAAAAATTAGTCATTACCCTCTGAGCAACTGGGCGTTAATAAGATTTCCTTTCAAGTGCTTGGCTCACAGGAATGAAATTTTTTTTAAATACTTTTGCTTATTTCGGCCACTTAAAAAAAAAATTAGTCATCCTAAAATAATGTTCTTCTCGTGGCATTGAACATAACAACGGGCCGCATGGATTAGCTTCGCAGGCAGCACATGGTTCACGGATTGTAAGCTGAGCACCACTGCTTTATTGAAAGTTGGAATTTGAAAAACTAAAAAAAAAAATCAAATGTAATATTTTTTTTTTTACAATTACAATTGGTACCCCCCCCCCCCTCCCATTTTCCAGTGTTAAACTCTAATTGACAACACCACTCGCAAAACTATGCCTGACTAAATTTTTAGGCGTATTTTCAATACTTGAAGTACGCTTGCAGGGGGGTTAAAAATATCTCCCTCGTGGAAGAAGTGAAAATTTCAAACTGTTATTTCCTTGGAACGACTACCTTTTCTCGCAGAACTCAATGTGCCTACTCTGACAATAACCCTCCATTGTTCATGGTAGGAAGCGGAATCGCGGTGGCTATGACATAATTATAAAACACCTCAGCCACTTATTGAGAGATGGGCTTGAATCCAGGACAAGTCTCGGGATTTTGCCGACAAAAATATCTTCACCCGTTCTGAAGAAGTAGTCCTTCATTCATCACCTGAGAATAAACGTTGGATGAAACAATAAGCGAGAGATTTTTTTCTTTCTTTAATGGTAGATCGCAATTAACGAGTAAAATATTGGAGTTTGATGGAGCTGGAATGTACACGAAAATGACGCTGATTGGATGTGTTACCAGGCATAAAATGTTATCAGAAGCTAATTGTGTCAGAGCTTTTTCAGTCACTACGTGATTCACATGCAAGAATTGTACTGAAAAACGACTTAAGTGATCAGAGTATATAACCAGAAAAACAACTGTGAAGCCGCTAAAAACTAATGTTTTTTAATGCTATAAATTGGTTTAATTTTACAAAAGTATCGTAAATTTTAACTACTTCTAGGTTCTGCCAGTCAGAATGCAGCAAGTTGTAATATCTAAAAGAAGGTTAAAACAATAGAACTAAAGAATTTTTTCAATGATGTACAAAAAGCCTAAAATTAAGTGATCAGAGCACATGGCGATGAATAGCATTTGTTGGCGCGTTTCAACTACTAACGGAAATCTTCAAACCACCTTCAAAATTATAACTATTCTTCTAATTAGTTTTATAGTTGAGAGAAATAGTTTCGAACAGAAATATTTTCAGTCACACATATTTAAAAAAATGCGGTTTCCGTTCTTTTTTTCCACCTCCTGGTTGTCTTTCCTGCTTATTTTTAAGAAGTTCTTCGAACCCAATTTTCTTCGCTTCTTCTTTTTTTAGTTGCTTGGAATACATATTCAAAATAATTTCGTCTGAAGGTAAACTAACGAAAAGATCTTCAGCCATTTTACGAAGAAGCTCTTTATTTTTGAAAACTAAGAGAAGGCGAGGAACTACTAAACATTCTAATGTAGCTGTAGCGAACACACGGTTGTTCCCGAAATGTTCACCAACGCTAAAGAAGTATCCCGATTTCGCACTCTCAAATTCCAAGCGTTTATTTTGCACTTTCTGCTCCTTTGTTTTATCAGATTCATCAGTCCAGATTTTCAACTCCTTCCCTCCTATTCCAGTTTCCACCGCATAGAACTGCAAATCTCGAACGATCTTACATTCACCTGAAACAACGAAAAAAGACCAGTAAGGCTTGTTGCCACCCAACCCGTTGTAAATTTCAAACCGTTCAGGATAAGTGCCCAGTTTTACATAAATATCCAAAACATCGTATTCCTTGTTCGTCCACCCAAATTTCCTGAGTACTTCTGACGAGTGCAAGCACTGGACTAAATGCGAATAAGCAGTATCCAGGTCGTCCCTGACGATTCCAAAATCTTCTTTCTTGAGCATCAGCAGTTCAGAGTATCCAACTGTTTGAGTCTCCATTGATGGTGGCCTTTTACGCAGCATATCTCCATGTCCGAAGCATTCACCTTTCCGTAGCAACTTCTGTGGCCAACTCACAGTCCCGCCAGCGCCATCAGGAGATTTGTACCATGAAGATATCACTCCAGACACGATGATGTACATCGCTTGAGGAGGATCGTCCATCTCGTCCTGGTGTAGCAAATATTCATCCGCTGGGTAGGTGACAAACAACAGTTTGCGTACTAAAAGCTGCTTCGTGTTGTTTGGAAGTTTTTGGAAGAATCTCAGAGTTTCTAGATCTGTAAGAACATCAGACGGTATTTCTTCACCACGACTTTCAGGCGGTAGACTAAGGTAACGTTTAGTTTTAGGTGTCACAAAGCCAGAGATGGGAGCTGCTACAAGTTCTTGTTTAATATCTAATTTGAATTCACTAACAGTTTTCAATTCTCTAACCTTACCTTCCATGCTTAATCGCCGCACTTAACTCTTCATAAAACTGAAATCCATTCTTTTTACCTGCTAATTCATAGACAAAACAAATATATTGCGTTTTAAACAAATGCAGGGATCTGTCATTTGATAAAGTTTTGAGGAAATTCTAAAATTGTGTTTCAAACTAAAATTGAGCGTTTGCCATTTTAAAGATCAGATATTTCTTCGTTGCTCTGAAATAAAATACAGGATTGATTGAAAATTATTTAAATATTTTTTTATGGCAACAGTGATCAATTTTGCTTTTTCCCATTTAGCCTAAATCGAAATGTATTTTTCTGTCATCGGCATCGTATTCGTCATCAAATGATATTATCTATTTCGCTCCATATAAGCCTTGTTTTAATATTACTTTCTTTTATTTTAATAATACTGGCAGCAATAGTAAAATGATGCCAATCGTAACAATTTTAATGCCAAACTTGTAACCTTATCAGACAGTTGAAAAACCAAGAATTTATGCAGGCCAAAAAAAAAAAAAAAAAGACCGTTTGCATTTTCTACAAGATCTCAATCTTTCCCTCTTGGTCTGTAATCACGTGGTTTATGGACGATCCCTAACCAATAGAGCTGACCCGATTCAAAAAGTTACAGAACGTATCTTCCCTCGATATCTTGATTTGTAACGGAGCAGGATGTATTGTTTTGTGACAACAGTGCTACAAAATGAAACAATTAGAATCGGCAAGCCAACAGCCAGGTCTGTCAACGGCGGCGGAATTAATCGAGCGCGGATAATAATTAAAGCACAAGCGATAATAATCACCCAAGTCCTTGTACCGGAACGGATCGATTTAAAAATGAACTGAAACGAAGAATAATACACCACGGAACAAAAAAAAAAAAAGCAACAATCCAAACCGAGAAGAGTCGAGATTAGACGTCCAATTTGCAATGTGGTGGCGTGCTCGCTACGCTCTGAAAAAGACGCAAGTGCGGATAAATTGCTGGTAGGTTGGTTTACATCGTTAAGCTCAGGAAGAGTAAAAAAAAAAAAAAATGGCGTGTTTGTTCCGTCACGTAACGATTTTCGATGCATTGGTATTTTGTGCTTGACATATCTTTATTGTAAGATTGGAGGAAGAATTCGGAAAGGTTAAAACAACATCAATCCTTACGGCATCGGTATTTTTTTAAACGAGGATAATAAGGTTCTGGAACTGTCAAATCAACGCGGTATAGAGAAAAACATGAAGGGATGTAAAAAAAAAAAAAGATTGATAAATTCGAAGCCGATATCAGATTGATTCGAAAATGATTACTTTTGCATGAGAGAGATAACTTAAAAATTTTATGAGATGAAAAATGAAATCAAATTCTTAGCAAAATTAAAAGTTTTTGCAAGTTTACTTTCAAATATCAATTGCTACTAAATTATTCCCGGACAATAATATTTTAATAAATTATATAAATTCCAGAATTTTTTTAAAAATTGTTTTAAAGACAAATAAAATTTGTCTAACTACAACTTTCTTCGCCACTTTTAAAAGAAATAATATTTAATGCAGCAGTAATTAGTTATTTGTAATGAAAAAAACCACTTCATTTCTGGTTACCATGTTCGACCGATTTCTTTTTTGGTTCCGTTTTTTTTCTTTCATAGTCGCGATAAAAATAAAAACCTTTTAATGTTTCTTTTTAAAACTTAGATATATATTTAATAAAAATGAAATGATGATGTTCTCTTTCCCTAACATTCATTGTCAACTGAAAATGTTGTGCGCAAATACTTTGAATTTTTCTTTCTGGCAAAAAACAAAAAGTTTTTAAGTAATTATTACTGCACGTAATTCACTTAACTTTTAGTGCTAGTAATTTATGGCCACACGCAACAGTGAAACATTTTATTTTTTCATCGCTAAAATGTGTTTAACCATGTTCATCAAAAATTCACCCAATTCCCGAGAATTAACTCAAAGTGAAACCGGAACCGAAGTGTGGCACCGCATCACGTGAATTAAGATCATAACTTTAAGTTAATGCCGAAAGAAGAAAACATTCGGGAAGAATATTAAACCCTTTTGACTTCCGTATCTGGGAATTTAGCGATTCAATTATTCCATTCTTTCACTTCCTGATAAACCTTTTTCATCTTGATCTTTGTTTTTCTTCCTGCTCGATTAGCGAGAAAATGAAAAATGACTTAGGGCAAGGCGAAGAGTTAATTTTTAAAAATTAAGCATAGTGTAACTGCAACTGTAACTGATAATTATTAAAACACAAGATTCATAGATCCGTACGAGATTCTTCAGACTTTTTGGTACTTCAAGGAAAAAACAAAGATAATATTGCAGGAGAAAAAAATTTAAAAAAAAATTATACTTTGTTTGACTTTGTCAACGAAAAAAATGTTTAACATTTAAATGGATTACAAAGACTAAATCTATCAGGTTCGTTTTTATGCAAGAATGAGCACTTGCTTGTAGGCGTAAAGGATAAATTCAGCTAGCAATTTTTTAAAAAACAAAATTCCTAAAATGTTGAAAAGCTTATTTAACTTCTACAAGTTTTCTTTTTTTTCATTCTCCTACTGAGAAAAAAACTATCAATGTGTTTTAATGATTTTGGGAATGCGGAGCCTTGATTTAAAAGTTATTAAACTACCATTTCTAAGTATTATTTAATTGAAAGTATTTA
This sequence comes from Uloborus plumipes, assembly GCA_038373865.1. Lineage (NCBI taxonomy): Eukaryota > Metazoa > Arthropoda > Arachnida > Araneae > Uloboridae > Uloborus > Uloborus plumipes. The sequence goes on from JAXGGA010000287.1 coordinate 104,487, forward strand.
TGTCTTCTTCCGAACAAAAATGTTCAACAAAAGTGAAACATTCTTTTTTTTTCTCTAATTTCCAGTTATTTAGTAGCAGTACTCACCGACAAGTAATAATAATAATAATAAATAAATCAATAAATAAATTAAAATAAAACAACAAAATGAAATAAAATAAAACAAATAAAACGAATGAATAGGGGCGATTCTCTGTAAACTCGTCATTCTTCACTCGAAATCATGGTTCTCATGGTTTTTTGAAATGTTCGTATAATTATAATATTATTGCTCAGAAAATGAATCTATTACTTTGGTTTGAAAGAGGGCCAATTGAAGTTTATGTTTTTCTGATAAATATTGATAGGGGGTTACTCCCCTGCCTAGTATAACTAGGCAGGGGACTGTGCTAGGTAGCTGTATTTTTGCCCTTTGTAGCGTAATATCTGCAAAACTATTGGAACATAATTAGTTTCAAGACTACCTATAAATTTAGGCAGAAATCGTGGACATAATAACTAATATGTTTCATATTTAAACTAATTGCCATTAATAAAATCACTTCCCAGAGGACTGTTTTCGCAACGATCACGATGCATACTTTCAGCACAAATGTGGCTCTCGAACTAAACAAAGTGGCGTTTCAACACCGTTCACGGCGATTTCGTCAAATTCACACTGATTACTTTAAACTTCATGCCAAAAAGAATTTGCAAAAGTTATAGATTTTTCGTATTACAGCTTTGAATTTGTTGCAGGGGACTGTTCGAAAAAACTCTGGACAGAATTTACTTGACAATTTTAAGTTTTAGAAATACGTAATTATACTTTATTTCATAAGAAAAATATAGCTTCATCATTCTATTTTTAGATATTAATTGCCAAATTTATGTAGTGTTAATAGGTTTTTTGAAATACTATCTTTAACAGTTAAACTATGGGATTCGGACAGCCAGGGGACTGTGTTTTTGGTGCTTAGATAATTTCTAGAAAAAAAAATTAAATTGTTATCGCTCCAAATACAATTGGCCCACAAAGTATTAATGCTTTTCTTGTATTAAGAGCGATAATTACTTAATTACACTTTATTCTTTTTAAAATACTTGGTCCGGACAGCCAATTACCAGTTTACAGAGAATCGCCCATAGATAAATAAATAAAATAAAAATAATATTAAGAATAACATAAAAAATGCAAAAAACGATGAATATTAAGAGGCAAATTCAAAACAGAAGTAATTAATCAGGGTGCAAATTTTCTAATGTAATAATTCTCATAAAAGATCTACTTAAATCTCCATTTTCTAATGAATTACTTTAGAAAACGTCATTTAATTGATCTCGAGAAAAATAAAATCCCCAAAATTAGTCAATAACAATTAAAAAGAAACTATCAATGAAAAAAAAATTGAAAAAAATAAGGGAGAGATAAACTTATAAAAATGAACAGAACAGGAAAGGAAAAGCAGAAAAAAGAAAAGGCGGAAGACAGCTGAGTTGGGTCACAAACAGAAGCGGTAACCATGGTAACGATACTACTGACACGATTCCGTGTCTCGGGCCACCGCCAAAGAGAAATAATACTGTTACGCAGAATTTTTCGATTCTCCATCGTTTCGATGCCACTCCTTTTAAACACTGTAATTATGTCATCAGTCGGGCTCTCTGCATATCGACGGAAAAAATAAGAATGTAATGAGAAAGGGTTGTTTGTTTTGAAATGGGTGAATTGTAGATGGAAGAGGTTAGGGGTGCAGCAACGGAGGGGGGGACATACACTTGAGACAGGCAGGGCAGCCGAGAGCCATGGCTGACCTCTTGTCAATTTGGTCATCGGGACTCCTCCTCTCATGAAACATATACCGAGCAGGACCCCATGTTTGCAACTAGGCAAATATGGTCTCTCGTCACACTAGAGCCTTGTGCAGGGCCGCCGAGAGCCAAGGCGGACCCCTTGTCAGTTTGGTCACCGGGACTCCTCCTCTCATGAAACATATACCGAGCAGGACCCTATGTTTCTAACTAGGCAAATATGGTCTCTCGTCACATTAGAGACTGATGCAGGGCCGCCGAGAGCCAAGGCTAACCCCTTGTCAGTTTGAACACCGGGACCCCTCCTCTCATGAAACAACATATATACCGAGATGCCCTCATGTTTCCAACTAGGCAAATATGGTCTCTCTTTGGCCCTGCTCTGCTGTTATGACCCCCCTTCCCCCCAGAAGGAAAATTCTGAGTATACAGGTGGAAATGAAAATTTACGGGATGAGCTAATGCTTTATGTCATAGTGCGTGTACTTTTCCATTATGGGTACACTAGGTGGCCAAAAGTATCCGGACACTTTCAAAAATTCACATTTTTACATATAGCTCGAAAAATAAGTGCTCAATTGTTCTTTAACTTTAGTTATACAAAATATAAGCTTCACCGAACATTTCCAAGTTGAAATTAAATTACCCTTGCATTTGGGGGACAACAAGAAGGGGGGTTGAAAGTAAAACCGCTTTTTGACCATAGCTCTTCGAAAATAGCTCGGAATAAGCTATAAATTTCAGTAATTAATTAGCATACTATGTATAATTACTGTACAAATTTTTATGAACGTACCACTCTTACTTCCGAAGATATGAAACATTTTTTAAAAAATGGCAATTTTATTTGAAGGGTTTTTGCTCATAACATGCAGAGTTTTTGATCAAACCTTATCAAAACTTCAGGAAAAATGACAAAATACAAGAGAAAGAACATACTAAAACGGTAAATAAAAATATTAAAAATCCGATGAGATATGAACGTTAAAAGGAAATATTTTTTCACGGCGCATGCGCGAACGACAGAAATTTGTAACTACAAAAATATTGTACTCTGATTTATACTTCATCTTATAAAAAAAGTTCCAGTTGAATATCATGAAAATTGAAAAAGATATCAGCGATCTAGTGAGCTGTATTTCATTCATTCGCAGACAATACATAAAAAGTGAGGGTCTGTCCACAAAGAGCTATTTTTAAATTAAAGGTTATTGCGTCATCGTTCAAAACCAACGTTTCAGGGGGTGTCCGGATGCTTTTGGCCACCTACGTATAAGGTCTTTTTGGGCCGAATAGGCGAAATGTGACTTCTATGCCGAATATAAATTTTCAAACTGTATACAATTTAACATCGAAGAAAATGCTCAATTGTCACCACACTATTTGTGGAGAACCCCTTGCCATTTATGTATTGTCTGCGAATGAATGAATTACAGCTCATTAGATCGCTGATATCTTTTTCAATTTTTACGATATTCAACTGGAACTTTTTTTATAAGATGCAGTATAAACCAGGCTACAATATTTTTGTAGTTATAAATTTCTGTCGTTCGCGCATGCGCCGTGAAAAATTATTTCCTTTTAACGTTCATATCTCATCGGATTTTTAATATTTTTATTTACCGTTTTAGTATGTTCTTTCTATTGTATTTTGTCATTTTTCCTGAAGTTTTGATAAGGTTTGATCAAAAACTCTGCGTGTTATGAGCAAAAACCCTTCAAATAAAATTGCCATTTTTTAAAAAATGTTTCATATCTTCGGAAGTAAGAGTGGTACGTTCATAAAAATTTGTACAGTAATTATACATAGTATGCTAATTAATTACTGAAATTTATAGCTTATTTCGAGCTATTTTCAAAGAGTTATGGTCAAAATGCGGTTTTTCTTTCAACCCCCCTTCTTGTCGTCCCCCAAATGCTAGGGTAATTTAATTTCAACTTGGAAATGTTCGGTGAAGCCTATATTTTGTATGACTAAAGTTAAAGAACAATTTATCACTTACTTTTCGAGCTATATGTAAAAATGTGAATTTTCGAAAGTGTCCGGATACTTTTGGCCACCTAGTGTATCATGAACTCTGTGAAACGCGAAATATCTGAAATTCGTAGATTAGTAGTTATTTATTTTTATTTAATTAATCAATTTTTATTCATTTGTTTTCTTTTTTCATTTCTGTAAGTCTTAAATTTTACAAAATTTAGCGCTGTAATCACCCCATCAACTTACTGAGGTTGTCGAGTTGTCCGTAGTACGTCGAGTTACCAGAGCTCCACTGCATATAGGTAAATAATACCACACGTACATAGAGAAAATCCACCAAAATTGACATAGGTGTAGTAAACCAACATACCAGTGTTTTTCTGCAATAAGTAACTCCGCTAGAGTCACTTATATCTGCTATGGGTGAATCCACTAAAGTCACTTGAAGCAGAAAAAACACTGGTATGTCAGTTTGAATGAAGTGAGCGGGGGTGCCCTTACAACAGCGCAAGCACTGCGACTAGGGATGCACCGATTAATCGGCAGTACCGATTAATCGGTCATAATCGGTCACTTTTCCGATTATTAATAATCGGCAAAATCGGGCCGATTAATCGGCAGAAAAAATATTTTTTAAATATTATTTTGTAAAGTAAACCTTTTCTAAGAAATTGTGATGAACAATTTTATTAACAGTAATAATAATCTTCATCGTTGATGTAAAGTTTTTAATACATTAATTCTCCTATTTTGAAAAAAAAATACACATAGTTAATGTAGCAACATTTTTCATGCTTCGATACTTTTCTCCTTGCTTTTAGATAAACTTCAATTTTCACAAAGAATAAAAGTCTTGAAGTACATATCTACTAATATTTGAAAAATTGAAACTGAAAGAACTTCAAAATTGGATTGCTCACCACACAGACTCCTTTTTTTTTTTTTTTTCATGTCTAGCTTACATAATTAGCAATGTGTTAATGCAGTATTATTGACATTAATATGAAAATTAGTTCAGAGAAATTTGATAAATTTTGAAATTATTTTGGGAAAATTAGGAAAATGGAAGAAAAAATTAAGAACTATTTCCAAAGTTAGAATTGTAAAAAAGAACGAAGAAAAAACTGTAACGGTGGAATTGGTAGTACTGAAAACAACCATTTTAATCATTAATCGGCTTGACCGATTAATCGGCCGATTATCAACTGCCGATTAATCGGTAATCGGCCAATTTGCTTATCGGTGCATCCCTAACTGCGACCACAGGTCTATTGCACTATAAGGTATGTCGATTTACTATAGGGCAGTTCCACGGAACAAAAAAAAACAGTTTCGCACAAAACAGCTTACAGTGGCTAGAAATACGTTAAATTCTTGATTTATTTCACTAACTTTATGAAGAATATAGTCATCTGTATAATGCAATATTTAAATAGTATTAGTTTCCAAAAAACCATCATATAAAAACTGTTTCTGGAAGTGGAGTCCGTGTCCTTCATAAAGTTCATGCAACAAAATAATGGTCTAACATAACTGGAGTCTTTGTAGGCTGTTTTGTACAACAACTACTGATTTTGGTTAAAATGGATTTACCCGACACTGCAAAAGAATGAACTGCTGTTTTTATAGTATAACGCTGGAAGCCGTGGTTCCAATTTAAAATGTGAAAATGTACAGTAATAAACTGTAAAACTAGTTATTTTAGTTTATTGCCGTAAAATTCAGCTGTATTATACTGTAAAAACAACAATATAATACTGGCAGCAGAGGCTCCAGTTTAAAACTGTAAAATGCACGGTAATAAACTGTTAAATTAGCAGTTTTACAGTTTATGCTTTAGGAACTGGGTGGTACACATGTTGTACCATAATTCTCGTCTAGTTTAGAGGACGGGGTTGAAATTTTCACTCGAACCCTTTGGAGCCAGGGATTTTTTCAAGGTTTCATACGTCTGGTACGGCAGTTTATACCTTCTCTTTTCAATGGAAAAGAAATCTGTGGTTAAACTGCCGTACTACCTGGGTCGAAAGACAAATTTCTATATGAACAGCCCGGATCCAAAAGGTTATTACTGCAAAATTAGCAATTTTACAATTTAGAAAAGAAGCAATTTTAACTTATCACTATAAAATTAACAATTCTTAGTTTTTCACTATAAAAGTATAGCTGTATTATACTGTAAAAAACAACATAAATTTTTTTTACAGTGTATACCTACTTCAGTTTTGGTGCCTTTCCTCTACTACATCCCTACACACAACAAACAAATGTCTATTCTTTATTTTGATTAGTCTCTTTTTTTTTTTACGTAGACAGAAACAAAAACCGTGATGGGCGAGAAAGAAAATTCAGTTAAATTCAATGCGCAATTCAGCAAATTGGGCGAAAAGGAAAACATTATCCATTTGCTCTCCGCCTTTTTTTTTTTCTTCTTTCTTTCTTTCCAGGGAAGCAGGAAAGCAGAAAGGGAAGGATTGAGAGGAAGTTTTAAAATAATATCTCACTCAATCTGTCAAATACCAGTGAATCCTCAATTTTCGACATTTCCTTTTATTCTTATTACTGATCTTTTCGCTGCTTATTTATTTATTCATGTATTTATTTATGTATCTTCTACGAAATCAAGGATTTCATTTTAAGAAAAATTCCGAAATCCGAAGCACGGAGGAAATATGATATAATAACTCAAATGCTCATTTAATTTTGATTTGTATGTTAGTTTTATGGTGCAGGAAAAGCATCATGGGTGAGTCTACGAAAATTAAATTTTCACGATTTTTATAGCTTTTTTTTGGGTGATTTTGTAAATTATACTATGTTTAGTAACTTTATTCTTGAATATTTTTTTTATTTAATTTCAAATTTGGTCACTTTTATAGCAATAAATGGACTTCAAAAATATTGGTCATTCAGTATCGGTCAACTCATCAGTTAGAAGAACAAATGTATACACAATTCAAAAAATTTCGTTTTATATTAAGTCCAAAAAGTTTGATGGGCAAAAATGTCATTCTGTCACAAAGCAAAAAATGACATAAATGTTGATTGTTTTTCTTTCATCTTTTGATTGTTAAGGATGATATTCAACAAAAAAAAAAAAAAAAAGAGAGAGAGAGAGAGAGCGAAAGAGAAAAAAGGTGACTTTTGATCAAAGTAATTTTACTGTACTAACTTAACCCTTTGTTTTCCATTGAACATGTTATTCCGTCACATACGGCATTGCCCGACTAAACTGCAAAAAACGAAGCGTATTTTGTTTTCTTCACTGCAAGGCACACGTTGGGGCCAAGCTTCCTTTCTGGAGGACTTCAAAATGTGGCTGCTCAGTATTTGCAAATTGAGTAGGGAATAACTGGGAAAACTTTTATGAGGCACGTCATAGAAGGTTACGCACTGTGTCATAATTACTAGTTCTTCAAAGCTGAGAATGTAACGACGGGATTCGAAACCGCGACCATTTTCGCTGCAAACTAAATACGTTATCAATGGGCTATGAGGGGGGGGGGGGACATATAATTTTGAGATAAATGTATTTTTTAAAATTTTCTGAGCACAATATTTATTTGTGTAAATAAATCTCACAACAAAAAGACGTTTACGCTTGTTTAAGAAACGTGATATTAGTATTACTTTTTATTTGCATCTTTTTAAAGGTATTTAGCGAATATTTAGTGACATCTGGAAATGGAAAAACATATATTCAACGAGTTAAAATATATATATATATATATATATATATATATTTAATTAGAAGTATAAAACCTTGCGAAAAATCCTGTTAAAAACGGAAGTAAAGAAAAAATTCCCAAAAGTTCCCAAAAATTTAACTGAAAACTGCTACCCCGCGAATTTGACCAACAGTCTTATCAGTAGCGCATTGAAGAAGCCATAGGTTGGTAGTTCTTACAGTGTTGTTTGAAAGTTCTTGTTTTTGTATTTTTTGTAATTTCATGTCATTTGTTCTATTTGAATTTTATTGATTATATAGTGTCTTTTGAATTGTATTCTCTCGTGTATATGCATAAATGAATTGGACTTCTAGTGACCTACTGCTTGTTTTGTGAGATGTCGGGGGCTAAAAGTTGCATCTTTTTAGGCGTTTTGCCTGCAACTTGCTAGAAACATCTCACTCCACTTTTCCCTACCCTAGGGGGGTCCCCCTGATGAAGGCCCCAGGGTCTTTTGGGAATTTTTTCTTTACTTCCGTTTTTAACAGGATTTTTCGCAAGGTTTTATACTTCTAATTAAAAATATGTCTGCTACCAGTTTCAAAGAGCTGCCATAGGCGCCTTCTGACCTGTGTGGTGAAGTTTATTTTTCTGTTCTATATGATTCTTCAACTACTTTGTTTATGTTAATATATATATATATATATATATATATATATATATATATATATATATATATATATATATATATATATATATATCGCCGCAATCAAAATAATCAAAAAATCAAGAAAAATGTGCACACGATTGTGTAACGTCCGGTGCTCTATTTTTCAACAAAATTGACGGATTTTATAATTTGCCTACCTGCCCCATAAGTAGATTTTTTATGGTCTACTTTAGTAAATACCACTGAAATAAAGAGGATCAGCGAAAGTTTTTGAATACAATATGCAATGTAGCAAGAAGAATGAAAAATAATACAATTTTTGATTTTTAAAAGAAAAGCATGGTTGTAAAAAGAATCAAAGGAAGACACTCATTGAGTTTTTATCGCCAATTAAAGTTCGGAAAACGACAGAACAAATATTCATAATGTGTTCCATTTCGGCCAACTGCCGAATTGGAAACTGAGACAATGACAGGATGAGCGAATCACGTTCAAGTTCACATCGTCATAAAGAAAAAAGAAAGAAACTATACATCCATAAAGAGGCGCAAAAAAGACGTTTTACACACGCGGTTACCAGGTGGAGACTGTGACCTCTCCTACTCTTTCGATAATGAAGGGGCCTTCCACAAATTGTTATACAATTTTCCGTTATTGTAATCGAACATTAGTATTTTGTCCGGTGAGCAGGGCTTAATTTTTAACAAAAGCAAGTGCAGGAGCTCTATAGTGGTTTTAACTTATTTTGATACAAACATAGTTTGAATTTTTTCACTCAATGCGCAAAATTCACTAAAAATGAGCGCAAATGGGGGGGGGGGTGTAGCAGGGGACTTGAGCCCAAATGTAACGTGCTCATATTTTATCATTCGTTATTCCGACTGTTCTCGTGTATTAGGAATTTCAGTTGCGAAATTCAGTCGTGTTTTCTCCCTCCGAAAAAATTTAATTCGATGCTTCACAGTTTGTGGATTGGTCAACATTTCCTGAAAACCAGAGAATCCCTAAGTTACGATATAGTCGAATCTCGCTAGTTCGAACACGCTTTAAAACGTTACTGCTAAGACATACATTTGCGATCCCCGGCCAACTGTTTGTAGTGCATTGTTGTCCAGATGATATGAATTGATTTTAAAGGTTTCTTCGAGTTCGTTTGAACGAGGTTAGATTATAAATAGCTTAAGTCGTGAAATTTGTCGTAAAAATGCGTGGAAGTCACACAAATTAGGTCACACTGAACATTCTGCGAAACTCGATGCAGATTTTATACCGATTGCATTCTGATAGATATTGGAGCTTATATCGAAGTGCAAACTAAAAAAATACCTCAAACCACAAAAAGCAAATCATAGTTTTCTTACATTTTGTCGGAGAGGGATTGTAAAGACAGCCTAAACATTGAGTCACATAACATATTACAGCACACATTATTTTTTCATAGCTTGTTACGCCCAATAGCACATGCAAAGAACACTACATTTTTTAAGTTTACATTACAGGACATTTGGACTTCAACGACTTGAGTAAAAAATGCCCTTCACAAAATAAATATGTACAAATATATTATGCATGTACTATAATGAACAAAAGAGTACAAATTCAAATTCTTGTTTATTTTTCGTAATTTAATAACTGTTTCATCTATTTTTAAGCATGTATAAGGCTGTCATCATAAAGAGAAAGTAGTTGATTTATTATTATGTTGATTTAGATAACAATTAATGTCGGTGTTTACTGAATATTTTCATACTCTATGATGCCTCGCGTAGCAATAAAATATGGGCCTGCGAAAGATATAAGGTATAATATCAAATTCTAAGCAATCTTGTCACTTTGAGTTGCGCTATATTTGACATTAAATGCATATAGCGTATAGGGAACATAATACTTCATAAAGCAGTGAGTAACCGCCCCTAAGCAAGGGCTAAGGCAGGAACATGCAATACACCGCCAACTCAGCCATTTCGATCCATGGACTGCAGTTTCGCGCTTATTGTGTGCTCATCAGCATGGAATACGAAAGTAGCCGAGTTGGAGGCAAAAATTCTCTTATAGATCAAAGAGAACGAAAAAAACTGGTTGCTAATGTGAAATTAGAATACTACCAGTTATTTTACCTAGCTGCCAGTTTTTTTTCGCTCTTTTTGATCTATAAGAGAATTTTTGCCTCCAACTCGGCTACTTTCGTATTCCATGCTGATGAGCGCACAATAAGCGCGAAACTGCAGTCCATGGATCAAAATGGCCGAGTTGGCGGTGCATTGCAAAATAATTCATATTTTACATGCATCTAATATTGGCAACATTCCACTTACAGAGGGGAAAATTCAAGCTTCGATTCGTAATAATGAAATTAGAAAAACATCTATTTCAAATAATACATCGGCCGAATGAACTGTGAAAGTAATAAAATTATCATTTCACATAATAGTGAACTCTTTCATCGTTTGTGAAAATGACTGGTAGTAACGATCTATTCCACTTAATGTGAAGCAAATTGAAATATTTCCCCCAAATACACCATTAAACTTTCTCCCAAGAAAGACGCATATGAGGAAACCTAACTTTTTTGACTGTGAGGGCTAGTTATAAAATTTGCATCCCTTTCCCTAGCGCTTTTTTTCCCTTGCAATTCATATTTTTACATTACATACTTATTTGGTTAAATCGAGAAGGTTTAATGCGATTCCTTAATGTTTTTATAAAAACATTAAAAGAAAAGGAACGAAAAAAAAAAGATAGACATTCATGCTTAAAAGTGCATCACAGCTTGATATGAACTTGATAAGAACAATGCGAAACTCCTGGAACAGAAAAAGATTTGATCAGAGGCTTTAAAGGACTCAATAGCTATAAAATGGATAAAAAATTATTTAAAAAAAAACTATGTATAAAAGTTTTCCGATAATAAAAATATTGGATATTTTTACTTTAGGAATTCTTCGTTTGGATGAATTTTTTAATAACATAATAGCTTGTTAATACATCAAAATTGCAGCCTGAAATTAAATATAACTCAAACTACGTTTAATTAACAATAATTTTACAGCTTTTTCAGAAATTTCAAGCAAAATAAAAAAATAGAATCCGACTTTAAAACCAATAATTTTAAGCTATATACTTGGTGATAAAATTTTTAGCATCCCAGACAACCGCTTCAATATAAAAATAATATTTTCAACGACAAATACATCCCAAACATTTTTTCTTCTGATAAAATTCCAAGCAAGAAAAAAGTAAATACCGCAGCTTTTGCACTGAAACACAATTGCTTGTTTAAGTGGACTAATATTAGATAACAAAACATTTTATCTACACATTGTTATGCAAAGATTTGGAAAAGCTAAAAAACGGTTATCATATCCTAAAAAGTGTATTGAGCATATTATCTGTTGTTGTGGATCGTAGTGTAATGAGCAGTTACAAGTAATTTATTGTAACGCAAGTTTTTTCTGAATTTTAACAATTAGATATACAGGGTGCTCACAAATAACTGACGGCAAAATTTATTTGTGCATAATTTACATTCAAGATGTTTTCTAGAGTTGGCAACACTTGATAGTTTTAGTTTAATTCTATGAGCAATAGCGCAGACGATTTTTTGAATTAAAATCCGTTTTATTCTTTGCAGTATCAAGATGGATGCTAAGCGCCGTTTAATTCTCGAATTGCATTTAAAAGGTAAACGGAATAGTGATTTTTTTAAAAAAGTATTTAAATGTGTCAAAGAGATTAATTGAGAGAACTTTAAAACAGTTTAAAGAAACAGGTAGAGTAGAAGTGAAGCATAATGGTGGAAGAAAACGAAGTGTAAGAATAAAATAAAAATGGGTCCGTGAAAGAGTGCCTCTATAGTGCATGCCAATGCTGAAGCCTTTTCAAAAAGGTTATCATTTGGGGTTACAGTTAAAGTCGCGAGAATAGAAACCATTAGTTAAACATTGATCAACAATGATGATTCTTTCATTTAACATTTATTTTATCATTATAGAAAAACTTGTATCACAGTAATAATTTTTTTTTTGAACCGTCAGTTATTTGTGGGCACCTTGTAGAATCATGGCGGCAAACTAAGACTATGTTCTCGAAAACTACGTATCCAGAAGAAAAAAAAAAATGAGAATTTGAGGATAAACGTTACTCCTCCACCGGATACGCTCCTTATTTTATAATTTTAGAAGCTCCAGATTGGGAAGGATAAAAATAAAATTTTAAATTTCGAGTCAATATTTCTTACGCATATTTCTTTCTGTATTCAGTTTTTCATTTAAATTTTACTGGAAAAATTTAAATGACGTTTCACCAGTAAAAACTTTTGATAAATAATGTACTAATAGCTGCTTAATTATGGTAGCAGTAAAAAATTTTAGAGGAGTTCTCGAACTTTTTGACATTGTAAGTGAAAAATTTTAATCTAATTAAAAACTGTATTTTAAGAATAATTTTACTTAAAATGTTTTAGAAAAAGACCTCAATTTTTTTAGTTATCCTCCGGAATAAATAAATATAAAAATATTCTTCTCATTCACTCAATTCTTATTCTGGTGTGCTATTCATATTTCGTTTAGGTATGATATCCGCAAAGACGATAAGGTCTAAAATCTTAATTATCAACTTCAATTCTTTCTTAAATAACTTTCTTTCCTCTGTTATGCAGAGTTTTGAAAAATAATTTTGCAAAACTTTATATATAAAACAGAAGTTACAATAACACTAAAAATAAGTTTAAAATGGTAACTGAATTGACTCTATTCAATTTACCGCATTAGCAAACGATATATGCAACATAAAAAATGTGTCATGATTATTTTCATGCAAATACATATCGTAACAACTTTTTATTCCCCTCTTTTCTTTACATAGTTAATATGATTTTTAATGTAATCATTTAAAAAAAAACTATCAGAGAAAAGTTTATTTTAATGCAATGGTCAAAACATTTTTCTGCGAACAAAAATTTTAACTACAAACCTATTTTAAGTGCTCTTTTTTTACATTAAAACATGCTGTTAATATTGCGCTTCATCAAAACCGGTTTCATAGAATATTACGAGCTATTTTAATTAATTGTTTATGTGTTGTTTAAAATGTTTGATCGAATTCATTCATTCATATTTTGTTTTGAGACATCTTGTTAAGAATACACTATATTAATCTATTTTAATTTATAATTTATTTATTTTTGTATTGTTTATTTATTCAACTATTTTATTTCCATTTATTCATTTTAATTTTTACTGATTTTCTTATAATTTTTATCCATTGTATTTGCTAAAAATGACTAAATTATACGAATTTTCGCAATTGTCCAACTCCCCAACGAATATTTTAACAGCAAAGACAATGCCGACAGCGACATTCCTTCACTTCCGATTCCCCAGCAGCACAATTTGTGAACGGCCCCCTAACGGTATTTCCGAAGAGAGAACGAGGCGCCAGGCCGGCACCGTAAAAGTGGTTCTCCTCCGCTCTTCCGTATCTCCTCCCCTCCTCCCGCATCTTCTCCTTTGTGCATTTCAATCGGTGGAAGCCCCCTTCTTTTTTAGCCTCACTTTCTGTTTATCGCTCTCATTTTTCTTGATAATAGGTTCGAAAATTTTCCTTTTCTCTTTTTTTCCCTCCCATTCATGCTTCTCTTCTTCTCTGTTCATTATCTTATAATATTTTTTATTGTTCGAACAACAGCAAGATCTTTCGAATGCAATTAATCTTTCTCTCTCATTTCAATAACAAATCTTTTAGAGAAAAACTGCGACATAATATACCATTCCGATATATTTTCTCCTATTACACAAAGCGTTGAAGTTAGAAGAAACCAATTTATGTGCCGATCAGAGAAGAAAAAAAAACCTCCCATCCCCCTCTCCTCTTCCGTAGCAATACATAATGAAAGTGAAAAGAAACCCAATGGCCCTGATGATTTGCCTGGAGAGTTAAAAATGTATTAAGATGAATTATTTATCGTGCTAAGACCCATTCGATGAAATTCAGAATAAAAAATAAATTGATTTTTTATAATTTTCAACAACTGCTCTTAATTTTAATACTTCTCGTGCTAATTAACTGAGCTAGCAAAAGTCTCAATTATAATCTAGCTCGTATTTAGACAGATTTTCGTGAAAAACATGTATCATAATTTGAAAACACAGTTACGTAATGAAGGAGTAATGTTGAGTTGGAAAAAAGCATTACAGAAAACATTTTAAACGTTATAGTAGGAATTTTAAAATAATAATAACAAAAATAGGTGAAATCTTCTAATATCATTATCATGTATTTATTTATTTATTTATTTACTCACTTTTTTATTTATTTATTTATTTGAAAAATGTAAAGCGTTTTAAGTTTTACAGTTCAATTTCTTAAAGGTTTTTATAACCTGATTACAATACCGCTCATAATTCAATCATTCAATCCTCTAATCATTATAAAATTATTTCAACGTAATAATAATAATTCAGTTCAAATGTTTTAAGTATAAAATATTGTCATTTTAATAAAAAATTGCGACGGCGAAATATTAAAAAAAAAAACAATAAAAAAAAGTTATTAAAAAGCTGCACGAGACTTCAATTGGACACTCACTTTTATCAGTTAAAAAAAAGAGACATCCACATCTGTCGCTTCATATTGTGAGAAGTTATAGAAGAAAAAAAAAGTCCTCCTTTTTGAAGTAGGTAAAAAATGAAAATCTAATTCTTGTCATTAGCGTAAATTAATTTTCAAATTGCATTTATTTGCTCTTGAAAATCTCAGGCCTTTAGAGCTCTCAACATCAATATCTTGCTTTCCAAAATAATACCAGCTCCCAGTACGAAAACCGGATTTGCATCTGGAAAATATTATTTTATTTTAAAAAGTGAAACAGAAGTGTCAGTCAACAATAACAACACTTTGTAACAGAACTGAATTACCAGCTGTTGCGTGTACGCTACAGACATGTGGAGAAAAAAAAAAAACCAAACAAAAAAAGCATCCTCTTTCAAAAGGAGTTACGTTAAGCGTTACTAGGTCATAAGGTGGGGATAAAAAACTAAGGTGCTTGACCTTAAAAAAAAATTATGTAAGGTTTTTTTTTTTTATCCTTCTTTTAACACGTTCACCCAGAAATATTTTTTTGAAGAAGAAAAAGAGAGAAAAAAAAAGAGAGAGGGAAGGTGAAAAGAATATAAAAAAGAAAAATATTTAAGAGCAGCGGCAGTGGCATTTCGATGGGGGGAAAGGGTAAGTTGTTTCTTAGTTTAGTTTATTTAGTTTTTTTTACCCCGGAAGCAGGGTTACTAACATATGCTTACAAATGTTCAACTTTTTTATTTTTCCTTTCGCTGGCTTACTTTGAGGTCACGACAAATGGCAGCAATAAGCATCGTAAGAATATCCTCAAATCTTAGTTTTTAATAAAATTGAAAGTTTGGACTGTGTTAATATAAGATGGTTTGCATTTTCATGAACATGTTATTACTGGTTCTGTAAAATTATAATAAGAAGAGAAATGAACAAAGATTCACGCTTTTGTAGTTCTAATTTAATTTTATTACATTCATTAATTTAATAGTGCTTTGGGATACAACAACGTACGTGTTTAAAATATAAATAGTATTATATTTATCGAATTTTACAAAAAACTTTGTGAAGGGAATTTCAGCTACTGATTCCATTTTTTCAAAAATACATTTTACACAATGTTTTGGTGTACAAATTTCATTTTAGAGATCAATATCTTCTATCGCATTATTATTACTATTATTATTATTATTATTATTATTATTATTACTGAGAAATCAATAAACTTGTAGAGTTTACTTTCCTTTCATAAAGAGAGACGTTTTGTGTAAAAGTGTATAGTTACATATAAATGAATACACTTGGTATGACACACTGTTTATAATCGTATAAAAGTGTATTAGCCTATCGCATTATTATTATTATTATTATTATTATTATTATTATTACTATTATTATTACTATTATTATTACTGAGCAATCAAGAAAAGTACAAAGTTTATTTTATTGTCATTAAAAGAGGCTTTTCGCATAAAAGTGAACAGTTCCATAAATTCCGAAATAATACCACCTAAAATTTACTTCATCGCTTCGTTCATCTACAATTTATTTAATCGTCACTTCATCTAAAATTTGATCCATATGAAAACACTTGAAATTACATTTCTGCTAGGATTACTCCTTTTTATTTACTTAACGTTGATCAATAGTTTATTTTTAGTTCGCTCAGCACTAAGTAAAGACGGCAGCAGTTCAATGACACTGTTACTTAAAATGATAAAATATTTTCTATCTTCTGCCAACTCTCAGCTAGATTAGGATTTTATTTTCATTACTTTTCAAACTTTTATTGCATTAACTTATTTATTTTCAAAGAAATGTGTTGAAATTTAGACTGTAATTTAAAAGGTGAATTAAAAAAGAAATGATCGATTGAATATAAAATGACTGAAAGCATAATTATAACATTTCATTAAATAAATTTAATCGTAGATATATGCAAATAAATACTGGGGACAATAATTATCTCAATGTTAATGGGAATTGAATTTTTCGGGGCGTTTCACTGTCGAAATACCAATCGAAATACTTGAAAAGTTCTATTTATTCCGAATTTGTATACTGATTTAAAATATTATTCATTTGCGTTAATTATCAACTATCATCTCTGAAACAGGTATTTTTTATCATTTTAACAACAACATTTTTTTTTTCTGTTTTAATTATAATAAGTTTGAAAATAAAAAACAAACGTACTTAATGTGCGGATTACAATATAGTCATTACTAAATATTTCAGGAACATAGCTACTATGATAATAATAGAAAAACATTCAACTGCATAGTATTAAATGCATTTTATTAAATTATATTTAAGACAAATGATGCAAATATTGAAAAAACGTAAATCACTAAGATGGGTTAACTCTTATTGATGTATTATATCACGATAAAAATGGAGGGTATTACATAAATAAGTATTATATAGATTAGAAGAGCTAACTGAAGGTGAAGAGAAATATATTTTGTTTTAAAGTTCTGAAAATAAAATTTAATCGTGTTTTCATTTGAAACAAACTACAATTCAAATTGATAAAAATTATAACAATAATAGTTAATGAAAAATAATATTTATTTCATCTTTCGGAAACAAAGTGTTCGCAAATGAAGTGTAACCTCGTCCTTACTTCAAAATATTAATTATAAAGAGTTGAAGTGAATGTGTGAGAGAGAGAGAGAGAGAGAGAGAGAGAGAGAGAGAGAGACGATTTCTGAAGATCTGCATTTAAAAAAATTGCCTTAAAAACGCTTCATTCATTTTCTAAATATATTTAAAATATTAACATCAAAATGAAAATAAAGATGTATCATTGCGTGAGCGGTGAAATATTATTAATTAATAAATGTAATGAATCGTTAAGAACTGCAAACGTACAACTAATTAATTTCTAACCGCATGAAGACTCAATGAATTCAGAATAAAAAGAAACTTTTAAATTGACGAGTTAACAATGAAACGGGGAAAACATCAATTAAAAGACTGTCAACTTTACTCCTGAACCGATGATATTACCTTTTGCGAATGGTCAACCTTCTAAAGCGAAGATTGCTTAACACGAGTAACCTGCAGCAAGATATTATTTCATATACCGCTTCCAAGGCGAGAAAGTTCGTTGCGCAAATTTGACCGCCACCTAGATAAAATATTAATTGTAATTGCGGTCTCTCACCTTGAGCGCTTCTAATCACATTATTTCCAAACTCAAAAGACTTTGGATAGCGACATTTCAAATGTCAGATTTGGAATGTTCGAAATCTTGGAGTAAGGAATGCGTAACAATTTCACAATTAATATTGTAAGTAGTTATAGATATCATTAAGTGCTTATTTATTTGTGTTCGGACGAACAAATCAGATAAAGACATGAAGCATGCTAAAAAGGAAGAACAAATCCAAGTCTTAAAGGGTGGGGGCGTATTTTAGAAGGTATTCTCGATATTGATTTGCTTTTACTAAATTTGGAGATGAAAACTTCAGAGAACTCAAAAGAGGATTTTGCAAAAAAAAAAAAAATCCTGAACACGTGTTTTTTTCATTTTTTTTTTAATTTCTTTTCTTTTCTTTTTTTTTAGTTATTGGTTTGATTTTACGAAAAGCTGGGACATACAAATTTGAACAATGTGCATTAGAGGTACACGAAGCACATTTTGGAAAATACATACCATTTTGATTTATTCTTGTTATTAACTGGCAAATTAATTTAAAAATTGCTTGGATTGAACAACTATAGCAATGAAAACTTTCCCCAAAAGTTGCTTTCTAATACTTAACATTTTTTAAAGCTATATTAATTTGTTTTACACACAATTTGATGAAGTTTATTTAATAACATCAAGTATTTAAATACATTTCAATAGTTCCAAGAAGTTGTTTTTCTAATTATTTCATAATAAAACTTTGTGCTCTTTAGCATGACATAAAAATCGTAGGATAAAAATAAATTGGCGTCGTAATTGTTTATTCATTTATTTATTTATCGCAGCACATTAATGGATTTGAAAAATGAACTGAAATAATGAAGCATTTTATTAAATGCATAATTTAACAAAAACAATTCCCTTTGTCTATTTTAACTTCGTAAAAAAGTGTCCAAAAACACGCAAATACGTTGGTTACACTAACAAGAACGTATTGGATTGCATATTTTCACCAGCCAAATAAAACGGAAGTTATTTACTTAGAATCAAATAAAGAACAAAGATTAAAAACATTACGTTTGCATAATTACAGCGACTTAACTTTGGCAACACAACACAAATCCTCATTAAGTATTTAAAATGAAAAAAAAAAAACAATAAAATTAAAATGAACAAGCATGAATAATTAAATAAATTTACAAAAATCCGTACTATTTTGCTGAAAAAGATTCATAAGTTCAGAAATATTTACTTAGTCAATAGAGTAAATCTGTTAGACTTAAAGTTGTCTTAAAAGCAAAAGAATAACTGGACAATAGATGCAGTGTAAAGCGAAACTGAAACATAAAGCGGAATAAAACAAAAGAGGGCAATTAATTTCCTACATTGTAACATTATTTTGACAGAACTAAAAGGAAGTAACACAAACAAGAAAAGGTTCAAAAAACAAGTCTACTCGTAAAAATAAATAGATGTGACAGACATTTCATTCTTGGTAATTACAGTTTAATGTTGTCGCTTTCCTATGCCAATGACAGGCCACTTTAGAAGGTGGAACAAAAGTTCAAAAACAAAGATTATATTTTCATCGCTTTTAAAAAGCTTTGCCTTTGTTTATTTGAAATGAAAATTAGTTTTCTTTTTTTGAGAGCACTAGTTTCTTGAGCAAGAATTTACAAATGCAAATGAAAAGGAATTTAAAATATTTTATGAAAGAAATAATGTTTCTTAAATTATTTTAGGCATTAATTGGGAATTATTTTAGGAGTTTATTACGCTGTCTGGTAACAATAACTGAACGAAAATCTTATGATAGATGAAATAAATCAAAATACTTGCAGCTACTGAAACTAAAATTATTCAATTAGAAATTATATTTTTCTTAAAAAAAAAAAAAACAACTTTCTTTTTGTATACAAATGTAACACTTGCTTGAAATATTAACAGTCCTTGTCTCGAAAAGTGTTTAGCTTTTCAAAAAAATTCACAAAGTTAAAGAATTGGCTTACGAATTTAAAAGTGAAATATAATTTGAAAATTATATTTATCATAAATGTACTGAATTTTGCTAGTATTCTAAAAGTTGGATCAAACAGATTTTTAAAATATTCAGTTTTATTTTACTTAAATATCTTTATCTCGTGAAGTTGCATTGCAAAAACAGCGAACAACAACGAAACTTTCAGTTTAAAAAATTTTTATTGAAGCCGAAGCTTCAGAAAAAAAAAACAAGTTGTAATTATTGATCAAGTTCACATATTTTGAGAGAATGTATGTGGATGTATAATTTTATGCTTTAAAGTTGCAATTTTTTTTTTATTCTTACAAAAATGTTATAAACACAAAAATTAATCCTTTTAAATTGTGGAGTAAAAAAATGCATTGGTGAAACTCTATTTTGAACATGTTTATTCGCTGTTTAATAAAAAATCTACTCATTTTAGTTGTTCGTATTAGTATTGCTGTGTAAATAGTGAGAAAACAGAATGATTGAAAGAATTTGTTTTTAAAGCATCGAAGTTGGAAGGGAATTTAAAATGATGCAAGCAAACTACATGTAGAAAATATTTTCAATATTATTAAATGTTACATGCATTACAGCTTATAGTAAAGTTTCATGTATAATTTTGAGGAAGGGCTACGAAATTTTTTACTGTCGCTGTCTACACGCTTCCTTTCGATGTGCAATCAAAGTAGATTATACCGTTAAGTTTAGAAATAAAATATTTTAGATTAAACTCTAATTTTTGTTTCCTTTGCACAAAATAAGTGTATAGAGTAAATTTATAAAAACGCTTTAGTTAAGAAAAAGAGGAGACAATAAAATCAAACTATTTATCAAAAGCGTAGACTATAACAACGTGAAAAATGCTGTGGTTAATAAACAAAGGCAGCAATGCTACGATTCATTGCTCAGTAAAATGAAGTAACGGCATGTAAAATGAAAGAAAATATAAAAACGTAATAACTAAAAAATATTTTCAATTCATAAGAACATTATATATACTTATTACATTTTGTAGTATAGGTTGCATTAAATTTTGTTCAAAGTCATTGAAAATTTCATCACTTTCAATGGTATACGTTTCCTTCTAATTTGCAGCACAAAAAGATTATACAGTTTTGTTTAGAAATAACCAATTTTAGGTTTTTTTAAATTTTTCTTTCCTTTACACAAAACAAGCACACTAAAAAGAAAAAAACTATTAAACGGCTTTAATTTAAAAAAAAAGAAAACTATTTAGTAAAAGCGTAGGCAAAAACAGCGTGAAAAATACTTAGATTTATAAACAAACACAGCAAGGTCACGGTTTGCTGATCAATAACATGCAGTAACGGAATTTTAAATGCTAGAAAATATAAAACCGTGCTCACTAGAAAATATTTTCAAAACAAATAAATATTATACTTATTATATTTTGTAGTAAATGTGTACAATTTTACGGAAAGTGTTCAAAAATCTATGTATTTAATTTCTCTTAATATATTTAGTGTCTCTTAATTTTCAGCACAAATAGGTTATACAGTTTAGTTTAGACATAAACTATTTCAGATAACGCTTCAATTTTCCGTTTCTATACAAAAAATACGCGCATAAAAGAAATTTACTAAAACAGTTTAATTTAAAATGGAAAAGAAGAGAAAAGAAACTATATAGTAAAAGCGCAGACTATAACAGCGTTAAAAAAACTTCGGTTAATCAACAAACGCAGCAATGTTACGATTAGCTGATCAATAACATGCAGTAACGGAATTTCATCTTTTTTGACAAGTTGATCTCCTTGTGTAAGTCCTTGAATCCAAAGCTGCCGCAAGAGCGCTTCGTTATTATTTTCTTTTTTCGCGTTACGAGTTGGAGGTTTTTTAAATAACGGGTATCGCGTTTTTTTTTCCTCTCACTTTCCTCTTTCGTTCCTTTATTATTCGTTTTTTGAACTGTGAAATAATGTGACTGGTGTGAAAGGAATGTTGACATCACGAATAATTTAGGAATTATGAGAATAACAAAGTTCGTGACGTTTTTTCAAAATATTTTTGAATTTGTTTAATAATACGCGCGAAATAATACTTAAATATTGACTAACTGATTTTCAACGTCTAATACATATAATTCTTAAAAAGTTCAAAGCGATTTTTATTGGTATATTATTCATTAATTTTGATTTAATCAAAGTATTTCGAGTTTTATTCATCGTCTGTTTAAAAATTGTTTGTATTAAAGAAGAAGAAAACTCGTTGAAAATTTTGGTATCTTCCGTTGGTGTTAAAGTTGACGATACTTGAGAGACCGTGTGAGTTTACCGTGATCAAAACCGTCAGGAATAAAAAATGTTAAAGGATGTGAGAGAGAATTTGACAGTACTTTATGTATTCTTGAAAAATGTGCAAGCGTTTTGACTGTTAATAACTTTTGAACCGCTTTATCTGTCAATAAAATTACAAGATTTTTTTTAAAATTAGAACGGCTAAATATTAATTACGTGTTCACATGAACTTTCCGAGGCCTTAAGACTTTATACAAACAAAGAGGTTAAAAGCAAAATCATCTCTCGCCAGATACCTTATACACAAGTACACTCAATAACAAAAAAAAAAAATCGACGCACCAAGAAGGAGTTGTCCGATTGTGAGTGCGTCGATCGATTTTTTTGTTATAGTGTGGTATTGTTTTCGTGGCATTAAGTTGATGAAAGGCGAATTTTTAAGCAGATCATAAACTATATTTTGTCGACGTGCGTCAAATGAGAAGGGATATATTTTTGTTCTTCAGAGCCAGACTAACGTAAGTATTCCCGTTCCTTTTCAGGAGAGAGCAAAAACGTTCATCTGATGCGTAGAAAGCATGGGACTAGCGCTCTTAATAATTGTGAAGGGATTTCATTTGCAGAAAAACGTTCACTCACGCTAGTTTGGCTCTGAAGAATAGATTTTTAGTCAATTTATGTGAATGGCATCATAAATGATTATTCGCGCTCAAAAGCGACATACTGTTTGTATCTTGCCACTTTCAATTAAATCATAAGTTTTTACTCGTCAGAAAATTATGCACGCAATAAAAATACATCTCAGTAATGAAAATAGATATAATAATTGACCTAAACAAGAATTTTATGTTCTAAAAGAAATCCACAAATTTTTTCTCGTTTAGTTTATGCAAGAATTCCATACGTAACAGGATGAAAATGAAAACATGTGCAGCGATAACATACTCCTCAATCTAAGTAGGAATAGAATCCAAAACTATTTATCGCTACACATTTCAGATAAGCCGGGAAAACTTTAACCCGCGAAGAGCAGTTTTTTTTCCTTCCTACCGGACATCCAAACATAGTACAATCCACAAATAAAACATAAAAAAGAATGCGTTTCTTCCTTCTTTTTTGCTCTTACACAATTTATCGCGCTCGCTTCCGTAAAATTCCCTTTCTTAACAGAAACAAGGGTCATGTACCGATAACGGTCAACGTTAAGACAATCGCATCTCTTTAGCAGTTCTCTCGGAAGGAATTTTACGATTAACAAAGACAACAAGACGGGGAAGAAGAAGATGATAACAATTAGGCACATCTTCGTTGAAGGTGGCACACGACACGATGGATTTTTTTTTTTTTTTTTGATTCTGCAACTTTACCACTGTTTTTTTTTATGTAAGTAGGCAGGGGCGCATCGGTGGGAGGTCACGCTATGTTGTGGTGACCTTTAAAAAGTTCTCTTACTCGACAAATTTTGTCTGAGGATTCGGAAATTTGAATATGTAATGCTATTAGAGCCGACGAGAGGCTATGTCAGCCTAGTCAGAAACTAGGGGCCACCGACCATTGAAGGGGAACAAACGTGCAACCGGGGAAATATAAATTTTAAAAGTTTTATTGTAGGAGTGGGGCCCGACTGGCAAGCCTCCTGCCTGCCATGGCTGTCGGCGGCACTGATAATAATTTTAAAATGCTTTAAATTTCATTTGACAAATTGATAATATTTTTTAGAAGGAATTTTATCAAATTTAACAGAGCATATTTGTTTTGTGTTTATTTTTTACCTTGTAACTACTTTTGAGCGATATCATGGCAATAAAATTTCAAGCAGAAAAATTCGGATAATTTCTCAAAGAATATTTATTTACGTTACGCACGCTTGTTTACTTGTGGGCTCGGACCGCATACCTGTCTACTTAGTCAGCAGTTTTTTCTCTCTCTTTCTCTTCTACTTTTTGTAGGTGAAGCGTTTTTACCAATTTCCTATACTGTTAGCTTTACATTTTTGGAAGAGTAAGTTCGGTGCACTGAACTCTATAAGCTCGATTTAATTTTTCTTCTTCTTCTTTCACCCCTTTTATTTTGTTAATTAATTTTGCTCAATGATGAAATAAGATCCACAAATTCAAATTAATTTAGCAACTGAACATTTTAAAATAAATCTCAAAATTTAAAATAGCACTATTTTTAAAGTTCCGAAGTTAAAAAATATTTTAAAAGTTGTAGCGATGGTTAAATTTAGTTATTTTAAACGAAAAATCATGAAACTTAAAAACATAATCGGAGATGTGAGGTTGGGTTTCTGAAAAACTGATGGATGAATTTAGTTTTGTAGTGTTCGATAGCTAAATTAATTTTCGGAAAAAGGTACAATAATTGAATCAAATTCTTACTTACAAGAAATTACGGGAATAGAGTGTTTAATTTAACATGTCGATGTGTGTTAAGTGTATAGAAAATAAGATCCATGGAGAAATTTTATTCTTAGAAAACTTCAACTATCAAACTTTTTTTCTAAAAAGAGTGGATATAATTAAATTAAATTTCTACGCAGAAAAAACTAAATAATTGAAATTTTTAATAGTTCGTTGAGTCTCTGAAAAGATCGAATGAGGAATTTTATCTTGAAAAGCCGTCAATAACTCCTTTAAAAATAAAAAATAAAAATCGGTTTTAATGTTGACTGAAAATTGTCTTTTCAAAGCTAAACTTATGAAAAAATCGGTGAAGGACGATCTGAGAATTAAATAGTATGAAAAAAGAGAATTGAGAGTAAAGAATGGGGGTGGGGGGGGGGGGAATCGTATTAGGAGAGCTACTGAACTATGAAATGGTCGATAGAATTTACGTTGCTGAGAATATCGAGCGGTGAAATTTAGTTTTGAAGAGAGAAAATTGAGAAAGAAGTTAGAGAAGGAAAATCAAGTCACCCAATGGGAGGTAGATGAATGTTAAATGAGAAATAATCAATCAGGCTTTGTGCTATAATTTGGTTTAAATAAAAAACTATCGTAAATAAAGCACAAATTACTATGAAAGTTCTGATGAAGAGGCTCCATTGTAGCTTAGTAATTGCTATATGCTGTACTTTCATGACACTTTGTGCGTTATTTAGGTTGATTTTTCACTTCGATCATACATGCATGTTAGTATTTAATATTGTAGTAGGTATATGACCCAGATACAATGAAAAATACTGAAATTGCATGGCAGTGTAAACAAATACAGCAATGTTAGTACATTGCACTGCATCTGTAAGCTTACCCATGGGTTATTATCTCTATTTAACAAACTACTACAATTGGATGCTGGAAATTAGCTGATTTATGTTGAATTTAGATTGCAATGTCCTTCCTTTTTCTCTGTACACACGGTATTTTGCTTTCTCAAAAAATATTAAATTCAGTAAAAATACTGAAAAATCACACATCTGATTGTAGTAATTTGATGATTACTACATACGGGATGGGAAGGAGGTTGATTTTGAAATAGAATGACTTCCTGGGGAAAAAAAACTAACAAATGACTGGTCATCGAAGTTTTTTTTTATTATTATTTCGCGATAGGTTTACAAAAACATATTTGATTGATAAACACGTGATCAGTAAGTGATAAGAGGAATCATTAATTAATAGCATAAATCAGCATGAAAGTACCGAGGCTCCATTGTAGCCTTATAAATGCTAAAGGCTGTATTTTTATGATAATTTGTGCGCTATTTACGTTGATTTTTACCATCAATCATATATGTGTGAAAGTTTTTTACTGTTGTAGTAATTTGATGATTACTGAATACGGGGTGGGAAGGAGGTCGATTTTGAAAAAGAACGACTCCCTGGAAAAAAAAATTGACGTTTTTTTGCGATAGGTTTACAAATAACATACAGTGAAACCTGTGTATAACGATACTGTACATAACGATAAACCTGCCTATTACGATATTTTGGTTTGGTCCCAGCCAACAGTTTGAGCTTTTTGCTCAAACTGTCTATAACGATATTTTTTTTCGGTCCCTTGAATATCGTTATACACAGATTTCACTGTATTGGATTCATAAGCACGTGATCGGTACGTGATGGGAATAATCAACATGCGCACAGATAGATTCAGCGCACCACTGGTGAGCAAGGAGAGTACTGACCTTTTATAGAGCCGGTGGATGTTTGGGGCTGCGCCACCTCCACTTTGCCGAAGCTGGTAGTACACCAAGACATTTGAAGCACCATCCGAATCCGCACGAGTCACTTGTCAATCACCGTAATTCACTGTCCCGCCAAGTGGACAATCACCTCCTCACCACAACAAAAAAGCGCGCGGAAAGAGTCGCAACAACAACAAAACAACGGGGCACGTTTTTTTTTTCGTCCTACCCCTGCGTCGGTCTACGTCTTCGCTGCTTCCTTGAGTTCGGATTGCTGTCATCTAACCTGGCCCCATGCCATTGCAAGAGCACCGACTACTACAAAATATTAATCCAACACAGTCCTTGCAGGGGCGGCTATTCACTAAATCGAAGATGCTGTCGCTACTCCAGGCCGCTGTGGCTGAGAGATAGCTTTTGGGAGGGCTGTGAAGTTCCCGAGACTGCTGCATGCAATAGGAAGTGTTGTTTATCCGTTCCCACCTGTTCGCTCGTAAGTACCGTTATGTGGACTGGAGAAGTTCGAAAACCGACCTCCCTCCGTTGCTTTACTTCCGCAATCGGGCTGCGGAGCGCGCCAAGCGTCGCCGCCCGCTCTCGCCAAGGCTGCCAAGGGAGTACCGCTACGGTCTTGTTTGTTTACAGTTCGGCCCATGCTCTTTTCTCCTCTTCGATATTTTCCACCGCGAGAAAAAGGGGAGGAACGCCGAGATTTTTTTTTTAAATCTTTTATTTACTTCCTTTTTCGCAAAAACCACTGGGAGTCTTTTCAGAGGTTCTTCGCAGAGAAATTTGAAACATTTTTGCGTCGATTATTTTCGTATTTGCTTCTTTGTTTGAGTTGCGATGTGCGGGAAAAGACACATATGGAAAATAACGTTGTTTCGCAAGCTGTGATATATTTTTCCCTCGTCGTCGTCGTGATTATCAATACTGGATTTTTTTTTTTCCATTCTCAACACTGATTTTCCGATTAAAAAAGAAATTTATTTGTTCTTTTACTTTATGTAAAACATTTCTAAAAATATTCATCCGATATAATTTGTGTAAAAATGTTTTTTTTTATTACTGTAGATGTACTATATATGATTTTTTTTCTCCCCCCCCCCTCACATGCGTTTTTTACTGCTATTTTATCATTAAAACTAATTTATTTTTTAATTTTCATCTTTTGTAATTATTTGTTTTCTTTATTTTTCTTGTTATGAATCCCCGAAAATACGAATAGTGTTTTCTTCAGAATCTAGTAAGGTACGTTCTCAAAATGAAACAAAAGGTCACACAAAATAACTGTTTAAAAATTCTACAAGTCATGTTGAATTTATATTGACTCATAACCACAACACGTGAACATATAAATCATTCCCTAAAATTTTTAAAATTTAAATATTTAATCCTTAAAATTATATAATATCCCTTTTTTCTTCAACATCTAATTATGTATTATTAAAAATCTATTTTAATTATTTGAATTCATTAAAACTCGAACACTTTTTAAGTTGTAAGTATTTAAAGTGATTTAATTACTTATTATGAAGTAGAAAACCGTTTGTTATCAACATTTGAAAGAAAATTTAATCATTATTTTAACCCAACTCACTGTCGATCTTACTCCAAGGGTGATTAGGTCAAGTACGATAATATGTTCTGATCGTTAAGCAACTTTGGCAGCTCGTGTCTCTTCAACTAAACCTAGGCTTCCAGTTTTATTCAATTTGTAATCCACATAGTAACTACCTATAGGGTAAAATTCTGATTCGTTTCATGTTTTTTCGACTATGATTTCTCTAAAGTTTAATTTTAATTAAGATAAGGATTAGAGGCATGATTTTTCCGGAAAATTTTGAAACAGAAAACTTCTAAAAAACAACTTATGGAACTTTGTCCGAGTCTTCAAATATTTAAGTTCTCCTGGACAAAAGGGGACAAGTAGATGTGATCATTTCATCAGTTAGTTACGAGCTGTTTGCTCTCTTTAAACAAGTCCTCCTTTTACAACTTTCTCTTTTCACAAGTATGTAGATGGATATTACTAAGCAATTAGCAAAAGTTTAGAAAGCATTGCTTGTAAAATTGTTTTAATTAAGTTGAAATATACATCTAATATATAAAATTCTCGTGTCACAGTTTTCGTTGCCATACTCCTCCGAAACGGCTTGACCAATTTTGATGAAACTTTTTGTGCTTATCCAGTATCTATGAGAATCGGACAACATCTATTTTTCATCCCCCTAAATGTTAGGGGTAGTCCACCCATAAATTTTTTTTGTTCGCACATAACATCTGATCTACTGAACTAAAACAATATGTGTTATCGTAAATCCTTACTTCAATGAGCGACCCGATGGTCAAGTGGTTTTGCGCGTCATGTTGAAGTTCCTGATGGAATGAGATCGAATCCAGGCACGCAAGGATTTTTTCGAACAGCTGCATGGTTTTTTTTTTTTTTTTTTTTTGAATGATTTTAATGATTGTAATGTCCTTATGCAGGTACATCCCTTCATGGGGATCTACCCCATATTTTTTTATAGTACAAAATGACAGTTTTGGTCGGATCTTTGTTAAAATTGGCAATGGGGTCCTTCGATGCTGTAGAATTTTCTTATGGACGTTTGCGCCATTTTTTGGGGCTTTGAATCGATTGTGGCAATAAATGGTTTTTGATTTGCGGCACTTATATTATTTTTTCAAAAATTATATACACTATCAATTATATTATGTTAATTTTTGTACCTTTATAAAATTCTGTATTTTATACCTTGCATTTACGTCAAATTCAAGGTAAAATTAAAAGTCAAAAATTCTGAAGAAGATAAATATATGTTAAAAATTAAAGTAACTATTTTTTGTGATTTTCATATTGGTTGTGACCAAAAAACATCATTACAAACAAATAAAATGTATCAAACACCATGAGTGTTGAGTTATTAGGCAAAATCTGCTGTGTAAATTTTTTTTTCACTGCGAGAGGGGGGGGGGGATATGAACGACCATTATAATGACACAAATTTTTAAAAAATAAAGGTTGGATCTCCAATTATCTTGCTTCGTAATTTGAACCCGCCCCGGCTGTGCAACGGTACGCGATTAGTCATTCAAAAATTAATGAAAAACGTGATCGAAGCCAGGATTTTAAATGGCAAGTTCAAAGGTGAAAATATACTCATACCACGGATTCCTATTATACCTAC
Source organism: Uloborus plumipes (assembly GCA_038373865.1). NCBI lineage: Eukaryota > Metazoa > Arthropoda > Arachnida > Araneae > Uloboridae > Uloborus > Uloborus plumipes. The sequence continues at coordinate 133,881 of JAXGGA010000287.1, forward strand.
AGATGTGCCAATTCAATTCAAACGTATTCAGTTTCCGATTAGATTGGCATTTGCAATGACTATCAACAAATCCCAAGGTCAAACGATGTCCGTTTGTGGCTTAGATTTGAGAACACCATGTTTTTCACACGGACAATTATACGTGGCATGCTCTCGAGTGGGTAAACCATCCAGTTTGTTTGTGTTAGCTAAAGATGGACTAACAAAAACTATTGTTCACGCTATAGCATTAAGAGATTGATATTGTTTAATAGTGTTTCTGTCGTAATTGTTTAATTAATGATATATAATTTTAAGGAATAAATTATAATAACTTAAAAATAATGTTTGCGTTTTGTTATTTTTATATTCCCTCATCGTTCACAGCGCTCCATGCTTATTTCACGCATATACCACATTCTTACATACATACAATATACACATTCTACCATACATACATACTTACAATAAGTAAGCTATTTTTTGTCTACACTAGAAATTACTAGGAAATTATTTATATGGCAAAACAACGTTTGCCGGGTCAGCTAGTAGAAGCATAAATCTTTGCGAAAAAATCTTGTTAAAAACAGAAGTAAAGAGAAAATTCCCAAAAGACCCCGGGGCCTTCATCAGGGGGACTCCCCTAGGGTAGGGAAAAGTGAAGTGAGATGTTTCTAGCAAGTTGCAGGCAAATCGCCTAAAAAGATGCAACTTTTAGCCTACGACATCTCACAAACAAGCATTAAATCACTAGAAGTCCAATTCATTTATGCATAAAAAAATATATGTATTAGGATTTTCAGGGAAATGTAATCAAGTACAAACAGTGAAAGCTCAAACTTGAAGGGTTATAAACACAAATAAAAAATAATTGTAAATAAGTGATATCATTCTCACTTGGTGAAGTACATTAACTATAAAAGCATTGTGAGAAGAATATCTTTAAATTTGTTATGTTGAATCTGGGGTATGGTTACATGTTCAAATCGAGAGTAGTAGCGCATATAGTGCAGAACAGAAACAGTTAAGATAATGAAAAGAAACACCATTCGAGTTATCGGATTGAAATAAATTTTAGTTAATCTTTTAACAAAAGACTTCTCGTTTCCAGAAACTGAAAAATTAATAAAAAGAAAAGGAAAAGGAGCAAACACGTTTAGAACCCCCCCCCCCCCCCGACCCCCTCTGTGGGACCTGAGTCACTAGGATATATTTTCAAGAACTGAACCGCTCAATAACATCCATGCAAGGCTGAGATTCCAAACCAAGTTCATAGCGAAGAACAAAGCTATGTTTAACAGAACTGCCTATATCTCACACTGCTGCGTACATTTCGCGAACAGTTGAATGAGTGTTAAAAATTTTAATTAAAGAAAGAACGACTGTAAAGTTTACCTCGACTTTCTTTGAAATTTCCTGAAGGACAGACACGCATAGCTGTAACTCGAAATTGTTAGGAAATTCGAAGGAAAAATTTGGTTCGCAGCTGCGAAATTTCCCGGCAATTATATTAATCCATTAATGCCTAGCTTCCCTTTTTAGGGACGGTCCAAAAAAGGGTCTGAATTTCCCCAAAATGAACATTTCAACCAAATAATAGTGTTCAATTAGTACCTTGGTATTGTTTCAATTCGTTATTAACAGATTGCAGCACATAACCATTGTAAAGTGTGTTCTGTAGCAGTTTTAATATGACCTTTATCAAAAATGACATCGTTCACAATCTCAAGAAAAAAAGCTAAGTTTTCAAAGTTATTCCCAGCTTCCCAGTTTATGTTAATTGCTGATTTTATTTCTTCTTATAAAATGTCTTTTTAAATATTATATCGTAGGCAGAAAAAAATTTTAGTAAAAAAATTATGTACCCTCTGGGGTCTATCGTAACTTTTAAGGGACGATTTTTCTTTCCTTAATAAAAAATTATTTTTTACATAATATTTTTTTATTATTTTTCCTGTCCATTAAACACTGTTTGTAACCAATACACAAAATATCTTTGGAAAAAAAAAGTCAGACATTAATGGGTTAACATATTGGCAAACATTTTGTGTCAAGATAGAGCAAGTGCACCCAATGTCATGAGAGTTTTTCTTTCTTTTTTTCACAAATCATGCTCTTCATATCCCTTCTGTTTAGGAAAACGAGAAGTAAGAACTTTAAAAAATATATTACGGCAATTTATTTTGGGACACTCTTTACGGATATATATTTTATTAATATTATGAACGACAAAAGTAATTTCACTGTATAAAAGTATTATTGCTGCAACTAGAAATGCACGATTTCAACACTAAATTAGCCACGCGCCTTGTGGTACACTAAAAAAAAAAAGGAATATCTAAAAATATATTTCTCAGTTTTCTTGTAATGGCGCTTAGTTCACTTTGCGTTAAAACCCGCCTAATTGTTTACACTTTCGTATGCACTTATTGCGGAAAATATCGCAGTAAAGCGTTTATTTAAACTATCGAACTCTTCAATAAACACATAGAGAAAATCACTTTTGCCTAAACTTAATTGTCTAACTCCTATTACATCCAATTAAGCAATCTACTACCAAAGACACACCCATTTAAAGGGAATATTTAAAATTCTGTTGCATGCGAATTCCTAAAACATCAACCTCCAGATATTTATATTTTTACAGCTCTGACTCATACGTAACTTTTCTTTTCCCGTTTCTTCTGTCGTCATGACAACCAAACAACGACACTTGCTGTGTTGTCTCGGAAAGTTTTATCTTCGGAGTCACAGCGCTCAGAATGTTGCCAGGAGAGTATCAAAACACAGAATAAAAGATTGGAGTTTTTAATCAGAAGAGTCGAGCGATTCATGTTGCCTTTTTTTTTTGTTGGAATATTGAACAAAAACTAAATCTTGAGATTTTTGTTTTTGGGAGTGTTGAAAAATTCGGGTTTTATTTAATAGAGTTTATCTCTAAGTTTTATGTTCAGCAAATTTGGAAGACGGGCTTAACTGCGATGTTGTCAGGAAGCCCATTTGATTAAAAAAATTTAAGGAGTAAAAATTAAGCTAAAAACTATTTTTGGAAGGAAAAGTTACAAAATTGAAAAAAAAAATCATACTTACGGTAAAGAATATATGAGTTTTACATTCTTTCATTATTATAAAGACGTAGCGTATAAAATTACTCCGGGGCTATTCAAATATAAAGTGTCATTCACTGGAGTAGGAGGGAAGAGGATCGTGACATTGTGACAGTTATTGACAAGAGGTAGAAGGGGTAATTAGAAGTGCGACATTACATATTTTGGTTGAAATAAACACATTTTTTATAATAATATGTTGCATGCATGTTACGAGAGGAGGGAAAGATGTAAAATGAAATGCGACACTTTCAGGCAAAAGTATGTAAAAAGAAAAGTTCGCTACCTTAAGAAGAAGCAAGAAGTTCTGTCAAGAACTAAACGAGCCTACTTTCCCGTACATCGACATCGGCATTGTAGCATCTGATCAATATTCTCTTGATTATCTGAAACTAAAAATTATGTCAAACATATCTTTATAGCACTTAAAGCTGATTTCTGAAAGCAAAATATACCCCTCTCATCAGATAAAATAGACACGTAAAAAGTAAATAAACGAGTCAATAAAGTTTTGTCGCACCTTTTAAAGAATGTAACTGTTATAGTTCTTCCGTAGAAAAATTCCACAATCGTTTTCAAAAGAAAAAAAAATAAATAAAATAAAAGTACAAAGAACTTCAAAACACATTTTATCAAAGAAAGAAAAAAAACTTGTTCGTTAATAAAATGTCTTGAATTTCATTTTTAATCCGTTGCCGGTTGTTAAATATAAATAAGGAATAAAATGATCTCGTGAATGAAAAATTTTTGTTAACAAAAAAAATCGTCTGATAAAAAAAATAATAATAATAAATTAAACAAACAAATAAATAAATAAACAAAAAATCGTCTGCCCAGTCAGTCATTTTTTCTGAGCCTGCATTTCCGCCATGTTTGCGGAGTCGGAGTCGGAATCAGAGTCCTCACAGAAGATTATTCAGAAAAGTACTTTACAATACATTATTTATCAAAACCATTTTCTTACAAAGTTAGTTTGAAGGAAATCCGCCTTGAAGTTCAGAATCAACATTCAATTTAAATTTCTCCGTAGGCGCTCATGTTAAAATTTTTTCTGAACGGTTCATCATTGAACGAAAAATGGTTCAAATTGAAAAGTGAAATATAGGAATGAGCCTCTCCGAGATCTTTCGAACAAAAAAAAGTTGATTCAATTCGGACGGTTCACTTAAAAGTTATTATGTGGGGAAAGGTTGTTTGAACGGTTCAATGTTGAACAAAAAAAAATGTTCAAATTGAAAATTTAAATACGGTAATGAAGCATCCTTGCCGAGACCTTTTGAACAAAAAAAAGTTTGTTTAAATCGGACTGTTCATTCAAAAGTTATTAGGTGTGAGAACTTGTTTGAACGGTTCAATGTTGAACGAAAAATTGTTCAAATCGGAAATTTAAAAACGGGGATGAAGTATCCTTGCCGAGATCTTTCGAACAAAAAAAAGTTTGTTTAAATCGGACGGTTCAAAGTTATTAGGGGTGAGAGCTTGTTTGAACGGTTCAATCTTGAAAGAAAAATTGTTCAAATCGAAAATGTAGATACGGGAATGAAGTACCCTTGAAAAGATCTTTCGAACAAAAAAAAGTTTGTTCAAATCGGACTGTTAACTAAAAAGTTAATATCGCGGGCCAGGTTGTTTGAACGGTTTAAAGTTGCACCAAAAATTGTTCAAATCGAAATATATGGGAATGAGCTGTACTCGCCGAGATCTTTCCAACAAAAAAAAGTTTGTCCAAATCGGAATGTTCATTCAAAAGTTATTAGGGGGGGACAGACAGATCGACAGACCGACAGACACACAAATTCCCCATCTCAATACCCTACTTTCAAATTTTTAATTTTTCGATATTTATTTCATTTTTTTGTTTCTTTTTTACTTTTTCTTACTTGGCAATATTTTTTTTACTTGGCGATATTTTTTTGGACTTGGCGATATTTTTTGGACTTGGCGACATTTTTTTGATGCATTAAGCCAATTTTAATGCTTTTTTCGTCTCTTTTATTTTTAACGGGAAAGTAGGCTAAAAAGTGAAGAACATTTCGCAGAAGACACTACACCTTTAAATTTTTTCAAGTTAATCATACTACTTACTTTTGTAATTTAAGGCGATATCACGAAGAGTCGAATTTACAGGGGAGCTCTCCTTCTATACTTAGTTTCAATTTTATGCAAATATCGAGTAGTATAGTACAAAATAGGGATGCACCGATTAATCGGCCATAATCGGCCACTTTGTCGATCATTAATAATCGGCAAAATCGGGCCGATTAATCGGCTTAAAAATATTTTTCAGATATTATTTTTTAAAGTATACTTTCACTAGGAAACTATGATGAATAATTTCATTGACAGTAATAATAATCCTCACAATGTGCCCAAATTTTTCAAAAGTGGTAACTTTTTATACTTTGTCTATTATTGAGTACAATATTGTTAGTAGGGATGCACCGATTGGCCATAATCGGCCACTTTGCCGATTATTTATAATCGGCAAAATTATGTCGATTAATCGGCTGAAAAAATATTTTTGAAATATTATTCTTTAAAGTATACCTTCACTAAGAAACTACGGTTCACAGTTGATATAAAGTTTTTAATAAATAAATTATCCTACTTTGAATAAATATACACATAGATAATGTTGCAAAATTTTTCATGTGGCGATAGTTTTCTCCTTAGCACAGTGTTTTCAGATAACCTCTAATTTTTAAAGAATAAAAGTATTGAATTAGATTGCTACTAATTACTAAAATATATGAATTAAAAGTACTAAATTGGAGTGTTCACCACACACTCCCCCTCCCCTCCTTCGTTTATAAATTTTTATTTCCAATTAACATAACTAACAATGTGTGAATAATATTATTGACACTAATACGAAAATTGGTTCTAAGAAATTTGATTAAATATTGAAATAATTTTGTGAGAACTAGGAAAATGGAAAAAAAATCTTCTCCCAGAAATAAATTACTTACTATATCTAAGCTTGGAATTGTATAAGAGATAAGAAACGGTGATGGTAAAATTGGTAGTAGAAAAACAATTATCCTTATCATTAATCGGCTCAGCCGATTATCAACAGCCGATTAATCGGTAATCGGTAATCGGCCAATTTGCTTATCGGTGCATCCCTAGTACAAAATAAAAGTAAGTAGTATAAACTAAAGTATAAAATAGTGTAAATTGATTAATGAGTATAAATAAAAACTCGGACAATAGTAAAATTATCGTGGCCTTACCCACCTCCATCAATCGTTTTTGGTTATTTTCATTTATTTTTTTTTTTCAAAAGTCAAACGCCCGTGTTATGCTACTGATTAACATTGCTGCTTTTTTGTCTAAAGTAAGATTTTAACTTTAAAAATTTTTATAATGCAGAGTATTAGCAGGTATCCTGTAGGTATTCCGAGTTAGTTCTCTGATTAACGTTTTACTTGACAAAACTAAAAGTTTTAGAGCACTTTTTTATTTTAACACAATTGATGGCAGCCAGCATTTCTTTTGTTCCTCATTTGTTTCGTAGTTATTGAATTTTATGAGACGTTTCATTTTCAATCCCATTCAATCCTGTTGTATTTTAATAGCAGTTCATTTTTCCCATGTAGATTGTTTTTCTGAGCTTTTGTATGTAAAATACAGGGAATCCTGTTACAAAGAACGTCAAGGGATTGCAAAGTTTTAATCGGTTTTGACGGGAGTTCCGTTTGTAATACAGTTGCAAGCATATATAGACGGCAATTAAATCGGAGACGGAAAAATTTATTTTCCTGAAACGGATATTTCTTGCAATGGTATTCGTTGCAACGGCCTTTTCTTCTCCGTTTGTTTTTTTTTCTTTTCTTGGAGGTATCTTTTGATTGACATTTTATTGTTTTCGCGAACAGAAAAAGTAGTGAGGTAGGCAATTTTTTTTTTTTTTCGCACAAAACTGCATCCAAACAAAAAATTTTCCATTGCAACAGACAATGTTCTATTGAACAATTTAACTCTAAATAAATACACATTACACATAATTTTCATAAAAATGACGTTTTGAGTTACCATTGTCTCCCGACGCAATCAAAAAAATAAATAAGTACGTAAGAAATTTATAACCACAGTAAAAGTGAAACAAAATGCACCAAAGCATATGTCGACTTGAGCGTACTTATTCATAAAATAGGCACACTGCTCCGCTAGCACAAATTGGCAGTATGAAGGTGGCGGAGGAAAAATCAAGAAAGAGAGAGAGAGGAGAGAGGAGGGAGAGGCGAGAGAAAAAGAGATTACTACGGTGTGAATTCGAAATAATAGGACAGCGTGTGACCTTCAAGGCGATCGCTTCAGGTGAGCGAGGTTGTAATGTAATACGTCTCCGTTCGTTTACAGTACGTTTATGACTTCTCATAGGATACAGGGCCCGATTAAAATATGCGGGGCCTTAGGCCAAATACTTTTTTGAGGCCCCCTGTACTGAGGCTTTACAATTTTACCGCGTTGGATCAACAAAATTTAGGCATTGACGAGAGTGCAATTTTGGCCATTTTGGGGCCCTGAAGGGCCCTAGGCCATGGCCTAATCGACCTATTGCAGTAATCAGGCCCTGATAGGATAAATAAGTTTAAAAAATGAAAGGTACACTTTCATCTCCCTACAAAAAAAGGAAGGGGTTTATAGTTTGACATGTGTATTGTGTGCATTGGGGTGTCCAATTTCGATAAAGTCCCAAGTAACATCAAATCATCGGATTTTGGCACGGCCGATCAACAAACTCCTCGTAAACTGATCCTGTAACGCACGATGACATCGTTCCGATCAGTATCCGAGCACGGTTTTCGATGAGCTACTTTTCATCGGAAAGCGATATCCTTCCGATCAACTTTCCCGATGAAAATAAGCCGAGCTATATTCCATCGGAAAACGATATCCTTCCGATCAAGTTTCCCGATGAAATTCCTCGGCACGGGACTGTTCTGCTCGTAAATTGCTCCAAATCTCATCGTATTCTCATCGGATTTTGCTGTTCCGATTCTGCTTGGCCGATGAGACATATTGGATCATCGGCCAATGAAAATTTCATCGGGTTTCGATGAATGTCCGATGAGATGATGCTGCTAGGGTTAGTTTTTTGTTTAAAAGATGACTTGAACGAGCGTGTTCTTAGCTAGGTCTCTTCTTTGACTTTAGCTACAAATTATCCCAATTTAAACCGTCAAAATTAGCATATTTCAATTTTGGCTGGGAAAACTTAACACTGCAAAGAATGAACTGTTGTTTTTACAGTATAACACTAGAAGCAGAGGTTCCAGTTTAAAACTAAAATTGCTAATTTTACAGCAATAGACCGCATTCTGCAGTTTTAAACTGAAACCTCGGCTGCCAGTTTGATGCTGTTAAAACAACTTTTTTTTTTTTTTTACAGTGCACATTTAAAGTATTGGTATCAATTGAAAGAACACGTTTTCATGCTTATGATAGAAGTTAGAGCTTTCAAGTTACATAGAGCTGGGATTATTAAGTTCTTCAGAAAATTTAAAATGCAGTTCTAAGCTTTTAGTCAAAAAAATCGGTAACGATTTCATTGGTGGCAGAAAAGGAAAGAATGCTCGATTGTTTAAAAATTTTTATTTGTCGTTAATTCCTATTTGCTGACAAATAAAGTATTTGCAATATGTTTTAGTATATTTTATTATATACTTGGCTCTTAAAGAGACGATTTTTCAATCTTGATTCTGCTTTTGGAATTAGAAAAGTAAATTGCGATTATCTTGCCTTTCTGTGTTTCCCATGTTATACGGACATTTTCTTCAATGTATTTAAGTTTTATATGCACTCTGATCCGCGAAATTCATCATCACATGAGGTCAGCAATAAGGATCGAGAGTTTTGTAAGTTTTTAATTTTTTATTAATTGCTGCGTGATTGTGCTGCTGAGCAATTTTTAAGGAAAGTTTTACAGAGCAGTTATAGTGCCGTATTCGAAATAATTAGTAATAACTTAATGCAAAGCTAAAACAAAATATAAACACTAGAATATCGACTTGCAAAAATTCAAGTACAATAATTCCTCGTTATTTCGTACATCGTTATATGGTTGAGTCAGATGTATCGCACTTTTCCTTTGTCTCGCAGTAAAGTTTTAAAAGAAATTTTGCTTGAGTGTGAGTTGATTGTGAAGCTAGTAAACATATTGTCTTTCTCGGGAACAGTATTTTCCTGCTTTTTTTAGTCAAAGAACAAAGTGCAGGTGTTTCCTGTTCATCTGAATTCACTGCAGTTTAAGCTATCATCCCAAGTAGCATCAACTCATCGGATTTTGCTCGGCCGATCAACAAACTCCTCGTAAACTGATCCTGTAACGCACGATGACATCGTTCCGATCAGTATCCGAGCACGGTTTTCGATGAGCTACTTTTCATCGGAAAGCGATATCCTTCCGATCAACTTTCCCGATGAAAATAAGCCGAGCTATATTCCATCGGAAAACGATATCCTTCCGATCAAGTTTCCCGATGAAATTCATCGGCACGGGACTGTTCTGCTCGTAAATTGCTCCAAATCTCATCGTATTCTCATCGGATTTTGCTGCTCGGATTCTGCTTGGCCGATGAGACATATTGGATCATCGGCCGATGAGAATTTCATCGGGTTTCGATGAATGGCCGATCATCGGCCGATGAGATGATGCTGCTAGGGTTAGTTTTTTATTTAAAGTTGACTTAACGAGCGTGTTTTTAGCTAGGTCTCTCTTTGACTTTAGCTACAAATTATCCCAATTAAACGTCAAAATTACATTTCATTTTGGCTGGAAACTTAAATCAAAGAATGAACTGTTGTTTTACAGCTATCACAGCCGAGGTTCCAGTTTGACTTGTAAAATTATAATTGCATATTCATTTCTTCTTTGCCGGTGTCTGTGCTTTAATACACTTTGTTTTTTTTTTTTTACAGTGCACATTTAAGTTGGTATCAATTGAAAGACACGTTTTCATGCTTATGATAGCAGTTGGCTTTCAAGTTACATAGAGCTGGGATTATTAGTTCTTAGAAATTTAAAATGAGTTTCTAAGCTTTTACTCCAAATCTGTACGATTTCAATGGTGCAGAAAAGTGAAGAATGCTCGATTGTTTATTTTTTTTTTTTCAACTTTTTATTCTTGCATACTGTATTTTTGCTGTACTTTTATACTCGGACGTGCAACCTTTCTTGACAAAAACACGTGACGTCAGCGTGACGTTAGCCTATGAAAAACGAGCTAGATTAGACAGTTACCTCTTATTCTTTCACTTCTGCTCTTTTCTCTTAAGTTGATTCATATTTTAACATATGTAATTGCATTTTGCACCTCTGATATACAGGCTTACGAAGTTGTTTTATTCCCCTCATTTATGTTTTATTCTTGGATCCTACCCCTGGCCCTCACGCGCTTTTCAATTTTTGAAGTACGTCTTAAAATTTAGGCAAGCTCATTTTTACACACTTTATTTTAAACAAAAATTTATTCTCGTGAAAAATAGTGGAGAAAAGCAATTATAATTTTTTTAAATATTACTTGTCAATATTTTTTTATTCCTTCAAATTCGAAGCGTCAAACAAAATAAATATTTAAAATAGCACATATTTCTTTTCTTTTTTAATGATGGTTTCAAAGATATTTTTATTTAGATTTTCATTTGTTATTCATCCACAATTATGGCCTCGCTTGTTTCAGTATGTTTCGCTCCTCAAAAATAAGTTTCACTCCCCCCAAAAAGGACACTTTTGCTAGAGAAGTCAAATGTACGAAAACAGAGAAGATTGCTTTTACATATGTTTACCAGGTGCTAGTAAATTATGAAACTCTATACGTTCTTCAAGGAAACGAAACCTTCATAATCTAGCTCCCAACCGAAGCGCAATTGAAGCTAACGCACTCTGACAACTGGGAAACACGAGCACTCTATTTGCCTCTCCGCTGCTTTCCGAGAAAAACGTTTCCATAATACCGACACTCCGCCAAACATTCCGACCCGGTGGCGATGAGTGACCGACTTCTGGCAGCCCTGTCCGGAGTAGAGAAGAAGTCGTCTGCTGGCAAAGGGAGAGGATCGTTCCACTCTTCCTACTCTAAGTAGGGGTAGGGAAAATGTCAGACCTCTGCGCTTCCTCATTGGCTGACGTCGGGGGTAGTGAACAAAATCACGTGGTTGTTGGAAAGACTCTGTAACGGTGAGATGAAAAAGTTTATAGAAGTTAGTGTACTTACTCCCATAAGGTGGAATGCTTCTTGCGTCGGACTTTTTATTCTTCGGAGCAAATTAAAAAATTAAGTAGGAAATACGATGAGTGATCTCAGTAGTTTTATCCTCAGAGGATTTTAAGTTTTGTTTCAAGAATACAGGAACAAAAATAAAGGGGGAAAAGGATTTAAGAGAAATGATTGTGCTTTAAAAATAAATCTTCAACCACTAATCTGCTCTTTTAAACTAGCATTTATAAATTTGCAGTTTTCATTTTATTTCATCCTTTAAAATTTTTTGCACAATTTTAATATTTTTTCAACTGGAGGAAACTTGTTTCAGCTGTCACGCCATTTCAAATTTTCTCAGGGGTCACATTTTCAAGTGGGAAAAGGTATATAGCCATTGTAAATTCCAAAAAAAAAAAAAAAAAAATGTCAAGCAGCACATCATAGCTGCAAGCAGAATTCATAGAATCTGTTAATAATTTAAACAGACTCACTACGAGTGCTCCAAGTACATAAGGTTTAACTAATCTGTCTTTTATCTTCCCACCGAAGATACGTTCTTCAATGTTATAGTTTAGTTAAAGGTTATCTTCACTAATACTTTAACTGCTTTTTTACATATTTATAGTAATTAAAATGTAAAAAAAAACAGTCATAAATTGCAACTGTAAATTTTTTACCAAACATGAATTAGGCATGCACACTACAATAAAGGAACTGTTCTTTTTTAGTATAATACTGGCCGCCGAGGTTACAGTTTAAAACTGTAAAATGCACAGTAAAAAACTGTAAATTTAGAGATTTTACAGTTTATTACAGTAAAGTTTAGCAATATTATACTGAAAAAACAACAGTAAATTACTTTCAGCCAAGGTTCCAGTTTAAAACTGGAACCGCGGCTCGGAACGCACTTTTTTTCGAACAGAACCCATTCATTCAATATGAAGTTCGCAGTTTCTGTTGCCAACAAAATCGAAGAAATTGTGTTTGCCAAAGCTGGATTTAGGAAAGAATTACGCGTAAGTTAGTGTACAGCCAGTGACAAATGCTTCGCAATCTTCCCATTCGATCACCGACACTAATCCTGGATCGGAACACAACGCCAGCTGAGCCAAATGAGCTTACGGAAAGATGCTTTTCTACAGTGCTGGTCAAAAGTGTAGCAAGTTGAGAAATCTAATGTGGTTTTAAGGATAAGTGTCAAAAACATTCTTTTTTTTTTTCAATCAAACTGATTTTGAGTGAAAATGTGGTATAGAAGTTTTAAAAAATGATTATAAGAAAGTTTGGCTTCATAAAATACCAAACGAAAAGTTGAAAAAAAAAAAAAAAAAGTGGAATCTATGCCTCAAATAGTGGCTGTTGTAATAAAAGCTAGAGCAGGTCTAAAAACACATCAAATGATTTTCTGTTCAATTGCATGTATGTAACGTCTTTAATTTTCAACGTGTGTGTTTGTGTGTGTGTGTCATTCTTCGAAGAACTTGAAAATGTTTTTTTGTTCTATTTTTTTTCCCAGGGGAACCGAATCGAATTCAACTTTCATAATAAACTGAACATTTTTTGTGAATGCTTTTTTTTCTCTTATAAATTTAAATTATTTTTCTCCAATAACTGAATCAGATCTTCTCTTTGATGCAACTTTACATATTGACATTGAAAAATATTGGTTGAATTGAAAGTAAAACTAGCTGTCGTGGCCGTCGCGAAACTTTCTTCTATATCTATCTTATGAATTCCGGTTAAAAAATAAAATACGTACTCGCCCGAATAATTGGAGATAGCTCCAATTTCCCAATTATCGTAATAACCCTGCAAATGCAGAATCAATGAGCGAAATTGGAAATCATTGCAAAAGCCATGTTTATATTAATTGCAAACATTTTATTTGTTAGTAAAAAGAAATTGGCAACAGTTAAAAATTTCAAATCATTGAAGGTTTTCAGCTGTTTTGATAATTAAATAGCGTGAAAGCGATTTTTTAATGAATTAATTTTTCGCATTGTTGACTAAGCGTAAAAATCACATCACCCTCCCCCTGGGGCGATTGGCGCCAAAATTTAATCGATGCTTGCTTCCATATTTGGTAAGTGTTATTCCACATTTCATTCAAATCGCAGCAATATTTCTCGAGATACAGTAGGTGCAATGACAAAACAAGCACTTTTGATTGCTCCACCCCCTTTGATATATTGACACACAAACTGAATCAGCACTTGTGCTCAATAGGTTCTACCTATGGACCAATTTTCGTTTGATTCCGCCGGTTACTTCCTGAGATATAGCAATCACCCCCGCGCAGAACGCGTGCTATTGCTCCACCCCCTTCGAGATACTGACACGCAAATTAAATCAGCTCCTGTACTCAGTAGGGTCTACCTATGGATCAATTTTCGTTTGACTCCGCCGGTTACTTCCTGAGATATAGCAATCACCCCCACGCAGAACACGTGCGATTGCTCCACTCCCTTCAAGATATTGACACGCAAATTGAATCAGCACCTGTACTCAGTAGGGTCTACCTATGGACCAATTTTCGTTTGATTCCGCCGGTTACTTCCTGAGATATAGCAATCACCCCCGCGCAGAACACGTGCAATTGCTCCTCCCCCCTTGGAGGGATTCGCTAAAAAAAAATCAGGTGCACCAGTTCACATGGTGGTACATATGTGCAAAAATTTTTGTTCGATTTCATGCAGTAGTTTTTGCTCTAGCGCGGCCACAAAAACTGGTCACGGTCACACACATACAGACTCACACACACACAGACAGACACACAGACAGACACACAGACAGACACACACACAGACAGAAACGCACAGACAGAAACACACAGACAGACATACACAGACAGACACACACACAGACAGACATTTTCCAAAAATGGTCGAAATGGACTCAGTGCACCCCAAAACGTGCAAATCCGTCAAAATTCGACATTCGAAAATTTTCACGAATCCAATGCTTTCTTCTATATATTAGATATAGAAGAAAGTAAAAAGGTATTTATTTTCTTATTGTTATTCTCGATAAAATGGTAATGCAAACTTTTGCAATACTTTTACCGTAGGGATTGGATATATGATTGTGGACAAAGATATAGTGAATGTTTACATACTATTGAAATACAATATTAATATTCGACGAAGTATATATAAATGAGATTGCAGTCGTAAAACTAAAAATATTAAAATAAGAATTCTGAATGAGTTCGCTATGAACAATTATTTACTGCAACAGAAAAAGAAATGTCTCAGAGCAAAATAACGAATGAATCGATAATAATTCAATACTAAAATAATATTACTCTAGTTTCTATTGTGAGACTTGTAGTAATCAGAGACCTTTTCTTTTATTTCTCTCCAGGGGTGCCCACAGGGGGGGATTATGGCGCAAGTTGTGCCATCAAAATTTTGGAGGGGGGGGGGGATTTTTTAACACTAATTTATTTATTTACTTAAATTATTTATTAATTTATTTTTTAATTTAAATTATTTACTGATTTTTTTTAATCAGAATTATTCATTAATTTATTTTTTAATTGAATTTTTTCTTTTATTTCTTTATTATTTAATTATTTATTTATTTTTTCGTGTGCGTGTGTGTGTGCTTGTAATGTAAAAAAAGCGATTCTATTCTGCGCACAATTCGAACTTTTAATAAATTAATAATATATAAAAAAATAATAATAATAGTTATAATTAAAAAAAATAAGTAAATAATATTTTAAAAAATAAATAAATAATATATATTAAAAAGTAAATAAATAAAAATTTAAAAAATAAATTAATTAAAAAAGGGGGGTAAAAATAAAAATAAAAAGCACAAGAGGGTTGTGAAAAATTTTGGGGGGGAATTTGCGCCATTGAGCTTGGGGGGGGGGATGGGCATCCCAGTTTCTCTCTATACCCCTGTCTTCTTTTTTAATCCCTTTTTTCAATGGTATCACTCTTTTTTCCAGTTCTACAAATAAAATCTCACGGACAATTCTGGTTTGGAATTTTACGGAGTCAACAGACAATCGATAATACATAGCATTCGTTATCAAGATTGGACTGTCTATCCACTCAATAAACGAATCAAACTACACACAGATTGCATATATTATATTTTTTTACGGTATGAGTCTGTCGTTTTCTTATTGTTAAGTTTTCAAGATCAAATCTTGACTTGAAACATTTTGCGAACACCGTCAAAACGTATTTGGCAGACCAGTGAAGCGAATCATCTCTTTGACAGTAATTTCTTTTTTCAGCATTTTTTTTATCATGGCGGAGGAAGGTAACGAGAACAGATTTTTCTCTGTCTATGTCGTGAAAAACTTGACGAATTAACGGAAGTGAGCACGGATTATAAGCAAATCCTACTATGGAATTCGATCAAAAGCGTGATAGTGCGAGCTTGTTTCCTTTTGAATTACGATTGTTGTCGTAAAATATGTCAATTAAAAATGAAAGAAGTTATTAAAAGGAAATTTTAGAATGGAAGGAAAAAAAAAACTTTACCAGGATTTATTGCACGCTTCGTTATTTAATGATAATTCTTAGTGTATAAGAAATAAATTTGCCGTATTAAGCTCAATATGCAGATAATCAACAAAATCGAGTTTGTTGAATTTTCTTTTCCGTAGTTATTAACGGGAAAATGAGGGTTTGTTAATAAGTAATAAACAAATTTGCCGCACTAAGTTCAAGTTGCTGATAATCAACAAAATCGAGTTTGTTGAATTTTCTTTTCCGTAATTATTAACGGGAAAACAAGGTTTGTTAATAAATAAGAAACAAATTTGCCACACTAGGTTCAAGTTGCTGATAATCAACAAAATCGTCATCATCATCGTGTTGGGAAAAAAAGTAATGAATACTGTTTTCTTCAGAAAAACAGAACCTGTCAAAGCTATAAATCTTGAAGAAAAGAAGACAGTCTCAACTAAGGGATGCACTACACTTCTAAATGGCTTCATCTAATTATTCTAGAAGTGAAAGATAGAGGCTAGATGACTCATGTTTTATCCCGAAAAGGCATCTTCCCATACATCAAGATTGACAGTTGGATTTTCTGTCCAAACTGATAGAGCTGCATTCATCGAGATATGTGGGACTTATGGCGATTTTACAATTTTATAGAGAAATTAAGTGGGTGTTGCTTTCACTCCAAACCAGTGGTCGGAAGTAGCGCGCTACAAGTAGCGAAACTACTGTAGTAGCTACATTTTTTAGTAGTTTGTAGTGTAGCGCACTACTTTTTAAAAAAAATTAGCATAGTGAGTAGCGCGATACAAAAAAAATAATAGTTTGTAGCGATTTCTGAAAACTACTTTTAAATTAAAAAAAATAAATAAATAAATGAAAAAAATTTAAAAAAAAAACAGAACGATGGAAAAAAACATTGTTTTTCTTGTAGCGAATATTAGTAAAAATTGTAAAAATATCTAAAAAAGGACAAATTTTAGCAAAAAAAAAAAATGAACAAAAAGGAAAAGTAACAAATAAATTCAAAGACAATCCCTATTTCTATTCCATATTCGAATGATGTAATTTTTCATTCTAAACCACGTTTCGAATTTTTTCAGTCGATCTTCAAACGGTGTATTCTTGTTATTTATTTATTTTTTAAAAAGTAGCGAAGTAGCAACTACATTTCAAAAGTAGCGTAGCTCGCTACATTTTAAAAAAAGTAGTTGTAGCTGTAGTTAACTACATTTATAAGAAAGTAGTTGTAGTTGTAGTTCGCTACGAAAAATATGTAGTTTTTCCAACCACTGCTCCAAACACGTTATTTAAGAGGCAATAAGGACAATTTTCCCCTCATCAATTTCAAGTTCCCCTACGGAAGTTCAAGGCAAGGGCGGATTTAGAAATTTTTCAAGGGAGGGGCGATTGATTTTTATTACTTACTCGTTACTATGCATACTGGTTTACAAATATTGATCGCAAAGGTTTTGGTCTTCAATTCTGAAACATTTCCGGTGACGAGCCCCAATCTTTCTTCCCTCAACTTCACTAAAACTCATATAAAATTGCATTTTTAGAACTTCAAATCCGAAAAATTACGGGTGAAAAGTGCCCCAAGGGAGGGGCGATCGCCCCCATCGCCCCTTCCTTGTATCCGCCCTTGGTTCAATGACGCTGAAAGCGAAGGAGTCTATTTTAAGTATTACTAATACTTCGTAAAAACCTATGAGTGTCTGTTGTTGAAGAAAAATTCCCGCAAAAACACAGGGGGGGGGGGGGGTTCAACAAATAAATTCTATTTTATTTCCTCACACCGATATTTTACAAGTACTCGCATACAGAATCAAAGGAGTAAAACACGTGTCATGGGTGGTTTTAACCCATTTATTCCCTGTAGCCTAAAACGGGACGCTTATTAGTTACTGCACATAAAAACCTGTAGTGGGTATATCATTTTACAAAAGCCGTTTGTCACAAGTTAAATAGTCCTTCTTCTTGAGAAAACCAGATAGAACCACTAGTTGGACATCAGAGTTTATTTATTGACAGCTATTTTCAGACAAATCAGTCAAGCAACGATCCGGCATGGGAAGCCACAGAAAGTAGGTGTTTTTGCGAGCTTATTTTTAAAAAAAAATTAAACTATTTTAAAATGATTCGCTTAAAATTGATCACAGATGCCTTCTGTAATGTTTACTGTGCAAAAGTAAAGTCAAGTAAGGTCGTATTTTGGGCACATATCTGCCTAGTGTCCCATAAACAGGACGTTAAATGACTTAATATGGCAACGGCTATCTATTTTACGCCTAAAATGTATGTAAACCATTCCAAGTAAGAGTTTTAAGCAGATAAAAGTTGAAAAAAAAAAATGTTAAAAAAGCTTATGCATCAATGGGTTAATCAGCACGGTGGGGGAAAATATCAATTTTTAGCTCAAGAATAGCCGAATTAAAACTGCTAAGAGTAAAGTATCAGATATAAAACATAAAATAAAGATGTAAATGTATTTTTAAAAAAAGTGTTAATAAAAATTAGCGTTAAAAAATATTCATCCAAAAGTTCGAATAAAATCAAAAGACAAACAAGACATGTGAAAAATTAAACCTTTGCCATTAAATAAAAACAAAAAATAGGTCAAAAGTGTGTAAAATATTAAATTATTAATTTCCAAGCATTAAAAGGCCAGGCAATGTTCTCACAACTCATCTTTTGCAGGAAGAAAACACGAAAAAATTTTGAGTATGGAGAAAATCACAAGTTGAACATGCCGACTAATTTATCTGAATCCTAATTAGGGACATGTGTGCAAATTGAAAACAGTACTTAAAATGGTTAGAGAAAAGTTCTGATTTAATAAGTTTGCATTTTGCATTGAGTCACTGGTAATGATAGGCTGAGTTAAATTTCATCAATGCCAATGGAAAGAGGTCAATATTTTACAGAAAATTAGTTTGGTAAAATTTATTTTAGAGAAACAAGGAATGTGGCTCATGTATGAGTCAAAAATTTGGTAAAGGGTGGAAGGGGGGTCTTATGTTTTTTGTTAACTGTGCACTTGCATTAAGGCTGGATAATTTTGAAGATTTCTTCCGAAATTCAATAAGAAAATCAACTAAAAAAAGAGAGAAAGTAAACAATGCGAGATATTAAACAAAAGCAATTGGTGACTATAGTAACTTTCTGGTCTAACTTTTATGTATTAAGTAAGCTTTTTTTAAAGCTCTTTTTTACTTTATTTTGCCTTTACACATCAGAAGATAAAGAAAACAAGAAGTTAAGCATCCTTTAATTCTGCAAAATACATCTTTAGTAAAAGTTACTCACACACCGAATTCGATTGGCAGCATTAAGAAAGATAATTGCGTATTCCGTTGATGACGTCCAAGGCACGATGAGTTAATTATATTTTAATGCAAATTGATTACGGTATCAGATCCTGAATAAAAAGATCGTGATCAATGATGTAATACAAAGAAACGATTATCCCTTTTGACTTTCTTTTGTTCTCAAATTTTAAATTCAAAAAAAAATTTAATGCCCTCCCCCCTGAAAAAAACTTTTTATTTATTTATTTATTATTTTAATTTATTTTATTGTCGACAAACCTCAACGTAGGTTAAACTAAAGTCAGAAATCGTGATTTTACGGCTAACAACTCTTGAAATTGCAACTTATTCTTCAACACCTCCCCCCCCCCACACACAAACACTATGAGATATTTCTTCTAATTCACCCGTCACAATCCATTAAAAAAATCTGTATAAAAATTCAGGGGAAAAAAGAACAAAGAAGTAAATAATTGAAAAAAATTAAAGAATCTATTTTTAAATTGATTTTCAAACATACCCAAGTAATTAATTATTATTTATTATGAAAATAAGGAGATTTTTTCTGCCGATTCGATTCTGCCACTTCTTCTGTTCAAATTCATGCCAAGCTTTGAAACATTTGCTGTTGCTTAGACTAGTAAGTAAACTTCATTGGTTGAATTTATTGTATTCTACTAGCTGCCAGGGCAGCTAGATTAGCTTCCTGCGGCATGTTGATGTATAACGTCCCCCCTCTCTAACTTTTACCTCATTCTGAAGTTTTATTTGATATAATTTAATGTTCATTCGATTTCAAGACATACCACGCACGTGGCCCGGCGTTGCACGGGCGCTTCGTGCCTTGAAAGTATTGAGGAAAATTTCAAGAAACTACTCCCCGCCAAGGCGGCTCGCTAACAGGCGCTTCACGCCTTTACGTTTTTCCTTTATAAAAAAATCATTCGAATTATTGAAATGCTTCACGCCTTCAAGATGGTGAGGAAAGTTTCAGTAAGTTCAGCTCGCTCAAAGGAAAAAAAGCAGACATTGATACTCAGTTTTTAATATAAGTAGATGGCTCTTCAACAAATGAATGTTTCAAAATATTACAAGTAGCTAGCGATAAAAATACTATGTAAGTCGCCCGCTTATGAGTTTCGTGTTTGATTTAGTTAAGCCTTCATTCAAAATTCTCATTATCATTTTTATTACTGTTTCATGGCAACCACGTTTTGCAATGCAACAATGGATTTCATATTTAATCATTTATTAGGCTTAATAGCTTTAAATTTGACTACTTATTAATTGATATCTTCGCTAATTAAAATCGTATCTATATACATAAAAGACTACTTTTGAAAACGTATGTCCGGGGTAATCTTCCAAACTACTGGACCGATCTAAAAAGCTTAGTTTAAAAAAGTTATTATGGAAAACAGTTAATTTTATGTCATTTCCCCATTAAATGATTAAATTTTCAACCCATTGTTGCAAAAATTTGGTGCCATGCGGCAACAATATTGATGGTAATCATATTGAAAATTTTGAACCAAGGCTTCTCTGGAGTAAGTATGGAATTTATTGCCTTCTAAGGATTTTTATATTTATCTGAGTCAACAATCGCTAACGGGTGAAATAAAAAAAAAATTGATTTTGGCAATAGTTAGAGAATAGAAAGTGTTTATAGTCAAAAAAATTTCTAAATTAGGTACATAAGATGTTTTCACCTCACCAATGTTGTCACGAGGATAGAAACTAATAATGGGACTTATTTAACGAGCAATATTTGGAAATGGTTAATTTCAGTGCGATTGATACTGTAAATATATATTTATTTTAATATACCAAGCTTATAACATTTCCTATTTACTCAAACATTATTTGTAGCTTGCTATTTTTTTTTAGCTTGCATTATTTTTTTTATAGTTTATCCATAACATAGCCATTGTTTACAGAAGTAGCCATTATGTTTATAGATATGCACTTTAGTGTTGGGAAATTTATGAATGAGTTTCACTAAACCACCCTACACCCACAGAAACCCGGGCAGGGCCGGGTACCCGGCTAGTAATTATATAAATTGAAACTAATGAAGCCTGAAAAATTACCTATCTATCGGTACCTGGTTCGACTTTCAGTTCATTGGCGTTCAGGAGAAAGAAGCGTGACATAGAAAGATAGAAAGATAGTTAGAAAGATACTCAGTTTTTAATATAAGTAGATGATTGAAGGGGAAAAAACCTTTTAAGAGCTAAAAAATTCAAACCTACTTTCGGATTAGAATTTCCAATCAGTAATTTTGTCCTGTTGAGAAGCATAAACGGCTAATATATTGAGCCACGATTTAGCGTACGAATTCTTTTTTGATTTTCCTTTTTTATTTTAATGCGTCTTTCTTGCCTCGGTGAATAAGAAAATAATTAATAAATGAGTGAATAAATTAATAATTGATAAATTAAACCAATAAAGAGTGTCGCATTTACTAAAAAATATTATTCCATTTAGCTTAAAAATTATCGTCTGTTAAAAAATCATTAGTTTTGAAAACGTCTATTACATAAATTTTTCAACTTTATGCAGTTGCAGTTTGGCAACACTATTAAATGTAAAAAATATCTTGCATTCTAAGATTTATTTTGAAAGAAATTAAAATGCTATAAACTGCGTTTTCTCCCATTTTATTTTCCCGTCTGTGTAAAATAGGGTAAAAAAGAGGATGGAATATTACATGCACTTCTATGAAGATGAAAACTGTTGTGTATTTTACTACGAGATAAAAAATACAGATCAGATAAAGAGGGTAAGTTGTAGAACACTTTTTTTTTATTTTGATTCCATGTATTTTCCTTTTTATTAGGTTTTAAATATTTTCAATCACACCTTTGATTTCAAATAAATTGAAGAATCAAGTTTCAATACACAATTAATTTCAGATGTTATAAAACAATGAATATATTTATGAACTTAACATAACTGAGACTAATTATTAAAATCAAGGTGAAATGTTTTACATTACACATTTTATGAAGTTAAAAATGATTGTACTCTATTGATTAAGGGATTCACGTTCAGCACAAAAATTTGTGGTTTATAATTTGTTATTTTAAATGCAATTAAGCTACTTTTTAAAAAATCATAGAAGGATTTCGTTAAAATTTTCCCTCCGGTGAATAATTTTTAAGCTCGCTTAATTGGTGCAATCAGTGAATTCCGTGCTAATTTCAAGCTAATTTTCAGCTGATTTTCTTAAACAGTCATAAATTTTAGAAAATGTTAATGAACGTGGTTGCTGCTAGTTCATCTAAGAAAAAACTTTTGATAACCCTAATTGAACGATAGGATACAAAGCTTCATGAATTTAAATCATGAATTAAAATTTCAGAATTTTCACGTACATTTTTAACGCTTACATAAAGGATATTGTATACGGTGTTTCAACTATTGTTATGTAAACCTTATCATGATCTTATTTTTTAATACGATGAAATTTAAATGAATTAACATGAATATTTTTGCCGTGAATTTGATGCTGTTGAAATTAATGGATACTACTTGTCACGGTGATCCCGCATACAATCAAAATCGTGTAAGTATTGCATTAAAAATCTACTTAAATGTATATGAATTAAATAATTTTTGTACGAAAAGACAAATTCATTAACCTGATCTAACAAATAGCATGAAAACTCGAAATGATGGTTGTAATTATTTTTGAATCTTTAAAACTCAATGTGATTTAATCTTCAAAAAATCCATTAACTTCAACAACACTAATTTCACAGACAAAAAAAATTCCCTTGAATTTGTTTAAATTTCATCATATTATAAAATAAGATCATGATAAGAGTTAGATAATTAAAAGACCTCATACAATATCCTCTATATAATCCTTAAAAAGGTGCATAAAAGTTCTAAAATAATTGAAATCCGTCATGCTTTATATCCTTTTCGATTTGGAAAGCCAGACTATTGCATCTCAGAAAAAATTCCACATAAGAATTTTGGCAATAGAGGATTTATCAAATATTTCCGAAAAAATGTTTGTAACATAACTCTTATTTTAGATAAAAAAGTATTTTTCTTTGTTCCAATATAATATTCCTAGTTTGTTATTCAGTCTTTGTTTTGTAGTGACAAGGAAAATATTTTACAACTTAACTAATTGTATTTTTCTGTGCCAAACGCATGAATTGCGATCGTCAAAGAACAAAAGAATAATACGTTAAGGGCAATACTAGCATTGAATACATTTTCCTCATATCCTTGACCACTCTCTCGATGAACCTTACAAGGAAAGTTATACGATCAACTTACAAATTTTAAAATGCACGCAAATTTGAAACAGAAATAATGGATCTTAGAATAGTTAAGTTTTGTATACTTAAAGATTTTTTTTCCATTATCAATTTCGGAAATGTTTTGTTCTCATCGTTTCTTTATTTTTAAATTTGAAAAAAAAAATTTGCATTCCATAAAATCTTCGCAATTTACTTGAACTATTGACCTTAACTAATTTGTAAAAAAAAATCGTTACTTCTGAATGAATCATTAACTAAATGTAAGTACTAAGTTGTGACGCATAAAATATATTGCATAAATGTGTTTCGGTGCTTCAAAGAACTCTTTTTTTCCCGAAAGCAGGGGTGCCCATCCACCCCAAGCTCAATGGCGCATATTCCCCCCCCCCCAATTTTTAACAACCCCCTTGTGCTTTTTATTTTATTTTTTTACCCTTTTTTTATTATTTTTTATTTTTTTAAATATTATTTATTTATTCTTTTAATATTATTTATTTATTTTTTAATGCTATTTATTTATTTATTAAAATTATAACTATTATATTTTTATATATTATAGCTTTTTTAAAAGCTCGAATTATGCGAAGAATAGAATTGCTTTTTTTCTTTTTTTCCAGACATTCCAATCACATACACACACACAACAAATAAATAAATAAATAAATAAATAAAATAAACAAATTAAATAAATAATTTAAATTAAAAAAAATAAATTAATGAATAATTTTTATTTGAAAAATATAAGTAAGTAATTCAAATTAAAAAATATTTTTCTAAATAATTTAAACAAACAAATAAATTAGTTTTAACAAATCCCCCCCAAAAATTTTGATGGTGCAACTTGCGCCATAATCCCCCCCTGTGAGCACCCCTGCCCGAAAGAAACTTTTTCCGAATCATAAGAGAAAATGATATAAATAAATTTCTGCTGCCTAGCATCAAATAACTTTTATTTGACTGCATACCATAAATTTATGGTAAAAGAAATGCCTCTAAGTTATTAGGTTTTCCAAAAAAACTATAGAATTAAAAAAAAAGCAATTTTTTATTTTGTTTCAGTATTATACAAATTTCCTAAACGTAAGCAGTAGCACATTTCTTTACCAAGAAATATTTTTCCTTATATATAAATTTGGTTACCCGAAACTCTTTTATCCCACGGTCTATATTAACCAAAGTCTGTATTTAAGCGTTTTTCATCTCTTTTACTTTTTCGGATCAGCATACTTTATATCACATGTAATTTATTTTAAAGCAACGTCTTCCCTTTAGTTCATTCGCTGTGCCATTCCACGAAAATGCCGCCATTTTGTCCCGCACGTGACTATCATATATTTTATCAAAAAATAGTAATTTTAACCCATTTATGCCCAGTAGCCTAAAAACAGGACGCTTGTTAGTTACTGCATACAAAAACCTGTAATGGGTATATCGTTTTACTAAAGCTGTTTTTCACAAGTTAAATAGTCCTTCTTCTTGAGAAAACCAGTTAGAGCCACCACTTGGACATTAGAGTTTATTTATTGACAGCTATTCTCAGACGAATCAGTCAAGCAACGATCCAGCATGAGTAGCCGCAGAAAGTAAGTGTTTTTTGTGAACTTATTTTTCATAAAAATTAAACTTTTTAAAAATAATTTGCTTAAAATGGATCACAGATGCCTTCTGTAATGTTACTTTTCAAAAGTAAAGTCAAGTAAGGTCGTACTTTACGCACATATCTGCCTAGGGTCCCATAAACATGACGCAAAATAACTTAATAAATATGGCAACGGCGATCTATTTTACGCCTAAAATGTATGCAAACCATTCCAAGTAAGAGTTTTAAGCAGATAAAAATTGAAAAAAAATGTTTAAAAAAAACTTGGGCATAAATGGGTTAAAAGACAATGAACAAAGTTTTTTGCCTTAGAACACTGGTTCGCGATTTCGTAATCATCAAAATTTCGTTTATTACCCTTTAAAATCACTACTTTGTAATGAAGCATACAAGCGTCACGTGCGGACAAAATGGCGTTTTTTCTTTGTTTGAATGGCTCTGTATCGGTTCCTAGGAAATGTTATGGACTCCCAGTTTCCTAAAGATTTTTTAGCAGAACTGCAGAGTTTTTCTTTTTTTCGTTTTTTCAGTGTACATAAATTTCAGTTTAACCTCTTTTATTTTAGTCAAGTAATAGGCAAACATTACAAGCCCATTCCAGAAAGTTCTTCGATATAATTAAAATGCGGAAGCGTAAAAATCGAGGCTACAAATCCACAACGTCAATTAAATAATATACCTCCGAAAGCTTTCCACCCTTCCTCCAAAACTAACGTCCATAAAAGTGAACTTCCTAATAAAATTCTACTCTTTCGAAACTGAAAAGAGAAAAAAAAAAGGCTCATATTATTTTTACACAAACTTGGTCTTCTCTTTCTACAGCATTGATACGGAACTCGGGGCATCCTCTTTGAAAAGATATAGCTACGGAGAATAACTGGATATATTTCTACTTCCTTAAAGGAAACAGTCATTAATGATCGTCGGTTGTTTTTATCTCTTCGTGTCTTTCTTTCAATAAAGATTGAGAGTTATATATTGTGCCCCCGGGCTAAGTAACATACTTTTTTGTTACAAAGTTTGGCTTGAAAGAAATATTTAAAAAGCGCTCTTTGTTAGAAAAGATGCTGTGTTTGGTGAACGGTAGAATATAAACACGTAAAAATATGCTTTCGAGTTAGTTTCAAATCTAAGCAATGTATTTTATTGATTTTGGTTCCAGTGGTCTTTAGTACAAAGCAGTTTTTCGTCGATGGAAATTTAAATGGAAGTGAAAACTGCGCAGTTTAAGGAATAAGTACGTAAATCCATGTGCAGTGGACGCTGGTTAATTGAATCAGTGGTTAATTGAATAGCCGCTTTAATAAATCGAATAGTCAAAAACAGAACAATATCCAGTTTTGTAGAATCCGCCGTTTTATTGAATCAAAACTGTTTAGAACAAACATTATTTATATAGGCGGTAGGCACTATATTTCATTTACTGAATTTGGAAAAGAAAACTACTATGTTTTTCTCAAATAATATTTTTATTTTTATAACTAAGATTCTGTCTGCTCAACTACATAAGGAAAATACAATCTAAATCATTTGTATTCGATACTTAAGTAAAATAAATTTTAACTTAGGTGACACATGGACCTTAAGGGGGTTCTTAGCTGGTTCATGTCAAATGAAAACTGCGGAGCATTTTCAAAGTAATTCTGTCAGTCAGTTGAATTTTACGATAATTTTTCCTTTCTTGACAATTTCCCTCTGTCTTGGAATTATCAATAGCATGGGATTGTTTTGTGATTGTTATTTTGAGTATAGTAAGCTCATTATTTCTTATTGAATATGATTTCAGCTTAAGAGCTAGAGAAAAATATTTGAAGTGAGATATACGAAATATTTTTCCATTCAATAGAAGTTACAGAATAAATTATAAATTCAATATTTATAAGAATCCAAAAGAAGATATGTTTTTCAATGAAATATAAGTTACAAAATGATTCTTTAGTTATATGTTCATGAGAATTTGAAAGAAGAAATATTTTTTCTTACAACATAAGTTACAAAATTTATCATTAAATAAATGTTTATAAGAATTCAAAATAGGAAATATTTTTCGCTGAAATGTCAAAGTGCATGATTGATTCAATGTCTATGAGAATTAAAAAAGAAGAATATTTCCCCATGTAATGTAAATTGCAAAATAAATTATTATTTAGTGTGCTACTTATATTACATGGAGAAATGCAGAATTAAAAAAAAATGAAAAAAATCTCCAGAAATATAAGTTACAAAATGAATTGTTAAATCAATGTTGATAAGCATTAAAATAAAAAGAAAGTTAATATTTTCCTCTGTAATATAAATTACAAAGTAAGTTTTTAATTTAATGTCTATGAAAATTCAGAAGCAGAAAAATATTCCTGCAATGTAAGTTACAAAAGGAATCATTAAATCAGTGTTTACAAGAATTCAAAAGAAGAAATATTTTTATGTAATACAAGCTTTAAAAGTAAATCACTAACTCAATGTCTATAAGAACTCAAAAGGAGAACTATTCTCAATGAAATATAAGTTACAAAATAAATTAATTCACGGTGTGTAGGAAGTCCAAAAAAAAGAAACATTTTCCTCTGAAATATAAGTTACAAAATAAATCATAATTTCAATGTTTTAAGAATTCGATAGAAGAAAATTTTACCTTCACTTATAAGCTGCAAAAAAAAAAAAAAAACAACATTCATTCAATATTTAGAAGAATTCAAAGAAAGAAAGATTTCCCCTTGAATTATAAGTTTCAAAATAAATTATTAATTCACTCTGTGTAAGAATTCAAGAGAAGAAATATTTTCCCCTGAAAGATATGTTACAAAATAAATCATAGTTTTAATGTTTTAAAAATTCGTAGGAAGCAAATTTTCCTTAACAACAACAAAAAACAATAATAATTTAATATTTAGAAGAATTCAAAGAAAGAAGGATTTCCTCTTGAAATATAAGTTTCAAAATAAATTTTTAATTCACTGGGTAATAATTCAACAGAAGAAATATTTTCCTCTAAAATATAAATTTCAAAATAAATTATTAATTCAGTGTGTGTAGGAATTTGAAAAAAAAAAAAAAGAAATATTTTCCCCTGAAATATAAGTTACAAAATAATTTAAATTCACTATATGCAAAAATTCAAAAGAAATATTCCCCCCTGAAATACATGTTACAAAATAATCATTATTTCAACGTTTAAAAATTTCGATGTAAAAAAAAGTTCCCCTATGTTTAAAAGTTACAAAATAAAATAAATCATTAATTCAACGCTCAGAAAATGTATCATTTTTAACCGGTGAAAACCTATCTCGTTTTGTCTCTCTCTCTTTTTTTCCTGCTCATCGCATCATACCCGAATCATTTGGCCTACATTCAGTATCTCCCGCTTCCTGATCGTAGTGGTCACTTCCTGAACGTTTCAGGTTTTTTTTTTTCTTTTCTTTGCTTTTTTTCTGTTCACAATGAATCCGAAATTGCCTCGGGAGATGAAGGCAGGGGCTTTGGTGTCAAAAAACATGGGTGGACATCGATTGATATGGAAGGAGGAAAAGTTGGAACGATCCGGATATACAGGAACTAGGCAATGTCACTTTCGAAGATTTTTTTTTAAATGTTTGAGTTAATTAAACCACATTAGTTTTCATTTTGGTATTAGCATTAATTTTATTAACATGAGGTTTTTGTTAGTATAAAACGTGCTCAGTAAAACCTTTCGTTTTCGATATCACTGCTTTCGTTTTGGACTATTATCTTAAGTCAATCGGTATATAATGAGTTTAACTTCATTTAATGTGAGTTCTTTGCTCTAAAAGGATCGATTATTTTTAATTTATTTATATAAAAGCCTCCATAAACCATTAAACGTTCCCCTCCTCCCCCTGTCAGCATCTCCATTGTAAATTTTTTTTCGTAATAAAAATATTTTTGAAAAAAAAATTGAACCGACTTCGGAACTTCACTCGGCAAGTGCTCTAAAAAATAAAAAATAATTTTATTCTTTGAACACCGATCGACACTACATTTAAACATAAGTTTTGAAGTCGGCGCAAAAACACTACATAGAATCATACGAAACTATAATTTAACTATATATATAAATTGCAATGAATCCAGGTTCTTTAATCGCATTCGCATACACTACATTGACAACCACATATTTATGTAATGATACAAATATTCAGCTCTTAATTTTCAGTGGTTTCTCTGAAAAATGTTGGCAAAATGTAGTTAAACATCATTTCACCTATAGTTTTTGCACCGACTTCAAAACTTATGTTTAAATGTAGTGTCGATCGGTGTTCAAAGAATAAAATTATTTTTTACTTTTTAGAGCACTTGCCGAGTGAAGTTCCGAAGTCGGTTCAATTTTTTTTTCAAAAATATTTTTATTTTATTCTTTTTAGTGTAAATGTACATATGAAATAAGGTAATGTTTCCATTACAAAACTTCACCTAATTTGCTTCAATAAGTGCTTTATAAAATAAACTATGTAAGGAAAAAAAAAGAAGGAAAGTATCAACGCGTCTAAAATTTTAAGCGATTGACACTAAAAAATAATCCTTGTTATTCTCTGGTATTTATTTGTATACTAGTTTAATCAAAGGCTAAATATTAACGGCTTTTCAACTAATTTATATTTAAAAACAACACTAGATTCTCGCTGTTCATAAAATTTTACGACGTATTACGTACGTTTGCCGCTAATGAGTTTCATGTTTGCTTCAGTTAAGCCTTCATTCAAAATTTTCATTATCATTATAATAACTGTTTCATATTAATCACGTTTTGTAACAACGGATTTCATATTTAATCATTTAGGACAAATCGCTTTAAATTTGAGCAAAAATTTAAAGATTTTCCTCACTTTCTTCAGAACTCCTGTATCAAACTTTATGCAAATTAAGACTAATAAAACCTGAAATATTACGAATGAATTAGTACTTAGTACGACTTTCAGTTCGTTGGAGTTCAAGAGAAAAAAGCAGGACATAAAAAGATACTCGGTTTAAAATTTTCAAAAAGACCATAGAAATGAATTTCATCATGCAATCCAGAGAAGCCTAGCGTTCAAAATGGTCATTATTACGATTACTGTGATCCCAATTTCCTTTTCGAAAGATTTCTGCAGGTTTCCGTTATCGAACCCGGACCACGAGAGGATGGGACCAATCGGAAAGAAAGACCTTTCTAACAAAAAAAGAATTTTTGAAATCGGTCCCGGCGTCTTCGAGTAATCTTGGTAACATACCAAAAAAAAAAAAAAAATTTCTCCGACGAATTGTATAACCTCCTCCTTTGTTGAAGTCTCCGGTTAAAAACTGAATCTTCTAGGAAAAAATAAAGAGTTTCTCACTTTCATGAATAATGTTCATACATTTTGAGTACTTCATACATTTCATTTCACACTCCAGGGTCCCCCGTACCTACCACAGGTTCGTGGTTTAACCGGGATAGGGCCCTGAAGAGCGCTCTGTTCTTAATTTTGAACCAGAACCTAGGGTCGAGCAAACCCTAGGTTCTAGCACCCCCAGAGGTATGAGTACTTCATACAAGATGAGCTGTAACAAATTAATGTGATTCATAAAATAAGTTCAAATCATTTGACCTGAGCAAAAATTACTGTAAGCTTTTATACATGAACTGAGATTGAGTGGAAGCGCTTGTAATTTTTCAAACCAAAAAAATAACAATAAAAATAATAATAATAATAATAATAATAAAAAGCATCATCGCGTATAAATAAATAAATAAATAAAGCAGCTCTCTTTATCAATATGTATAATGTTTATCAATTTTGTGAAACTGTAAAGCGTTAACTAGGGATGCACCGATAAGCAAATTGGCCGATTACCGATTACCGATTAATCGGCTGTTGATAATCGGCCGATTAATCGGCTGAGCCGATAAATGATAAAGATGATTGCTTTTAATACGACCAATTTCACCGTCACTGTTTTTTACTTCCTTTTACGTAGTAAAGGAAGTATTGTGATCACGAAAAAAATTTCACTCAAATTTCGGTCTAAATTTTGACTTTGCTCACCCCCGAATGAATGTCGTGAAGTATTTTCGACCTATCAGCACGTGCATATGTACCTAACAACATACAATCAGCCGAAAAATCCATTTTGACCATCCCCGAGTAAATTACGACGAGTTTTCTCGCGACGTCTGTATGTGCGTATGTATGTGTGTATGTGTCCCGCATAACTCAAAAATTGTATACCGTAGAAGCTTCTGGTTTGGTATGTAGTCTCTGAGGGGAGTTTAGTTGTGCACCTCCCCTTGCGGTTGCATTTGAATAATCTCAAGGGGGTCTTTTACCCCTTTTTTGGGGTAAATCAATGTTAATTTCAATGCAGATTAAGTGATATGATTTGTATCTACCGCTTGGCAATATATCGCCAAGTTTTTAGTTGGTGCTTGCCGCCAACGCCAACTTGGGGACATATCGTCAAGTTGGCGACAAATTTGGTGAATAAATGATGTTTTTGAATTTGGATTCAATTTGGCGCTCTTAGCGATATTTTGTGAAAAATTCACTGAATTATGTTAAAATCGGCGATATTTAGAAAATGAAACATTGTAAAACATTATTTTGTATTGATTGGTGACAAACTGGAGTGTAAATGTCTGAATTTTATCTTGCTCTAGTGCACTCTAAGGCACTATTTTAACACTTAAGGCATCTCTATTATGGAATTTAAACGTAAAAGAAAGTAGTGTGGCGTTCACACCAGATTTTTTTTCTTGCTTTTACAAATCTTAGTTTAGAAATAGTACGTAATTTATTTCTGACATTCTTTTCTTCTTTTTTCATTTCCCTACTTTTCCCAAAATAATACCAAAATTTTATGAATGTCATAGAACCAATTTTCAAATCTTGTCAATAATGTTACATAAACACATTGTTAATTATGTTAACTAGAGATAAAATTTCAAAACGGGTGGGTGTGGGGAGGGGAGTCTGAGGTGAGCACTGCAATTTAGGAGTACTTTAACTGAACTTTTCAATTTATTAGTAGCAATTTAATTCAAGACTTTTACTTTTTGAAAGTTAGAGGTTATCTAAAAGTACTATGCTAAAGAGAAAAGCATCAACACATGAAAAGCGTTGCAAAATCGTGTATGTGTATATTTATCCAAAATAGGAGAATTAAATTTATTTAAAACTTCATATCGACTGTTTGAGGATAATCATTACTATTAATAAAATCATTCATCATAATTTCTTATTAAAGGTGTACCTTAAAAGTAATATTAAAAAATAAATAAAATCCGCCGATTAATCGGCCTGATTTTACCGATTATTAATAATCGGCAAAGTGGCCGATTATGGCCGATTAATCGGTGCTGCCGATTAATCGGTGCATCCCTAGCGTTAACTGATTTTTTTTTCTTTTGACACAGGAAATCATAATTTGTGTCTTGAAAAAATACTTCATGTCTTGCAAAGATACATTTATAACCCTAACCTACTATACCAGGAGGAGAACCTGTATCTTTAAGACGGCCGGCATGTTGTCTTAAATTTTCTATTTTACCAGTCATTTGGAATAAATACTTTCAAAAATTCTTAATCGCTGACGGCAATGTTACAAAATCCATATGTTCTATGACTATGATTCTCTTACAGGTACATAAGTGTCAGTATTTAATTTGTAAGACAACAGGTAACATTTACAGTCATTTTTTGCTGTGTCTCTTTAAAAATAGTATAATAAACACTGAACAATTATCCTTAGGGTTCTGCTCTTGTTACTTTTTTTCCCAAATTTCAAATTCAATAAAGCATTGAGCTGCTCTAAGTCTCCCATCTCAGCATAGTACAATCAAAGCTGCTTGTCTCAAATCGTTAGGGAAAAAAAAAACTGACACTACATAAAACAGAGCCACTGAAACCTTTTGACTCCGGTTGTTACGACTTCTGTAAGAGATCAATCCTATTTCAGAAGACAAGATTTGAAACATTTTTGCTTTCTCTCGGGATCAAAGATTTCTGCTATTTGTGACTTTTGAATTACCGAGAAGTTGTCCACTAGGAAGTTTAAAAAACGACTGCGACTGGGATCGTCGTTTGCAACCGATTACCCAGCATAAAATACTTCGATTAAAAATTCTGCTGTTTCCCACGATTAAATGGTTAATTATCCACTATTATTAAGAACAAATTAAAAAAATTAAATTCGGTTTTGATAATTACAAATTAAAAAAAAAAAACACTCTAATATTTGAATGAAATCGAGCACTTTGATTGTTTGTGATTGAATGCTCAAAATATTTATAGAAATAGAAAAAAAATTCAAATTATCAGGTTAAAACAGGACACTTGTTGGCTAAATTTAGGTTAGTGGTGAATTTAAGATTTTAGTATCTCTCATGTACAATATCACTTGTTCATGAATCGCTATCAGATGTAAGTAGATTTTTAATAGTCTTGAATAAAAGAATATAAAACTAATGTAGTTTAACACAATCATTTACATGTCACTAATTCAGGGTTTAGTATCAGGTATGAGTCAGTAACATTTTTACTTTGTAGGGGAATGGGGGGCAAAGTGAAACAGCGTAGCAAAGAAAAATGGAAAAATATTTTATTTTGTTTGAGGTACAACAAATCTAGAAATATCTGAACTAAGCTGTTAGGGCCATGCTCCACATCAGCGTAAAACGCGACCGAAACTGAAGGCAGAAACCGAAAATCCGGGTACTTTCCGTAGGAACACCATTGAATCCATTTTACGCTTCTGCCTAATTTTCCTGCTTTACGTCGATGTGGAGCATGGCCCTTACACATATTGTTGATTCCTGTATGTCGGAAAATATCCACTTCTTACGATTAAATTATATAATAATGCAGGATATTTTCACCATTTGATACTGATATTGTAATATTTTGTGGTGTGTCAAAAAGCGTTTTTGCTATTATAAAATGATAAAGTATTTGCTCTCAACCGTTAAAATTTTAATTGATACCTACCGATGTTCAGAGCATAATTTGTTCTTTTAATATTCATTAGAATATTTTGATTTTAAACGTGTTGTACGACTTTTCAAGTGCATAGAAGGTTAAGCGAATGAAGCAAAGTTTATTTCATTTATTCATTCATTTATCGATTCACTCGAACACATTCAGTGTTTCGTTTTTCATTAAGTTAATTCATTAATTCATTTACGCATTCAAGTGTTTATTAATTAGTTTATTTATCCATCATTTAGTGATTTATTCAGTCATTTATTAATTAATTGATTCATTTATTCAGTCATTAATTAATCAATTATTAGTTAATTCTTTAATTATTTCATTTATTCATTTCTTTATTCAAAGAAAATATATTAAATAATTACATGGGAATTGTTTCATCAGAAAAATATTTTAACTCCCACTCTGCCCCATGTATATGCATAGTTCAAAATGATAATTTTGCACTTTTATTTGAAGGTTCAAATTTACTGCCAAAAATGGAAAATCATGTTTTAATATAGGTTCTGTTATAAAATACATTATTCTATCTTTACCTGCCTAGTATTTCAAATGAAATTCTAGTTTGTTAATTTTGATAAATGTAATTAATTTTAACTTTTTCTTCACATTTCCCCACTTTTTCTGATTTTCAAAAACAATCTTATATACGGAATGCTGATGCAATGTGATCACTTCAAACTTCTAAACGGATCCTTTTTTCGTGTCTTGTCCCAACCACAATAGAATGAAAACAAGTTTTTAAAATATCTTTCCACGAGTGTTCATGTCGGATTTTTCAATGAATGCTCAGTTTAAATTATCGCGAAATGTGGTGGGGAATTTAAATTCTTTTAGAATGAATACTTTTCTGTTTTTAATCTCTTGCACGACGCACTGCAGCTTTAAGGCCAGAATAAGTACGAGACTTGATGAATCATATAAAAATCCAGTTTTGAACCATAATTTGACAAAAATTAGAATTTAAAATGAAATTCGCGGTTTTGTAGCCGGTTTAGGAATGAAAAATATAACTTGAGATGTAATGCTTTGAGAAATGTATTTCCTCAAAGATAAATCTGCTCTTGTGCAATATGTCTTTAGATTTTTTTTCTTTTTGTGGTATTGTACTTTTTTTTCCATAAAAAATAGAAAAGAAAGAAAGAAAAGGACAGAAATGTGTTACCCCAAACTAATCCACAAAATTCATCATAACTTTTTATCAGTCTGGTTGTGTCAAAGAATCTTGAGAAACGCTTTCTTCTAGTGCTTTAACCCTTAACTTCCCACTGTTGCATTTCTGCAACATATGATTTATTTTAATTTAAAAGACTCAATTTTTTTTTAATTACCTACAAATCACTTATCTGAGGAAAAAAAGATTACTGCAGCGAAATACATGCTAATTTCGTCACTAGTTGACAGCACATTTTCCCCAGAAATCCCAATAATTATAAAAACATTTGATGCCTCAAGAACTGTGTCTTTGCTATAAAAAAAATCCATTCTAGTTTATACTTCCTCTTGTTTATTGACGAAATAAATTACCAGGTAAGAAATTTAAACATTTTACGTTCATTTAAAAGTAAATTTAATTTTCTATGGGAAAAAGTTTTTAAGAAATTTGATTTTACTTTTACATTGTCGCAAACAAAAAAAAAATGATTGAAAGTCATTTTAAAACTGCTTATTTAAAAAAATATATATTTCTTCTCTTTATTATTACTTGAGAACTAGCTGATACAATTTTTTCATCAAAATTTAAACTATTGTGAAGTTAAGGGTTAAAGCACTAGAAGAAAGCGAAAATTTTAGTCTTTTTATTTTCAGTTGAAACCAACCGTTTGCGTGCAACCTATATGTGCCAAAAATTTACACACGCAATAGTTTAAAATTTAAAATAACGTTTTAATGCACAAAACTTCTACATTACTGCATACACTTGTTTCGGCGTTACAAGGAACGTTTCTTTCAATGCAAAGGAAGTGAGCTTATGGATGAAAAGACGCATATATCATAATAATACGCAATATTTTTTCAGGAAATTTCAAGCATTCTTTTCTTGCAAAGTTTTTAACAATTGGTGTGCTGTCCCAATCATATTTGAGAGCCACTGTATGTTTACTTTTTCAATACTGTTACATGCATATCACTAAAGTAACCACTAAGTGTACTTCAGATTTGGATTATTCTTTTTCTTAATGTATAGAATACGCAGAGTTTAAAGATAATAATGCTTCTACAAACGTGTTTTCTGTATTGAAAATCAAAAAAGTGCCTCAAAAAATTAGTCAGGCCTTTTACGCATTGTATTTTAAATAAAGATTTCGCAACATGGAAAATCAGAGAAAATACTAATATATATTTTTTTAATGTTACAGTTTATTATTTTACTATTTTTTAAATTTTCAAAATGTCAAACATTCTAAATGTCTAAAATCATAATCGTACACATCTCTTGATTTTCTGCCATCTTCTATTTCATCCTTCGAGAACTCGTGTTTTACGGAATTGATCACTATGATGTTTTTCAGTTTCCGCATATTTCACTCCTCCAAAATAAATTCCATTTCTCTAACATTCCAAACTAAAAATTACAGCAAACCTCTAACTATATTTCTACTTACAATAATGCTACTGAATTTAAGACAGTTATGTAAGTAACGGGCAGAATTCACAGCAGTTGGCATTATTTGCCACATCTTGATATTATGTATTGTAGATGTATCTTTTAATCATTTTACTGTCAAGAATTCAATGCACTCAAGTTCCTCGAGCATGTTGATGGTCTGACATACATCATTCCTGTAGATGTATGCGTTCATATGAATGATTCCTTTCTGAAATGCTAGTGAACACGTATTGTGTTTAATCCTAAGCTGTTGAAACTAATTCATTTCATGACATTTGAATCAAAATTTAGTCAATATTTAAACTAGGGTATGGTACATATTAATGAAAAACTCGCTGCATAAAAAATACAGAATAATTATGAATGTATACTGATGTAACACTTTAACTTTTTAGGTCATAATGCAAAACAAATGTAAAAATTTCCACACTTCAAAAACGTATCACTGATGTAACATTTTCCGAACTATTTTTAAATAGCGTTTCGGACTCTTCTTAGTTTTGGAGCTATTTTCCCTTGCTTGATCAATAAATTGTACAAAATCTGAAGTTCACGGAAGGGACATATTTCAGAAACCGTTACTACATAAGAAAATAGCATGAAACGTAGCAGGGGTGTCCATCCCCCCAAGCTCAATGGCACAAATCCCCCCCTCAATTTTTTTTTCACAACACTCTTGTACTTTTTATTTTTACCCCCTTTTTACTTCCTTTTACGTAGTAAAGGAAGTATTGTGATCGCGAAAAAAAATTTCCTCAAATTTGGGTCTAAATTTTGATTTTGCTCATCCCCGAATGAATGTTGAGTCGTTTTTTTGACCTGTCAGTACGTGCATATGTACCTACCAAATTATAACCAGCCGAAAAATCCTTTTCGACCACCCCAGAGTTTATTACGACGTGTTTTCTCGTGTTGTATGTATGAGCGTATATATGTCGCATAACTCAAAAACTATATGCCGTAGAAGCTTCTAGTTTGGTATGTAGGCTCTGAGGGGGGTCTAGTTGTGCACCTCCCCTTGTGGTTGCATTCGAATGTTTCCAAGGGTGTTTTAAAAAAATATTAAAGAAATAAAAGAAATAATTTAAATTAAGAAAATAAATTAATGAATAATTTTATTGAAAAAACCGTACATAATATAAATTAATAAATAATTTAAATAAGT
The DNA here is from genome assembly GCA_038373865.1 of Uloborus plumipes. NCBI lineage: Eukaryota > Metazoa > Arthropoda > Arachnida > Araneae > Uloboridae > Uloborus > Uloborus plumipes. Next base: position 171,564 of record JAXGGA010000287.1, read on the forward strand.
AAATAAATTAGTTTAAAAATCTCCCCTCCAATTTTGATTGTGCAACTTGCGCCATAATCCCCCCTGTGGACACCCCTGAAACGTAGCACAAATAATCAATAGACTATGTTATGTCTTAGAATTTTATTTATTTATTTATTTTATTTATTTATTTTTTTTGAAAATGAGTTAATGAAGTCAATGGTATTATTTCTCGACGACCGAAGGCATCGACTAGATTTAATATGAGAACAGATATAATATAGAAGAGTAGAAAAAAACACAATACTTCAAAACTTTAGGTGGGGGGGACCTTGAAAAAGAAAGAATTTAGAGCAAATTTTGAAATTACGTGAAAACTAATAAAGAATAACTAAATATGCACAAGCACGAAAAGGCAGATTAATATAAATGAAAGAAGGAGACAAGTCTCTTGAAAGAAGAGCTCCGCCTCAAATTTCGGAGACAAATGTCGTTAAATTATGTTTAAGTTATAATTTTACATTTAAAAACCAAATTCGTCTTTTTCGAGATATAGAGAATTGTCCTTTGAAAACTACTTCCTGACTCTTCGAGATATAATGCTGCAAGATATGAACAGATGGTTGACAAAACTATGCAGAATATGAATGCTTGATAGATTTCAGATATCATCTTGAAACCTACCTTCAAGGATACTTATCCACATTTTTGGCTTCGACAAATAATATCAACCGCTCTTTGGAAAAGCAAAGCGAGTTCTTCCATTTGCTACAACTTAACTGTAAAGCTTTTCCAACGTCTTAGTATTTTTGAGTGCCGTTAGTTTCAAGTAAGAGAAGTAGAGACCTGAATACTCGATTCCCCTCGTTAAATAATAATTAATTTCGTAAATCAGTTTATATCATGACTGCATATCATAAATGTATATTTAGACACTTAATTGATGTATAGTTGCTATGTTAAAAATAAAGTACCACAATCAGATGTTCAATAGTAAACGCAATTGTTTCTGTGTCATTGTGATAATAACAATTGATAATAATAGTTCCATTTCTTCTTAGGGTTGTTTTGACATTTTCGAACACATTCTACAGTAAAAAAAATCAAATCGAACACAATGCTTATCTCTGCTCTTTAATTATGTATTGAGGTCACCGTGATTTAGTCCATAACGCTGGAAATAAATATAGAAAAATTACGTCAACAACTTCTCGGGAGAAATTACCTCTTTAAAGTTCTCCCGAACTGGTTCATCTTTCATCCACTTAAAAGTTTCTTCCAGACGTTCCCCTCCGAAAGACGAAAACGAAATTAAAAAGAGATCAAAACCCAAATAACGACACAAGAAGGAACCAACTCCGCAGTCCGTCTGTTGTCTATTAATTCTTCTGCGAGAGAGAGAGGGGAAAGATCTAACCGCATCGCTAAACCCGTATCACTGCGAGGCTCATTTTTCGTCCCCGGCAGACGTCGTTAGCGTCATTTTATTATGAAAGCCCTTCAAAAGTTGGAAAAATGAAAGCATGGAGAATAAAGTTCTCCCTCGTATCAATGAGGCGAGTTCCTAACGATGTGCAACTCGGGATGGATGGATGGTGGGTTTCGGAAATTCGCTCTCGGAAGGGAGAGTTGAAATAAACAATTTATTGATAGGTCCGATTAATATTTTTTCCCGAGTGTGGTTTTCGTTTTGGTTGGTTGGAGGGATTTTAATCGTTTGGCAGCCAATTCTGTCCGTGTAAGTAGTGTTGGTGTTGGTACATGGTTTGATTGATTCCGTGGACTACTGGACATGAGTGTTTCACACTTTTGTTTTAATTTTCATCTTCGCATTTTTAATATTATTTTTTAAATTTTATTATAATAATAATTATTATTATTTTTAATCTTATTATTATTAATATTTATAGTTTTAAATATTATATTATTATTATTATCATTATTTTATTATTATTATTAATTTTATTACTATTATATTATTACTATTACTATAATAATAATAATAATAATAATAATAATAGTAATAATAATAATAACAATTATTATTTTTATTATATTATTATTATTATTATTACTATAATAATAATAATAATAATAATAATAATAATAATAATAATAATAATAATAATAATAATAACAATAACAATAATAACAATAATAATAATAATAATTATTATAAAAACTATTATTATTATTATTATTATTATTATTTTTATAATTTTGACTTTTTTATTATTATCATTATATTTATTATTATTGTATTATTATTATTATTATTATTATTACTATTATATTATTATTACTATAATAATAATAATAATAATAATAATAATAATAATAATAATAATAATAATAATAATAATAATAACAACAATAACAATAATAACAATAATAGCAATAATAATAATAATAATTATTATTATTACTATTATTATTATTATTATTATTTTTATAATTTTGACTTTTTTATTATTATCATTATATTTATTATTATTGTATTATTATTATTATTATTATTATTATTACTATTATATTATTATTACTATAATAATAATAATAGTAATAATAATAATAATAATAATAATAATAATAATTATTATTATTATTATTATTATTATTATTATTATTATTATTATTATTATTATTATTATTATTATTATTATTACTATTATATTATTATTATTACTATAATAATAATAATAATAATAATAATAATAATAATTATTATTATTATTATTATTTTGGCTTTTTTATTATTATCATTATATTTATTATTAGTGTATTATTATTATTATTATCATTATGTTATTATTATTATCATTATTTTAGTTTCATTATTATTGTTAATTATTATTGTTGTTATTATTTTAGCTCGATTATTATAATTTTAGCTTTATTATTATTATTATTATAATTTTAGTATTATTATTATAATTATTATTATTAATTTAGTTTTATTATTATTTTTTTAATTATATTTTTCGTTGGAAGTTAACATCATTGTAAATTATTTTTATCATGCTACGTTTGTTATTTATTTTTTGAAGAATTGCTAGATGTTAAGGATCAATGTTCTATATAATACAGCAAACCCCGCTACAACGAACTCTCAACGGACCGGGTTAAGAAATCGCTATAGCTGAGGGTTTGGTACAGCCGACTTTTCAAAAAAAAAAAAACCCTCCGTTTTGCTAAGATACATCAATAATGAATAATGATGCATTATGCACAAAAATAAGCCAAAAGAGAAAATAAGAACAATTTTGTTGCTCACAGAAACCAACAGAAATCTTACCAAAATTTGAAAGAAGAAGAAAGTTTCCTTTCCTAGCTTTAAAAGCCAAACAATACATTTTCCGAAATGAAACACTTTAAAAAGAACGTTGCAATGTCGCAATTTATACGATATTGGGTTAATCTTTGTGTTTTGGGTACCCATTTCTCGTTAAATGCGCGATAGACGCGCCCACTCCTATTTCCAAACGTTGCCAAAATCAATATTGCTGAAATGCGAAATCTATGAAAATGAAAAAAAAAAAATCCGCCAAATCTTTTAAGTCATTAGTATATTGGAAACAGGGTTGCCAGAAAAATACTACGCTCCTTATTTGGGCCGAAAAAATACTACCGTAGTATCAAAAATACTACGTCTGGCAACGCTGGAAAAAGAACGAAACAAAAATAAGTATAAACAGTGAACACGTAACCATGGTAACAACATGAAAAGTTGATTTCCGTTCATAAAATAATTTTATATCTCTTTTCAAACAAATTTTATTCTCGAGCCCAACCATTTTAGAATCGTTTGGCTTGCTTTACTGAAGGTAAGCCTTGAATTCTGGGATTCTAAAAACAATTGTTACAGCTCTCCTGATGATCGTAGAAACTTCGAAAAAACTTCGTTTTGTGCAGAAAATTTCAAGCTTTCGAATGACATAAGACTTGAAAATGTGTATGAAATATTTCTTTCCTATTTTATCGAATTTCCACTAAGAATTCGAATAAAAAAAGAACGAAATGGAATTTTCGAAAAATCGCTTCGAGGTGCAAAACTACATGCTACAAACTAATTTTGTGCCAATTGGCATGAAATTCGACCGAATGGTTTTGGCGCTACGCGCGTAACAGACAGACAGACAGACAGAAAGAAAGAAAGACAAACCTTCAGCTTTATTATTAGTACCGTAAAGTCGGGTTACTTGGACCCTAGTGGGTTACTTAGTGGGTTACTTGAGCCCATTACAGTAAAATGATAAAATCTAGGTTTGGTACTTATTAGTTGAAGACTTGCACGTAGTTCCTCGTTTCTCCTCTAGGTAGAAGCACTCTGCAGTATCTAATGCTAGTACCAAACCCAGATTTTATCATTTTACTGTGGGCTCAAGTAACCTCCTTGTGGGTTCAAGTGACCCGACTTTACGGTAGAGATAGAGATTTAAGAGTGATAAATTATTAATATTCATTTAGTTCAAACTCTGCAAAACATATCGTGCTCATTATAATTTATTTCAAATATTTTGCCCCGAACGTGTTCCAATACCTTATAACCTTTTTTTAGAAAAAATTGTGTGTGTGTCGAAGGACAATTAGCAATTATTTCTTAGAAGATAGAGGGAAACTGATAGAGAGAACTTTTATCGCTTTTTAAAGTTCTTTATCATTGTTTTTCCTCTCCCTCCCCCTCCCGCACACACAAACAAATATGATAAAAAGAAATAAAGTAACCTTATTATCTCTTTAAAAATTCTTTTTAAAGAGATGTGTCTTATAAATAAATATATCATTCTAACTCACTATTTTCCACTCATCGGGGTGTATTTTTTATCACATAAACACTATTTTATTGCAAATAATTTTTATCATTGAAAAATTGTTTTCCTCAAAATTGTACTGAAAGTGTCCTTTTTAAAAATTATTTAATTTAATTTATTGTAGCAATAAATGCGCGGATTACAAATATTTAGTCGATTCTCCGACTCTTTCCAAAATATAGGTATAAAGTAAATCTTTCTTAATGTAGAAATAAATAATGTATAATAAATTCATACCAAAAGAAAAAGCTTTTTTATTGCAACGGAGTAAAAACGAGTGATAAATACAAACGAAACTTGTTTATTTACATCATTCCAAGCTAGAACTAACGTAGCTGAGTTGATTTTCAATGTTTCCAACTTGATCTGAAAAAATACTAACCTTCAAACTAGTTTCAAGAATGAAAAAAAAAAAGATGGAAAGAAACTGAAATAATTAAATTTTTCAACACGAATATAATTTCGCGGTAAGATCAGACATAACAATGAGCTCTGAGCAAATGGAACTTTATTCTGTGTTTTTGTTTTCTTTTTGAATTTTTATTCTTTCCAAGGGCAGTGGAGTGTGTTAGGTCACCTGGAAACCCGGATGTCATGAAGAAATTAACGGGATTTGAAATGGCAACGAGTCTTCCGACCAATGGCGCAGAACGTTCTGCGTTTTTTTTTTCTCTCCCACCTTTTCGAACTTGAACTACGTTTTTGAATTGGAATAAAAGGGGTGAAAACGTTGTATGGTAGTAGATTTAAAACGCCGTTATCGCATGCGTGTGCTGTTTTGAATGGCAATAAAAAAGTTTAAACGAAAATGTTTTCAGTTAAAATGTAACTAAATTCTTGGAGGGGTAGTCTCGCTAGTAAATAAACAGTGGCGTACAATTTCATCTTCGAAAATTTACGTCTGGGTAAGAGTACCGAATACGGGGCGGCGTATTTCATGTTACTGCCTTAGCCCTTGCTTAGGGGCGGCTACTCACTGCTTTATACCCGAGTTCTGCATTAAAATGTACGAGTTGTACTGTACCAAGTTCGGTCGCTGGCTGGTATTCTAATTTCACTTTAGTTACCAGTTTTTTTTGACCCTCTTTGCTCTATAAGAGGATTTTTGCCTCCAACTCGGTTACTTTCCTATTCCATGCTGATGAGCGCATTATAAGCACGAAACTGCTGTCCGTGGATGGAAATAACCGAGTTGACGGTGTATTGCATGTTCCTGCCTTAGCCCTTGCTCAGGGGCGGTTACTCACTGCTTTATGGGGTATCTTGTTTTTATTACCTACAACCAAGCCCATCATTTTTAACCCCTGACGCAAAAAGGAAGAGTTTTAAAAGTTCGGCGTGTATCTGTGTGTGTTAATCTGTGGCACCGGAGCTAAACGGATAAGCCAAAATGTGCATTTTCTTTTTCGAGACTTGATCTTAACTTTATTTCGTCTTTGTTTGACTTTAATAACCGAAGATATTAATTAAAAACCTCAAAAACTAACGATTTCGCAATTCCGGTGGAGAAAACAAACTCGAATATTTAAAATACTAGTACCAATCTAAAGAGTGAAATTTTTTGCGTCTGGTGAAATTTGTTTCATGAAGGAAAAAGAATTCGAACTATGACTTTATTTTAAAAGCAAATTGAAAATACAATTGTAAGCCTTTATTCACACGATTGATACCGATGTTCTTGTGGGTCGACAAAAAAAGGAAGCTCAAAGATTTAAAAATTTTATCTATTTGTCAACTTCTACTATATTTTATCAAGTAAAATACTTGCAACTTATTTTAGTATATGTAGGAAAGGTTTTCAATGTTCCCTCTTGGTTTCTTTGTTTTGCATTTGCGACTAGTTAAATTTTACGAGTTGTGATTATCTTTTTTTTTGTGTGTGTGTGTGTGTTTTGCATATCACCTAGAAAATCTTAAACATATTTAAATTTTATCTGTGTTCTGACTCGCAAAATTTATCTTATTAAGATGTCGGCATTCAGGGTATTTTTTTCCCAATTTAATATTAGATCTTGCGTTTCTCAAAAAGAGGGTCCTGTTTAAAACCGCTCTGACACTATTTCTGCAACACACTGTAAAAATGAATCGGTGAGAGCAAAAACAACATCAGTCACAAAAATTCGAAAATTCGTTTTTTTGTGCAACAAGCTGTAGGAGGCAAGATGCGTGTTGAGGTCGAAAATCCCGTCTCGAAAGATGCGGGGTCTGTTATTTGAACGTAAGCCGTAGAAACAATGCTAGAGTTTAGTCGTTTTTTCTCTCTCCTGAACAATTTGAAGTTCTTAACTTACGTTGTTTATGCACTCACCGTTTCAAATGGTAGTCGTACCTACGCATTAGCGTACCTCGGTTCAGTGCCCGTGGCGAACTTAAGAAATTGAGCCCCCTCTCATGCTTGCTTTGATGGGAGGACACTGTGATCTCCCAAAACTATTCCTTACTCGGAAAATTTTGATCATTCGGCACATTTTAAGAAAATATCTCCACTTTGATAGTCCTCTTTTATTTTTTAAAAATGCTTTTAATGATGCCCAATTTTCCTTCTGGTTAGATGTTTCATTTTGCGAGATTTTTTTCCTTTAATTTTTTTTCTTGATACATTAAAAAAAAATCTTTTACTTTTTTTAAAATCCGTCAACCCTCCGCCCCCCCCCCCTGCTTGCTGCGCCCGTGGCAAGAGTTACTCCTAGCATGGACGCCCATATACGAAATTTTAAGGAGGGATATTTTTCCCGTGGCTTAGCAGCATATATTTCCGATGGTAAACAATTTCAGTGCTGATTAAAACTATTGCAATTTGAAATTTCAAATGATTGATTCAGTGTTGGCTAAAGAAAAAATATGCTTACATTTTTTCTTCAACCAACAGGAGAAAAATATTTTTATATTTTTTCTCCAGGGGGGGGGCTTGAGCCACCATTTAACAATCCCCCCCCCCCCTCATAAGGTCGTTCATAACTCTTCGCACGTCACTGTACCTACGCCAAACAGAAGCATCTTGAGAAATTTCATCACTGCACGGCGGATTGTTCTAGTGCTATTGCTAATCGAGCCGGAACTCCCTTGTTTCTTGACTTCTCTATTATGACGTCTCAAAATAACTTTTTCGATCTTGTTTTGGCTCCATCTTCTCACTGTCTACGACAATATTTTTTTGTAACCTATTCAAAGAGTTCGCCTGTGCTGCACTAACGAATGAATGGAAGGCGTCTATTTTTAAAGTCATCGGTCTTCGGCGACTCCTCCCATCTTTGTGGTGCATGGGAAAGATATGCACTGTGGTACTCTACGTTTTTTGACGGATCGGGATCCTGCATACACTTCTGATGAATATATTCTGGCATGAATACGAATATCTGGTAAATAAAAGCGGGGCGATTAGCATTTGATAAATGGAGCCTAAACACACTCTGACATAATATTTTATACAAAACTGACAACATCGAAGTTTAAGTTTTTTTCTTTTTTTTTTTGGCGCGTCATTTATCTACGGGAACTTATTTTACTATGGGAACTTATACTGAAAGTCTTAACCGTTAGGTCAAGAGCTAACTACACCCATTAAGGGTTCACTGCAAAAAGAAACTGTTGTCTCTAAAGTATAATACTGGCAGCCAGGGTTGCCAGGCGTCCCGGATTTCAAGAGACAGTCCCGTTTTTTGAAAAATTGTCCCGCGTCCTGGGGAGCCTTGATACGGGACGGCTAAAGTCCCGGATTCTAAGCTACACTGTAAAAAAAAATCCGGAAACGTTTCTGAGTATGTCGGGCAGCTGCGGTTCATGTTATTTTCAGAAAAGTTTCTGAGTATGTCGGAATCCTCTTTCTGTTATTTTCAGAAACGTTTCTGAGTATGTCGGAATCCTCTTTCTGTTATTTTCCGAAACGTTTCTGAGTATGTCGAAAACCTCTTTCCGTCATTTTCAGAAACGTTTCTGAGTATGTCGGAAGCCCCTTTCTGTTCTTTTCAGAAACGTTTTTGAGTATTTCATGCAGCTGCGGTTCATGAAATATTCAGAAAGGTATCTGAGTATTTCAGAAAGCTTTCTCAGTATTTCAGAAACCTCTGAAATTTTCAAAAATGTTTTCAAATGTTTCGAAATCCTTTTTTCTGTTACTCTTTTTTTTTATATAATCATCTGTATTATAATGATTCTGTTTTTTTTTTCTTACCGCTGAGATTTGTAATATTTCATTTTAAAAAACAAATAAAAAATAATTCAATAAAATACTTTTATAATTGTGTAAAAATACAGAATTTTTATTATTTATGAATTTTATTATGTTTTTTAATCCACCAGTTGTTTTGTTATTTGTAAAAGTTGAGGTTCATAAAAATAGAGTTATAACATAAGAAACTGGAGGATTAAAAAAAAATAATAATAGTTTTGTGTTGTCACACCATTATTAAAGTATTTTATTAATTTATTTTTTGTTTTCTTTTTGGAATGAAATATCGCTCATCTCAGCGGTGAAAAAATTAATTAAACTTATTGAAGTCTGCGACATGAGATTTGTATTAAAAAAAGTTACAGAGAAAGGATTCCAAGATGTTCGAAAATGTTTTTGAAAATTTCAGAGAGAATTCTAGCATACTCAAGAACTCTTTTTGAAAATTTCATAAACCGCAGCGGCACAATATACACTCAAATGTTTTTTAAAATTATACAAAGAGGATTTCAAAATACTAAGAAATGTTTTTTGAAATTACAGAAAGCAGATTCCGAAGTACACAGAAACGCTGTGTAAAATTACAGAAAGTAGATTCCGAAACACTCAGAAGTATCTCAGAAATGTTTTTAAAAATATCATGAACTGCAGCTGCCCTATATATTTAGAATTGATATTTTTGACACTGTACGGCACTTCCTTTTTTGTGTGGTAAACATTTTAGAACGTACATATGTAGTACAATAAGCGTTTGTGCCACAAGTAATGGCTAAAAAATATTTCAGTGAATTGGAAATTATATATTATTGACATTCAAAAAGTATATAATAGCCAAAGAATGTATCAATATTAATATTCAGGAATAGTGACATGTTGGAATAGTAACAGGTGCAACTTCAGTCTGAAAGGATATTTTCATATCCTTTATTCATTAAACAATATAAACTAGACCACCATTTCAAAGTTTGGGGGGGGGGGGGGGGGGCAAAAGGTATGTGCTCTATGTATTTTGCAGAACAAAAGCATCAAATTACAAGCATAAATACATAATAAAAAGCAGTAAATTTAAAATCTAGGGGGAACGATTCCCCCCCCCCCTCTTCCCCCAAGTCCCAAAACTAAAAGCCTGAAGCTAAACGCAAAAAAATCTTTAAAAATAAAAATGTTTTCTTACTTTTCATTTTTAAATGAAATATTCCATAATACATCGATGAATGTCCATTCATAAATAGCACACAATCCTTAAGTAATTGCTGCTCGAATAATGTTCCACTCTTGTTCAGAGCGTTTTCAAGAGTACAGAAAATGACACACTATTAAAATATTCTAACACTCACTCGAATTATTCTTCCGCGCAACAAAAAACTACTCATTTGAATGAAGTCTTGTGTCATACGGGAATTCCCCCAAGCGCGCAGAGCAGGAACGATGTAGTGACGTCAATACCAGAATAAAATATATTTTTATTAATCGGTTCTTCTTATGCTCAACATGCATAAAGAATGAAAGATTGCAGCAACTCACAAACAAATTTTATCATAAAAAATATTGGAATACTGTCAATGAATTTTCAGAATCCACAGTCCGAATTTGCAGAATGAGGAAAATGTTTTGGAGGTCCCAGCGACCTCCCATGACCCTGGGAGAGCTCCTGATCTTATTATCATTAATATTTTTAACTAATTCGCTTAATTTTAACTAGAAAAATTTCTCAAAGCTCAGAATAAAAACAAGTTTTGATTATGTCAATACAAGTCCCGAGGAAAAAAAAGGTTGAGGCACAGCAAAAACTTTATACACTTTGAAAGAAAATAAATCTAATTCTAAGCAATGAATAGCACTTACCGGCTTCTGGAACAAAAAAAAAATAATCCAAACCTCTTCGCGTTGTATCGTAATAATCTATACTTGTTACACACTCTGATAATCCCGTTGAAGTACGCATTGAAGATTTAGTTTTTGTATTAATTTTATATGTCACCAAAACGAAGCAAATACCATTCGTACATTCCTTGCTTGTATTAAATTCCTCACGGATTAACAGTTCCCATCATATCCGATTTTATACCGAGCAAGATTAAATATACACAAGCTGAAATGCGAACACATTAATATGGCGCCGTTTCCGGTTTCAATCTTCTCCCGAACCTCAATTTTGCTCGTTGCGCATTGAGCTACGCAACTTCCTCTTAGGTATTTTGTATACTCGGAAACGTTTCCGACTATTTCGGAGAGCTGGTTTCAGACGGATGTTTCAGTCATATTCAGAAACGTTTATCTTATTTTCAGAAACGTTTCCGAAATTTTTTACAGTGTAGGGGCAACATTTTACAAAACGAAACATTATTTTCAGAAGAAATAAAGTAAAACAAAAAATGAAATAGAGTAATAAGAAAATTGATTTAATCATAATGTTTTCCTGCTCTGAAGTGTAATGTTAGTGTTCTATTCGGTTAGAGTAGGAATCATTGTGACATTCAATACAACAAACATGTCGTTCATTATAAAAGTGTAGCTCCTTGTAAATGATTTATTATGTACGCCCTTCTCAAATTTTTCCTTTGGAAAGAAATATAATTGTTCAGCTAATATTAGTCACTAGATATTTATCTTTTGAAATTTGCTTTGCTTTTCGTTAAAACTAAAAGAGGGGACTAAGTGTTATTCTATTTAGCAAAAAAAATAAGCATTTTAAAAACATTAGGATGAACGACATTTACAATGAATGGTAGTAACGTAAATAGCAATGAGCTTTATGGCAAATTAAAGACACAATAAAACTTAGGAATAATTATTACAGCGGTAAAATCAAGTAGTAAACTCGTATGATTACAAAAAAAAATATTATTATTTGGTTATAAAAAATATTATGTTATAATATTGAAAAAACTACAGTTTTTTTCCCCTTAGAGATATTGAATATTTATTTTTTAATTGCTTTTGGCTAACTTCTTGAAGTTAGGTTATGTTGTTCAGTTTATTCTATATCTTCAATTGTAAATAATCAACATTTTTGTTAATGACTCATAAAAATATTATGCACATATTCAAATTTGACCAGTGGTACGAAGTGTTTTGAAAAAGTAGGATACTAAACATTTGCCATCAATAGAAGCGACTATTATATCTTTCATGCCAAGACAGGCCCGTCACTTGGGGATCAGGGCGGGTGGTCAACTGCCTCCTCCTCTTGGGTTTGGGAAAAAAATGTTTCTTTTTTTTTTTTTTTTTTTTTTTTACATTTTAGTGGGTTTGGCTTTTGCTGTTTTTTGGAAAATGCACATTGTTTTTTTTCTTTTTGCCCCAATGGGAAAATTCGAAATACCGAGAATTTGTCAGGAAAAAGAGGGTTAATAACAGCGAAATACGAACTAACACAATAGTTAATGTTAAACCTTTTCCCCTTAATATTCATGAAGAAAAATAAGTAATGGTAAAAAATGTAGTTCTTATTCATATGATAGAAAAAAAGTTGATATTAGAGTCAAGGTTTGATAGAAAGGTATGATATTAAAGACAAGGCTGTAAAAATTCAACCTTTAGACTTCATTTCTCAATCCCCCCCCCTCCCCATAAGGCTGTCCGTATTTAAAGATCTTAAATCTGGCAACCCTGCTGGCAGCTGAGGTTCCAATTTCAAACTGTAAAATGCACAGTAATAAACTGTAAAACTAGCAATTTTACAATTTATTACTGTAAAGTTAGAAATTTTAGTTTATTGCCGTAAAATTTAGCAATATTATACTGCAAAAACAACAGAAAAAACTGACAGCCGAGGTTCCAGTTGAGAACTTTAAAATCCCCGGTAATAAACTGTAAAACGAGCAATTGCAGTTTATTTCGGTAAAATTAGCAATTTTAGCAAATACTGTAAAAATAGCAATTTTACAGTTTATTACTTAAAAATTAGTAATTTTACAGTTAATTACTTAAAAATTAGCAATTTTATTCAGTTCATTATTTTAAAATTAAAATTTTTTACAGTTAATTACTGAAAACTTAGTAATTTTACAGTTAATTACTTAAAAATTAGCAATTTTATTCAGTTCATTATTTCAAAATTAAAAATTTTTACAGTTAATTACTATAAAATTAACTGTATTATACTGTAAAAACAACACTCATTTTTCACAGTGTTGGAAAAAACATTTTAAATTAAGCATCAGTTCTATCAATACAGTCATTTACTCTGAACGTGTTCATAAACTCAAAGCTATTTTACATATTGTAATCGTATCCCACACAATTATTTATGTATATTGTATGTATACATGAAGAGTTGAACCTTGAAAACCCTTAACAATCCAGACCGTCGGGTCTCTCGATTTTTACGTTTTCCATATTTTGAAGGCATACTAAAAATCGATTTTGATTGCAGTGCAATTTGTGCATATAGCAAACAAATTCAAATTTTTTTCCTTGCGAAAATAAATAAAGATCAAACTGATGAATTAAATAATAAAATAACAATTATTCAATAAACGATAAATTTAGTACAAAAAAAAAGAAATAAATAAAGAAAGAAAAACAAGGTTTAAAGGTCATGTGTCAGCTAATAATTAGACAAAAATTGTGAATTTTTTTTCATGAATAATTAAAAAATAAATAAATAAATAAAATAAGATTTGAAAGTGTCGATATTTTCACGATTTTGGTTGAACCATATTCAATAAAGACTTAAAAACAACTCAGTACAAAGAAAATAATTAAAGATCAACTACTTGAAAAGTGCCAGAAACACTCAATTCACGAATTTTCCTTTAATTAATTCGCGTAGAAGTTAACCATCGTTAAAAATAATGTACTAAGGCTTCTTGCTATTTCTCTCTCTTTCTAAAGTGAAGATGTTTATAAATACCTAAAACATTTGTTTCACAAGGTTTCCAATTAAAATTAACAGTCAAAAAACCATATCTACTTAAAACACAATTCTGAGTTAAAGTTCAAATGGGATTAATAAAACGATACAGATGTATCAATAAACATCTTATACGCATTAGTTGAGAATTTATTTTGCTTAAACTTGTTTTAAAAAGAAAGACCTCAGGGTGTGAAATAGATCTTTTTAGTGATTTCTAAAAAAGCACATTTTTAAACAGATGCTTTGTGCTCAAAAATAAAAGCAAAAATGCGATGTTGAAAAGCACAAAACACTTGTTTCGGCGTTTTGTCAGATGTCTGTGCATCCATAAGCTCACATGTTTTGCTTTGAAAAAGTCGTTCCTTGTAACGCCGAAACACGTATCTACAGTATTCCTGCGCGTTTGTACTTTTCATCATTGCATTACATGTTTTTAATGCTCATTTTGTAAATATGTTTTCTTAACGATTAATCTTCGATATGCAGAGAAACTAACATTACATTTTGAAAGCGCTCAGAAAGGGTTATAGGCTTCTCAGAAAAAAACATGTCTTGCATTTTTTTTTATTTTTGAAAAACTGTGCCCTGAATTGTCTTATTAAACTACCGTTTGCCGGGGAAAGTCAAGAAGCCGGTCAAACAATTTTTCCCGTTCACTGATGCGTTGTTTCGATTTGTTGATCTCAATGATATTGAATCCCGGCGACCTTGCTATGGGTTTTTTTCCTCTCTCTCCCAATGTCGATAGACTGCGAATTGTTTTATGACGAATCATATAAATATCTTCATGTTATAATTTTTTTTTTGAATATATTTTTTTTTTTTGATTCGTTTGATATCGATTTGATACGCAACCACAAAAATCTCACAACAGTGGATTAAAATGTCAGAAGTCGAGATAGAAGTCATTAGGATTAATTTTGAAAAATATCACATTTTTAATCTAAAAAGAAATTGTAGAAAGTCCGATTCTGCACTCCAACGTCAAGGTTATAATATCAATTTTCTACCCTTTATTCCACAAAATAAATAATCAATAGTAAACGCGGATAACTGAATACTCCTTTAGTTTGGACGAAATTTTTGAAGCTGTTGAAGTTGAAATTTCTTAAACTCTACAATGTAATATTTTATGCAATATAATAAATGACAGAAATCTTGCAAGGCTGTAAAATAAAAATTTCGGAGTTTTAAGGCAGTTAGAAAATTTACTTTCTGGTTCAAACTTGCATTACTTCACTAAAATAAATTATTTTATGTGACGTTTCTTACGTCGTTCAAAGTTCTGCCAATAAGGCGGGAGAATCAGGATAATAATTAATTTCTAAATGTTTATAATTATTATTTTTCATCTACTGATAATTAAAGTACTTGAAGTTTTTGTTTAGTTTTTTACAAATAGATATAATAATGCTATTAAAATTTAACTGAGCAATTAAAAATTGAAGACTGTGGAGCAAAGTTACCTACAATACTAGTGACGAGCACAATTGAAAGATTTCCATGGAAAGATTTCGACATGTTCATATTTATTTGAAGAAACTGTAGATATTCGTTCGATTCTGAAACCTCCCAAGATATTCATTAAATTATGAAATCACTGGAGTCATTCACCCTATTGCTTATCGTTCGTTTTGAAATCACTCAAGATGCTAAATTAATATTTGCTCATTCGGTTATTAAATTATTCCAGAGATATTCACTAGATAACTGATCATTCAATTATGAGAATTACTCGGGAGATTACTAGACGGCTGATTATTCGATTATGTGAGAATCATTCGAGAGATTCACTGTTTTATCGATTATTCGATTGTGTGAATCATTCAAAAGATTCACACGATCAATGTTTATTCAATTATGAGAATTAATCGAGGGATTCACTAATCAGCTGACAATTTGATCTCGAAAATCACTCCGAATCCTATCTCTTGATTATGCAAATTGCTCACATACAGTAAATATATTCAAAAATTTTATTTCATCAAAAATTTTCCCGATATTCGCGGACACAAGTGTCGCTCTCCGAAGACTACTAGATCCGACGGGGGAAGTGAAGGGGGCGCAAAATAAGACGCAGACAGTGCTAATTGATGGAATTCACCAAACGCTGGATACTTGATCCCTCGAATGTGTAAATCTCTTGATAATGCATATTACTCACCTAATGAAGAGCCATTCTAAAATTTAAATTGTTTGAAAATTTCTTGCGGAACTTTTCCAGACGTTCCCCGACACCAGTGTCGCTCTCCGAAGCAGGTAAATACAGTTAAACCTGTCTATCTCGAATTTCACGGAACAGAAGAACAATTCGAGATACGGAGGTTTCGAGATACGGAGGTCGTAATAAAATTTACAAAAATAAGCAATTGGAACAAAGTCAAATACATAATAGACTGTTTTGCATTGATATCGTTGAATAATTTACTGTGCTACAAGTTGCGAGTCCACGTTTTACTAATTGTGATGACTATATCGGTAGTAAGTGAATGCATACCTTTAAGTACAAACATCCCTAGCAGCATCATCTTATCGGCCGATGATCGGCCATTCATCGAAACCCGATGAGATTCTCATCGGCCGGTGATCGGATTTCGATGAGTTTTCATCGGGAATTGCTCCAATATGTCTCATCGGCCAATCAGAATCCGAGCAGCAAAATCCGATGAGTTTACGATGAGATTTGGAGCAATTTACGAGCAGTGCAGTCCCGTGCCGATGAATTTAGGATCAATTTTGGATGAAAATACGATGAGAGTTGGATCAATATACGAGCAGTGTAGTTCCGTGGCGATAAATTTTGGATCAAAATACGATGAGAGTTGGATCAATTTAAAGAAAAAAGAGAAAAAAAGAAAAAAGAGCGCAGTTTAGTTCCGTGGCAGTGAATTTTGGAACCTCTTTTTTATTTCCCCCAACCATTTGCGACTGGCCAATTCCAGCATCGAACCCGAGTTATCAGCGCGGAAAGCCAACGCTCTACCACCACGCTACCAAGTCTACGAATAATGAGACCAACACTGCATATTTAACAAAAATTTGAGATTGGGAAAATTTTCATCAGAAAATTTGATCTTTACGACCTCTTTCTGATGAAATCTGTAGCTTGGCATATTTTCATCAGGAAATTTGATTGGAAGTACATAGTTTTCCAATAACACATAGCTCGGTTAATTTTCATCGGGAAATTTGATCGGAAGGATATCATTTTCCGATGGAATATAGCTCATCTTATTTTCATCGGGAAAAGTGATCGGAAGGATATCATTTTCCGATGGAATATAGCTCATCTTATTTTCATCGGGAAAGTTTATCGGAAGGATATCGCTTTCTGATGAAAAGTAGCTCCATCGAAAACCGTGCTCGGATACTGATCGGAACGATATCATCGTGCGTTACGGGATCAGTTTACGAGGAGTTTGTTGATCGGCCGAGCAAAATCCGATGAGTTGATGCTACTTGGGATAGTCTTTAAATGATTTGGCAAAAGATGATATTGGTCTCGAAGTTATACCGTTTATAAAGGTGGCTGAAGATGAAATTCAAAAATGAGAGTCGTCGAAATTCGAGATACCGTAAAGCCGGGTTACTTGGACCCACAAGGGGGTTACTTGAGTCCACAGTAAAATGATAAATCTGGGTTTGGTACTAGCGTTAGAGACTGCAGAGTGCTTCTACCTAGCGGAGAAACGAGGAACTACGTACAAGTCTTCAACTAGTAAGTACCAAACCCAGATTTTATCATTTTACTTTAATGGGCTCAAGTAACCCCTTAGGGTCCAAGTAACCCGACTTTACGGTGCAGAAGTTTTCGAGAAAGATCATTCGAGATAAACACGAGAAAAAAACATTTAATTTATATTGTAAAAGCAGGGAAATAGAAAAATTTCGACATAGAGAGGTTTTCGTGATAGGCAGGTTCCAGATCAAACAGGTTCGACAGTATAACGGGGCAGGGGGAGGGGGGCGCAGAAAAATAAGATCTAGACAGGAGGAATAAAGCACTAACAGACAACTCATCTCCCATCTGTTGGAGGAGATTGAGCCCCCTCTCGCAAATTCGCGTTCCCACGCATAAAATTCTCCGCGCGCGGATCCGAGATGGGAGAGTTGTGTTCCGGGGTGGGCCGCCACAGACAGGTGAGTGAATGACATAGGGGGTCTCTCCGAAAGAAAGGGGGGTCACTCTCGTGGTGCTCAGAGCCGTCGCGATTAAAGACGATTGATGGAACGTGGACCTGAACTTTTCCTCGAGTTAAGCCCCCGAGATTAGTGCTGATCTGGGAATGGAGGGCCGATGGACCGTTCCGTGATTTGTGTAATGCAGGCGATGGGAAGTTAAGGCGAGATCGATGCGGGCACTCAGCAAGAAATGTACTATCATTTACATATACAGTCAAACCCCGCTATAACGAACCCTCAACGGACCAACTTGAGTGATCGTTATAACCGAGGGTTCGCTATATCCGAATTATCAAAAATAGTTGGAATTCGGTAATATGCTATAATAATGAACATCATTATTGCGTCTGACTTCATTTTGTCAATGTTTTCAGTCACAAAAAAAAAAAAACTGTCCACGGTTTCTCTTTCTGCTTTTTGCAATTTCTTACAACCGTTTATGTTTTTCGCCACTTTTTTAGGTTCGTTATAGCCGATTTTTTAGACTGTGGATCGTTAAAAGCGTACAAAGTTACATTACTGACACAGAGTTTTAGATTGGACCAATGAAAAGGTTCACTATAACCGGGGGTTCGCTATATACCGGGTTCGCTATAGAGGGGTTCGACTGTATTACTTATGGGCTATTCCATTTTGAAAAAAAAAAAAAAACATCGATTGTTACACAAAGCAACCTGCAAAGAGTCGAATTATGTTAAATCCTTGTGTCGTTGGATGAATTTTTTAGGAACATGGACTCTACTTATATAAAATAAAGTTAACCCATTAATGCCTGACATTTTTTTCCCCAAAGATATGTTGTATACTGATTACACGACTACGGAACACACTTTACAATGGTTATGTGTTGCAATATGTTAATAGTGAATTAAAACAATACCAAAGTAATAATCTATTTACATTATTATTTGGTTGAAATGTTCAGTTTTGGTAAATTCAGACGCTTTTTGCACCGTGTCTAAAAAGGGACGCTAGGCATTAATAGGAAATTTTGAAAATTTCTTGCAACAGTATTTATATGATGGCTTTTGGGCATCGTAATGGACATATCTTACGAGGGATGAATCCTAGTTTAAGGTCCGGCGATAAATTATTAAATCTGGCAACCACAGAATTATCATTGGATGATTGGATTGTTTGTCGATTTTAAGCTAAATTATTGCAACCTTAAGCTAGTCTGAAAAAAATCGCCAAACCCGGACCCTAAAGTAGGATTTTACCCTTACGAGACACGTCCGTTACGGAAAAAATAATATTATTTATATTTTTTCTGGAAATCTTCAAAATTTAATTGCATTATATAAGAGTAGAGTAGATGATCTTCATGAAGTTTATGAAATGAAACCAAAATTTAACATAGTTTTTGCCTTTGTAAGCTGTTTTGTAAAAAGCTGATACGTCTGTTAGCGTGGAATTGCCCTTATTTTGTATTGAATGTATGAGTTTGGTGAGATATCGACGTAATGCCTTACTAAGCGCTTCACATTGGTGAGCAAACAGGACCGAATTTTAGGAATAGAGAAGGTTTCAATTTAACAGTGAAAAAAAATGGAATTTTGGTACCTACGCCAAAAAAGGGGGGGGGGGATATGTTGCACCAAAAGATAATGCCCAGTTCCTGGCTCTGGTTCATGGGATGGTTTTCTGCGATGGTGCATTTATTTTACCTAATTTAGAGCAACATGAGCAAGTCTTGAGACTTTTTTTCCCTTTTTTCACCACAATATCGTAAAAGTAAGCAACTTTATTTTTGGCCAGCAAATTAACACCATTTTTAGTGCAATATTCCACATTTTTTAAATTAATTTATAGTGTTTAGAAATGCAATGAGTTTTTTTTCACATGCTGAGAATGAATTCAATGATTCATAAGGTTCATTTGCGAAACATGATCGTTGTATAATATAACTATCGTTGTCAATAAGGGGCACATTGGTATGTTTTTAAATATTAATAAAATATTTTTGGAAAAAAAAATAGAACCGACTTTAGTTGAAAATTCCTCTAAAAAGTAAAAAATATTTTTTTTTCGTTGAACACCATCGAAACTACTTTTAAACATAAGTTTTGAAGTCGGCGCAAAAACGATAGGTAAAATGATATTTAACCATATTTTGCCAACATTTTTTCAGAGAAACCGTTGAAAATTAAAAGCAGAATATTTGTACCATTACACGAATGTGTGGTAATCAATGAAATGAATCCATTAAAATTTATATTTATAGTTGAATTGTAGTTACGTATGATTCTATACATTGTTTTTGCGCCGACTTCAAAACTTATGTTTAAAAGTAGTTTCGATGGTGTTCAACGTAAAAAAATATTTTTTCCTTTTTAAAGCAATTTTCAACTGAAGTCGGTTCTATTTTTTTTCCCAAAAATATTTTATGTCATTCTTTTTAGTGTAAATGCACTTAAAATAATCAAAATATAGTTATAAAAACATGTTGCTGTTCAAAAAACTTGTAGACTTGGACTCGATCTCATTCCATCAGGACCCATCATCAACCCGACGCGTTTAACCACTTGACCATCGGGTCGCTAAAAGAAGTAAGGATTTACGATAGCACATATTGTTTTAAATAACATGAAATTTTAGTTCTTCGATCATAACTTTTTTTCTAGTGAACAAATATCGTCATATGAATACATGGTACCTAAGTTAACCATCTCCTATCGATTTAAAAAAATCGTCCAAATCGGTTCATTAGATCAGATGTTATGTGCGAACAAACAAACAAAAAAAAAACATACGCTTTGAATTGAGAACCTCCTCCTTTTTTGAAGTCGTTTAAAAATTGAAAGTAAAAGTAAGTAATTTGAACTGTGGGAGAAGGGGTTAGAGTAAGGGCCATGATCCACATCGACGTAAAGCAGAAAAATTAGGCAGAAGCGTAAAATGGACTCAATGGTGTTCCTATGGAAAGTACCCGGATTTTCGGTTTCTGCCTTCAGTTTCGGTCGCGTTTTACGCTGATGTGGAGCATGGCCCTAAGACTTGGAAAATTGGTGCAAGTTTTTGCATTTCATGGAAAATGATTTTCAACTAAAGTGGACTCTTTAGCTTTTTTCAAACACCACAAATCGAAATCTTATTTTTTAAAAATTTGTGTCACTTTAATGGTCGTTCATACCCCCGCCCCTCGCAGTGCAAAAAAATATTACGTAGCAGATTTTGCCTAATAACTCAACACTCATGGTTGTTTGTAATGATGTTTTTTGGTCACAACCAATATGAACATCACAAAAAATAGTTACTTTAATTTTTAACATATATTTATCATCTTCAGAATTTTTGACTTTTTATTTTACCTTGAATTTGACGTAAATGCAAGGTATAAAATACAGAATTTTGTAAAGGTACAAAAATTAACATAATATAATTAATTGATTGTGTATATAATTTTTGAAAAAATAATGTAAGTGCCGCAAATCAAAAACCATTTATTGCCACAATCGATTCAAAGCCCCCAAAAATGGCGCAAATGTCCATAAGAAAATTCTACAGCATCTAAGGACCCCATTGTCAATTTTAACAAAGATCCGACCAAAACTATCATTTTGTACTATAAAAAAATATGGGGTAGATCCCCATGGGAGGATGTACCTGCATAAGGACATTACAATCATTAAAATTATTCAAAAAAAAAAAAAAAAAAAACATGCAGCTGTTTGAAAAAATCCTTGCAGATCTGAACTCGATCTCATTCCACCAGGAACTTCAACCTGACGCGCATAACCACTGGACAATTTTTCCTTACTTTCTTTAATTTTTTAAGATGTAAGATTTATCGTTCTGCAGAAACATATTTTGAAAGAACGAACGACATAAAATATTCCATAGACGTATTTTCTTGTTACAAAGGTCCTCTTTTGCTTTAAAAACACTTTTTAATGCTCTGAGCACTGAGCTGTAGTTACAATGAAACTAGTTAACGTGTATCTTCGTGCGAAATAAATTTGGCAGAAAAAATTTCCGGAATTATTTATTGAGAAATGAGAATACTACTTAACATTTTGAGTTTCAAATCTTTTTGAAATTCTCTTCGGTTGAAAAAAGTGTGCCAAATATTTCTGAACTCGTGGATGGGGCTTTTCATGGTATTTGTGACATAGGGGTGTCCGTAATAAAACTTTTTAAAAGTTTGAAAGTTTTATACATATTGAAAAAGTACATTCTAAAGTCTATGAATATCATATTGTTTTCATAGTTCACTTTATATTATGTTTATAATTGCACGCAGAACATTGAAAATGCAATTTTCACTGTTACGGACTCTACAGTGAATTTTTCTTTAAAAACTAAACTTTCATTCCAATTATTGTTACGGACTCTACAGTCATCATTTTCACAATCCATATTTTTTTTATAGAACGCACTTTTTGATTAAAATTGTTAGCTATATTAGAGGTGAGCCTTTACTTTATCTGTCTCAAGTGCCAGTTTTAGCTTAAAAATCGGTTTAAGCCAGATTTAAAGAAAAATTCAATGTAGAGTCCGTAACAGTGAAAATTGCATTTTCAATGTTCTGAGTGCAACTACAAACATAATATAAAGTGAACTATGAAAAAAATATGCTATTCATATACTTTGGAACGTACTTTTTCAATATATATAAAAATTTTAAACTTTTAAAAAGTTTTGTTACGGGCACCCCTATGTCACAAATACCGTGAAATGCCCCGTATGCAGTACATTATCATGTGACTTAAATCAATTATAATTTTTAATATTTTTCTTTTTCTTACCGAATGGAAATTCTGTACCAAGAAACTATTCTTCAAACTGGATTGAGCAAAAATCATACGAAATGAAATTGGTTCTAAATTTTAACCCTTCACTGCACGGTGTGCCAGATCTGGCACAAACCAAATAAACCCTCATATATTCCTATGATTTTTAAATACAGTTAAACTGAGCTTTGTGCCCCTTCTAGAACATTGCTATAACAGTTTAGTGTGATTTTTATGCACTAGTTAGTTGCACTAGTCTAGGTATTACAGTTCTTGCTTTTGAAAGAAAGAGTGTCTGCATTTCCGTTAGAAGTGTGCTTAGTCATTATTTCCTTTCTTCTAAAAATGTTTAAATACTCTTAGTGGAAAGTTTGTTTATACCACTTATGGCACAAAACACATTGTAGATTATTACACTCACAAAAGCATATGCTATGTGCTTTGTGCCATATATAGAACAAACAATTAAAACATCATTTTTGGTGCACATTTTTAAAATTAATTTTTTTCTTCATTTTTCCTGAACTCAGGGCTATTTAAAAGGTAACAAATGATATTTTTCATGAAAATATAAAAAATCGTGCAGTGAAGGGTTAATATAGAAAACTAAACTTCACGTTCTTCAAGAATCATGTTGTGGTTATAAACAACTAACATTTTTAACTTATTTAATTTAATTTCATGTGCGTGTGTTCTTTTATACTAAACATTACGTCCATCATGTAAATAAAATGGGGCTCATCATTACGTGTGCTTAATGTGACTAATTTATTACCAGTCGGATGCATTGGAAAGTAAATGAGCGCTGGGAAATAATGACTGTATTTATTTGAATGCAAATGACATCATTTCACTGTCATCCGAAGCGGAACTCCTTTAGCAGGTAGGCAATTATTCGCTTGATCATTAAGATGAATTGGCTCACTAGAAAAAGTTATGTTCTCACATTATGTTAATTCGGTTTGTAACAATGTGTTTTTCTATTCGTTTTTACCTCTGTTTTTATCAACCCTTTAAGTACCGCTGTCTTTCTAGAGACCGTCAGTTTAAAGACATCCCAAAGGAGTATTAGGGATCAACTCAGCCTTGAATACTATGAAGCACGAAAATTAGGATACCATAGCGGTACAAAAAACCAGAAAACTGACATCAAAAGTTTGAAAGAAAAAAAAAAAACTGAACTTTCAATGTACTCGGCAATTCTGCTCCATTCCGGTGAAAAAAAAAAAACTGGAAGAAGTATAGTTTAATGTTTTAAAAATAAAAATCAATGTTTATTTATTTATTTATTATTTTTTTATGTATATTAAAAAATTTGCATCCCCCACATTGCAACTTGAGAGACGAAGAGAGAAGTTAAGAGAGAATGCTTTTTTAAACATTGTTTTGATAAAGTGCATCAAATGTTGGAAACGCAAATAGCAATACACTTCTTCTAATGTTGAGTTTGAATTTAATATTTCGCATTTCAGTTAGTTTTTTAGTTTAAAAAAATCTTTACTTTTTGTATTTCTTTCTATTCAAACTTTGTTTCGGCGTTTAAGCCCTGTGAACTCTAATAAATGCTTTTGTTGGAAAACTTTCACAGAATTTATTTATTTATTAATGTCTGAAGTCGTTCAGATGACCTAAGCAAATTGCATAAATGATGGTTATATTGATGAATTTTTAAAATTACTTATTTTAAAAGCAAGTAATGCAAAGGAATAATTAACTCTGGTATATATTTAAAGTACAAAACGTTAATCTTTCAATTTTTAAATAATACAAAAGCTAAATATTAGATATTTAGGCATCAACTCAAAAGAACTCGATAAATCGGTAATTTTCTAACAAGTAGCTTGAAAAGTAAAAGGAAAAAATTATTAATAAGTGTCCTAATAGATATACTTCAAACTGTATTGAATCGTACGTAGTATATTTAACATGCGAAATATAGTCAATAATTGTAAAATATATACAGTGATTTCAAATGTGCTTTACGACTAACAGTATGATACATATTTAAGGTAAAATTATAAGTTACTTCTTTATAAATCAGCAAATTATTGAGCGAATATTTTAGGCAGAGGAAATTCCTAACAATACTCAAAATTCTAGTATACAGTGTGTGCTGGAATAAAAGATTGATAATAATTTTTTTCAGACGAAAGTATGCTTTTTATAACAAAGGATGATTGAAAACTTTTCTCAATATGATGTTAGTTGCTATCTTTGATTAATGATGTAGTTTTAGCAGAACTGTAGTTTCAAAAACATAATCAATCCAGCTCTTTTTTCCTTTTTAAATAATTTCCGTGCAATCATAAACCATCTACGTCCAAGATAGGGGGAAAGCAAAAAGTTGATTTTAAGCAACCTACTTAATACATTGATGAAGAAAACATCGATGATTCGAAAATATCGATATTGATGTCCTACACAAATTTATAATAATGAAACACCATAATAAAATATGGCCTAAATTTGGATCCGACACTTTTGACCTCATCAAGAAAAAAAATTAGCATGTTGAATTTAGACATGAAGCAGAACATGTCATTTGTCAAACTAAGCTTCAATTTATATCTTAACCCATTAATGCCTAGCGTCCCTTTTTAGGGACGGTCCGACAAAGGGTCTGAATTCCCCCAAAATGAACATTTCAACCAAATAACAGTGTTCAATGAGTACCTTGATATTGTTTCAATTCGTTATTAACAAATTGCAGCACATAACCATTGTAAAGTGCGTTCTATAGTAGTTTTAATATGATCTTTATCAAAAATGACATCGTTCACAATCTCAAGAAAAAAAGCTAAGTTTTCAAAGTGATTCCTAGCTTCCCAGTTTATGTTATTTGCTGATTTTATTTCTTTTTATGAAATGTCTTTTTAAATATTATATCGTAGGCAGAAAAAAATTTTGGTAAAACAAGTATGTACCCTATGGGGCCTATCGTAAGTTTTAAGGGACGATTGTTCTTTCCTTAATAAAAACATTATTTTTTACAGAATTTTTTTATTATTATTTTTTCTGCCCGTTAAACACTGTTTGTAACCAGTATACAAAATATCTTTGGGAAAAAAAATGTCAGGCATTAATGGGTTAAAGTGGATACGGTATTCAAAAAACGTGTCTTGAAAAAGTCATCTAAAGACGAACGGTAGTAATTAAATGTGCAAAATGAAAAAAAAAAAAAAAGTTTGAACTACTGGAAGCAACTGATTCAGACCGGAATGATTTCTTTTGTTTGGTTTGATGGAGATATCAGTAACTGAAAGTAAATATTCTCCCTGCGGGGTTTCTTCAAGAAATGAATAGGACCGACCATCTTAGTTGAAATTTAACCCTTCACTGCACGATTTTCTATATTTTCATGAAAAACATCATTTGTTATCTTTTAAATAGCCCTGAGTTCAGAAAAAATGAAGAAAAAAATTAATCTTAAAAATGTGCACCAAAAATGATGTTTTAATTGTTTGTTCTATATATGGCACAAAGCACATAGCATATGCTTTGTATACCGATAAGTGTAATAATCTACAATGTGTTTTGTGCCATAAGTGGTATAAACAAACTTTCCACAAAGTGTATTTAAAAATTTTTAGAACAAAGGAAATAATGACTAAGCACACTTCTAACGGAAATGCAGTCACACTTTCTTTCAAAAGCAAGAACTGTAATACCTAGACTAGTGCAACTAACTAGTGCACAAAAATCACACTAAACTGTTATAGCAATGTTCCAGAAGGGGCACAAAGCTCAGTTTAACTGCATTTAAAAATCCTAGGAATATGTGAGGGTTTATTTGGTTTGTGCCAGATCTGGCACACCGTGCAGTGAAGGGTTAATCTTTTATTTTCCTCCCTAATTTTCAGAAAATTGGTTGTTGACGTTTAGTAAAAGTTTTTGATGCTCTTTAAAGTGAAGTAGATTTTTATTATGTGAATAATGAAGGTGAAAAAATATATGCTTTTCTGATTGGAAAATTCACTACTATTCAATTTTTTAAATATCTTCTGTTAGAGGAATGTAGTTTAAGTTTGCTATTTCAAGTAATTATAAAATTATGAAAACAAATTATTGACTTCAAAATCTTATATAGTGTAAAAAATGAAAGTTGTTTTTACAGTATAATACAGCCAATTTTATTGTAATAAACTAAAAATTGCCAATTTTACAGTACTAAACTGTAAAACTTTTAACTTTACAGTGAGAAACTGTAAAATTGGTAGTTTTATAGTCTATTACTATACCTTTTACAGCTTTAAATTGGAACGTCGGCTGTCAGTATTTTCTGTAAAAACAATAGTTCATTTTTTGCAGTATATTAAACTGTTGCTAATAATCTAGATTGGAGATACCGGTTTCGCTTACAAACTCAAAAATACATTGAGTGTTACATTATTAGTGTTTAAAAATTCAATACGATGACTCGGACATCGTTTTCAAACCGACTAATAAACTCAGTATATTAAACTGTTGCTAATAATCTAGATTGGAAATACCGGTTTCGCTTACAAACTCAAAAATACATTGAGTGTTACATTATTAGTGTTTAAAAATTCAATACGATGGCGCGGACATCGTTTTCAAACCGACTAATAAACTCAGTATATTAAACTGTTGCTAATAATCTAGATTGGAGATACCGGTTTCGCTTACAAACTCAAAAATACATTGAGCGTTACATTATTAGTGTTTAAAAATTCAATACGATGGCTCGGACATCGTTTTCAAACCGATTAATAAACTCAGTATATTAAACTGTTGCTAATAATCTAGATTGGAGATACCGGTTTCGCTTACAACCTCAAATGTACATTGAGTGTTACATTATTAGTGTTTAAAAACTCAATACGATGGCTCGGACATCATTTTAAAACCGACTAATAAACTCAGTAAAAAATCTCACATTTACTGGTCCCCATTAGAAATAAAAAACGAAAAAGACCAGCAATTAGGGGGCTCGAACTGACGGAACCGTGCAGTGCATAGGGACAGGTGGCATGTACTCTTTGCGGGACGGTCTTGGCCTGCAAATGGTTGTATTGACGTGGAGGAACAAGAAATGGAAAGTTATTTCTTTTTTATTTCGAATTGCAATTTTGAAAATGGAAGCTTAATTTATGATCATATGACTAGCAACCAGTAGCAATCCGCAAACAGTTAAACAACCACAGTTACAAGTTAAATTCAAAGCATCCGCAAACCCATAGCCAGTTAAATTCACTGTATTTCTCAAAAAATAACTTAGTTAAAGTTGTTCATTGTTTACCAGCTACGACTGTAGTTTGTTTCATGATTATAAACTATGCCTAATTTTTAGTGTTCACTGTTAACCCTTCACTGCACGATTTTTTATATTTTCATGAAAAAAAATCATTTGTTACATTTTAAATAGCCCTGAGTTCAGGAAAAATGAAGAAAAAAATTAATCTTAAAAATGTGCACCAAAAATGATGTTTTAATTGTTTGTTCTATATATGGCACAAAGCACATAGCATATGCTTTGTATACCGATAAGTGTAATAATCTACAATGTGTTTTGTGCCATAAGTGGTATAAACAAACTTTCCACTAAGTGTATTTAAGCATTTTTAGAACAAAGGAAATAATGACTGAGCGCACTTCTAACGGAAATGCAGACACTCTTTCTTTCAAAAGCAAGAACTGTAACACCTAGACTAGTGCAACTAACTAGTGCATAAAAATCACACTAAACTGTTATAGCAATGTTCCAGAAGGGGCACAAAGCTCAGTTTATCTGCATTTAAAAATCATAGGAATATATGAGGGTTTATTTGGTTTGTGCCAGATCTGGCACACCGTGCAGTGAAGGGTTAAAACCACAACAGCCTTAAGGGTTAAACGCTCTAGCACCAGCGGCACCTCCTGAAGGGTGCAACTTGACTCCCTAATGCACCCTTGAAGTTGCCATTTGGCTCCATGTGGTACCCTTGAAGGTGCCATTTGGCTCCATGTGGTACCCTTGAAGGTGCCATTTGGCTCCATGTGGTACCCTTGAAGGTGCCATTTGGCTCCATGTGGTACCCTTGAAGGTGCCATTTGGCTCCATGTGGTACCCTTGAAGGTGCCATTTGGCTCCACCTGGTACCCTTGAAGGTGCCATTTGGCTCCATGTGGTACCCTTGAAGGTGCCATTTGGCTCCACCTGGTACCCTTGAAGGTGCCATTTGGCTCCATGTGGTACCCTTGAAGGTGCCATTTGGCTCCATGGGTGTCTTATGACACCCCATAACACCCTAAGGAGCCAAATGGCACCTTCAAGGGTGCCATAGAGAGTCAAGTGGCACCGTTCAGGGGATACCGCTGGTGCTACAGTGTTTTACCCTTAAAGGTGCCTTGTGCAACTTGTAGCTTTGACAGTTTTGGGGTGATTTTTGCTTCCTTTTACGTAGTAAAGGAAGTATTGTGATCGCGAAAAAAAAATCACTCAAATTTGAGTCTAAATTTTGATTTTGCTCACCCCCGAATGAATGTTCAGTAGTTTTTTTTGACCTGTCAGCACGTGCATATGTACCTACCAACATATGAGCAGCCGAAAAATCTTTTTCAACCACCCCCGAGTTAATTACGACGAGTTTTCTCGTGACGTCTGTAAGTACGTATGTGCGGATGTATGTGCGTATGTGGGTCGCATAACTCAAAAACTAAATGCCGTAGAAGCTTCTAGCTTGGTATGTAGGCTCTGAGGATGGTCTAGTTGTGCACCTCCCCTTGTGGTTGCATTCGAATGTTCCCAAGGGGGTGTTTTACCCCTTTTTTGGAGTAAATCAGTGTTAATTTCAATGCAGACTCAAGTGATATGAATTGGCGCGACCACTTGGCGATATGTTGCCAAGGTTTTGGTCGCCAAGTGTTTTACGCCAACTTGGCGACAAATTTGACGAAAAAAATATTTTTTGACTTTCGGTTCAACTTGACGCTATTGGCGATATTTTGCGAAAAATTCACTGAATGATATTAAAATCAGCAATATTTAGAAAATTAACCATTGTAAAACATTTTTTGCATTGTTTCGTGGCAGATTGGGGAGTAAATATTTGAATTGTTACCTTGCTCACTCCAAGCACTTTTTTTAACACTTAAGGCAACTACTAAGAAATTTACACGTAAAAGGAAGTAGTGTGGAGTCCATACCAGATTTTTTAAAATACTTATACTCAAAATACGAAACTATTCTCCTGCACAACAGGCGTTATTTATGTCTAATTTATTGAAGGATAAAAAACTGTTCTTAATTATTATGCAATTACAATGATAATTACATAAGTTTACTTCCTTTGCTGTTATAATTAACACTGAAATAGAGTGGAAAAGCTTTAAATGTTTGCGCATTAACATAACGATAGTAATAAACAGGTTGGCATTCAACTTTTTACTTAAGTAAATGATCACCGTGACCTTATAGGTCAAGAAAGTTAGACACACCCTGATTTTTAAAACTATACATTGGGTTTTTGAAAAGAATAGTTTAAAATGATTAACTTTTTGATACGGCGTAGGTAATGTATGAAGAGTTTTTATAATTATCTTTAGAGGATCAAAGAAACAAAAATATTTCTCTTTATCACTTTAAATACGTTCTGAATTCAAAGAATTAAAAAGTGTTCCCTTTCATTACTAAGCATAACAGCTTAAGAAACGTTCACCTTGCTGTAGTATAATCGCTTTTCTTCGCTTTTGCAAAACTTGCACTGATAAAAATTTTTCTCGGAAAGTTTTTCTGTAGAACTGAAGTGTAGTGTGAAATATAGTCATTAAACATTTATTAAATTATGCACAAAGAACTCAGTTTTTTTGGGCTCTTAATAAACAGAATGAAAGAAATTATTTCATTGCAAGGCAACTAATTATGCAAGAAGTAAAAATATCTTTTTTGATTTTCAGTTTTTCTCGGTTCCATTGCAATTCTATTATTATCCTATTCTACCAAAAGACAAAATACAATTTCTAATGCTGCATGAAAATTTTATTTGATGTGATTTGTGCATTTAGAAAGACAAAATTTTCAAAATTGATAAATTAATAAACAGGTGAATCTTCAAACTTTCTTTTTGTAGAGATAGTCCACTAATAAGCAAGCATTTTGAATTTGAGCTATTTTCTTCGACCACCAGAATACAGTTATTCTAAATACGTGTTACTATATTTTGGTAAAAATTAGTTTAATAATGCCATTTTAATATTTTCAAACAATTTTTGTGTCTCTATCTTTTTCCATATATTTTTTTTTGGCTGGAGGGAGGGGGGGGGAGTTCAAAATTACTTTTCTATAAACTTCGAACGTTTTAACAGGGTAATTTGATAGTTTGTGACAAATTTCGACACTGTTGAGCAATTCTACGACATATTAAGGAGAAAACAGATCTTCAATGTTTTTTTGTATTTTCTCATACCTTTTATGGTTTTTTTGGTTATTAGTCGTGTAAAAAAATCGTATGTATTTTCTTTTCCTCTAAATATTAGCTTTTTTTGTGTATTTTCAGAATTCCTCTTGCTGTTTCTTCTGGCTGACGTGAATTGACAGACAGTTTATGCGACTTTTCAAAAATCAACTTTTATTCTAAGGAGTTGTCTTAAGGATAAAGTGCCCATAAGTAAACCTAGAACAGCTGAAATCCTCAAGAAATAATTTTTCCATCACACTGCTAAACGTTGCACAGTTTTGTTGAAAAAGAGAACTTGAGCAATCTGTGCCAGGTACTCATTTGACGTATATTTCTTTGTTTCACAAATTATCTTCATGCCACTAAGAAAATGAGCATTATATGTTAAAAAGTTAAAATGACATATTATTTTATGATTTCTTTATTTCAACTAGCTGATGACTTTAAACAAGCAAAGTTAAAATAGGTATCGATATAACCCCCCTTCCGAGCATTCACCTGAGGCGAATTCTCATAAACGCATCCCCATTTTTCCTTCGGAGATTCTTGTCTTTCTTACCCTTTTAATTTCATTTTATTTTATTTATTTATTTATTTATTTATTGTATAAAAATCGCACAAATATCATTTATCTCAGAAAACAGGAATTGAAAATCAAGTTCCTACCCAAAAATATTTCCTGACGATGCAAAAAATACATATGTAACTGCTCAAGTTTTCACTTCTGTCGGCTCTCCCGGAGTACATATTTTCTTTTTTTTAAATCTTAGCTTTTTTTTTTTGGGTTGGGGGGGGGGGGGGACTAGCCCCTTAAGTTCTCTTGCTGTTTCTCTGAGGGACGTGAATTAGTAGCCAATCTATGTGATTTCCGATGTTCAATTCTTGTTCCTACAAGTTATCTTAAGATTCAAGTACAGAAAAAAAACAATAAAAACCAGTTTCAATCCTCAAAGAAGAATTTTTCTGTGACAGAGTTAAAAGTTTGTAGTTTCGTAGTAAAATAGAGCTTAAAAAAAGTGTCAAGCATTAATTTGACTTCTATTTCTTTGTTTCACATGCGTAATTCTTTTCAATGAAACAAAAATATTTTCAATTCTCAAATAGAAAATGAGCATTATAAAGTCCGAATTTCACATCATTTTGAGATATTTTTTACTTCAACTTGCTAACGACTTCAACGAATCCAAGTTAAAATGTAACTCAAAATACCATTCCTTCTTTTTTTTTCCCGAGGCAAATGCCCAGAACTGCATCCCTCCCTCTCTCTCCTCCGGACATTCACTTTTCTCTTCCCCTTTTTTTAAATTTTTGTATCCGAATCTCACAAATATCATTTACCTCAGAACAGGAATCGAAAACCAAATGACCTATTTTACGGCAGCTTCGTGTTTGGGCAAACGATCCAATATAACTAACTAAGGCAGGGATTCAAGTGAAACAGGCTATCGCAAACTGCAATCGCTACTGGAAATGAATTACATTAGAACGTTTCTTGATACTGGAAATGAATTACATTAGAACGTTCATCATGACGTTTGCCTATGAAAAACGAGCTAGATAAAACGTCACAGCCTACTTGGCGAATAAGAGGAGATGGCCGACTGCTTGTGAGCTCTTATTGGCTCCGCTCGTAGTGACGTCAGTGCCAAGTTAAGCTGATGATAATGTAATTCACTTCCAGTAGCGATTGCATTCGAAGCGATCGCAGTGCTGTTTCACTTGAATCCCTGCCTAACTGTCCATAAGCGGTTGAAATAACATTTTTGAGAGTTGGGAATCCACCGCGGATGAGGAAGTGCCCGAAGGAGAGCGAGAAATATCAGAGTTCAGCCCGGGAGATTGAAAATCAAATTACTTAACAAAAGTATTTCCTTAGGATTCAAAAAATTTACACGTAATTACCTATTTCCTTCTTTCTTATCTTCGATTTTTTTAAGGGAGAGGAGGGGGGACTAACCCAACCCCTAAAGTTATCTTGCTGTTTCCCTGAGGGACGTGAATTAATAGCCAATGTATGTGTTTTCCGATGTTAGACTCTTATTCTTACGAGTTATCTTAAATTTAAAGTACACTTTTATAAGAAAAGAATTGAAACAGTTGCAATCCTCAAAAAAAAAAAAAAAAAAGTTTTCTGTGACAGAGAAAAAAAGTTCGTACAGTTTCGGAGTAAAAAGAGCTTAAAAAAAAAAGTGTCAAGCATTTGACTTCTATTTTTTTTGTTTCACATATGTAATTCCTTTTAATGAAGCAAAAATATTTTCATTTCTCAAACAGAAAATGAGCTTATTAAGTCAGAATATTTCACATCATTTTGCGATATTCTTTACTTCAACTTGCTAATGACGTGTCCAGGCAATGAGGCAAATGCCCAGAAACGCATCCCTCCCTCTCTCTCCTCCGGACATTCACTTTTCTCTTCCCCCTTTTTTTTAATTTTTTGTATCCAAACCGCACAAATATCATTTACCTCAGAACAGGAATCGAAAACCAAATGACCTACTTATCGACAGCTTCGTGTTTGGACAAACGATCTCACTCATCCAATATAACCAACTGTCCATAAGCGGTTGAGATAACATTTTCGCGAGTCGGGGATCCACCGCGGATGAGGAAGTGCCCGAAGGAACACGGAGAGCGAGAAATATCAGAGTTCAGCCCGGGAATGACAGGTGCTCCGTCTACTAGTTGGATGGGCGTTGCCTCCTCCTCGCGAATACTTCGGGTATTTCCCGGCTCGTTCAAGATACACAAAGGATTCGTATGAATATTAATTTGACTTATCTGAGATTTATCTCTCATGTCAAGAAAATTTTTCACTAGTGGGTGTTTCCGAAATCCTCTCCGCATAGATAGCTTCCCTAATAGCGAGTATCGCTGTTAAATTTATACACTAAAAGATGAATGTTGTTTTTACAGTATAATACAGATAATGTTACAGCACTTTTGCAGTAATAAATTGCAAAACCATTAATTTTGCAGTAGTAAATTGTAAAATTGCTAGTTTACAGTTTATTACTGAGCATTTTATAGTTTTAAACTGGAACCTCTACTGTAAGTTTTTACAGTTGTTTATAAGTCTGCAGCAAGTTTTTACAGTTGTTTTAAACATTGTTGTTTTTACAGTATCATACAGTTAATTTTACGGTAATAAACTGTAAAATTGTTAATTCTACAGTAATAAACTGAAAAATTGCTAGTTTACAGTTTATTACTGAGCATTTTATAGTTTTAAACTGGAACCTCCGCTGTAAGTTTTTACAGTTGTTTACAAGTCTGCAGCAAGTTTTTACAGTTGTTTTAAACATTGTTGTTTTTACAGTATCATACAGTTAATTTTACGGTAATAAACTGTAAAATTGTTAATTCTACAGTAATAAACTGAAAAATTGCTAGTTTACAGTTTATTACTGAGCATTTTATAGTTTTAAACTGGAACCTCCGCTGTAAGTTTTTACTGTTGTTTACAAGTCTGCAGCAAGTTTTTACAGTTGTTTTAAACATTGTTGTTTTTTACAGTATCATACAGTTAATTTTACGGTAATAAACTGTAAAATTGTTAATTCTACAGTAATAAACTGAAAAATTGCTAGTTTATAGTTTATTTCTGAGCATTTTATAGTTTTAAGCTGGAACCTCTGCTGTAAGTTTTTACAGTTGTTTACAAGTCTAAAGCAAGTTTTTACAGTTGTTTTAAACATTGTAGTTTTTACAGTATCATATAATTAATTTTACTGTAATAAACTGTAAAATTGTTAATTCTACAGTAATAAACTGTAAAATTGCTAGTTTACAGTTTATTACTGAGCATTTTATAGTTTTAAGCTGGAACCTCTGCTGTAAGTTTTTACAGTTGTTTACAAGTCTGCAGCAAGTTTTTACAGTTGTTTTAAACATTGTTGTTTTTACAGTATCATACAGTTAATTTTACGGTAATAAACTGTAAAATTGTTAATTCTACAGTAATAAACTGAAAAAATTGCTAGTTTTAGAGTAATAAACGAAAACAGCTAGTTTTGCAGTTTATTACTGCGCTCTTACAATTTTAAACTAAAACCTCTGTTTTCAGTATTATATTGTAAAAACGACAACTTATTTTTTGCAGTGTATGCTTCTTCTCTACAGTTTAGGTTAACTCTTTTCTGTGACAAAAAATAAATAAATAAGTAGAAAATAAAAGAAAGATAAAAATTCACTAAGTAATTAAACTATGCAGTACACCTGCAGATAACAAAGCTCAATGGAGCTTCATAGTAACACAATTTTTATGCAAATAATAAAAAGTCGGACTGTGACATATTATGTCATTTTTCTCCCCTAACTAAAAACTTCCGTGTTTTTCTACCACTTGAAAATGACCACAGAAAAATTACATTTACGATATCATATATAGCATACTCTCAAAAAATAAAATTGGTTTCTTTCTTTATTAACATTTCCCAATGACCGGGAAACCTAATGTTTAGGATAATGTGGCCATTTTATAGCTTTCTGAGCCGAATTTTACGTGCACATTTCGGCATTTTTCCACACAAAACTGTCCTCAACCTATTAACAACAAACCATAAGCTCCCAGCACAAGCACAATTTTTTCAAAAAAAGAAAAAAAAAATTCTCTGCAACAGCAGCTGTCCCGTTGCACAAGAAGCACTCCAAGAAGGATCCTTCACCCTGTGCAGTCCACCCCCTGTCATTGTACGGGCAATTGACTCGGGGGGCTCGGGATAAAAGTGGAGGCAGGGATGGAAAGTCATATCTGCCTGTCATAAGTGATATCCGCAAGCCTCTTTCTTCCGAGGGTGTATCGGATAGAGGGACTCAATGAACGGGAATTGGGGAGGGGGTATGTTTACGATTTGGGGATTTGCTTTTTATCTCCAGGGCTCGTTTATGACGATTTTTCCCCGCCGCCCTTCCTTTCTTTCTTCTATATACCGTTACATAAATTTTTGGTGGGATTTTTTTGAAGAAGAGTGATTTTGCACTGACGGACTGGGTACATATTTTTTTTTTATCGCTTTCTTACTTCGAGGCTCTTGTAGTCCTTCCGCATTTTTCTTTTCTTGTGGGATCGTTGGCAACGTAACCGTGCATTCTTTGTAGTCTGAACGAGAAATACCTCGAAGAGCTCGCGCTGAAATTACACGAATTTCTTTACAGGTTATACACATTTTTGCTTAGTACGCCGCAAAAAATAAGCTGTTTTTTTCAGTAAAATACTGAAAGTAGAGGTTTCAGTTTTAAATTGTAAAAGCGCAGTAATGAATTGTAAAACTACCTATTTTACAGTTTATTACTGTAAAGGTGGCAATTTTACAGTTTATTACTATTAAGTTGGCAATTTTACAGTTCATTACTATAAAGTTGGCAATTTTACAGTTTATTACTATAAAGTTGGCAATTTTACAGTTTATTACTATAAAGTTGGCAATTTTACAGTTTATTACTGTGAAGCTGGCAATTTTATAGTTCGTTACTATAAAGTTGGCAATTTTACAGTTTATTACTATAAAGTTGGCAATTTTACAGTTTATTACTGTAAAGCTGGCAATTTTATAGTTCGTTACTATAAAGTTGGCAATTTTACAGTTTATTACTGTGAAGCTGGCAATTTTATAGTTCGTTACTATAAAGTTGGCAATTTTACAGTTTATTACTATAAAGTTGGCAATTTTACAGTTTATTACTGTAAAGTTGGCAATTTTACAGTTTATTACTATAAAGTTGGCAATTTTACAGTTTATTACTGTAAAGTTGGCAATTTTACAGTTTATTACTATAAAGTTGGCAATTTTACAGTTTATTACCATAAAGCTAGCTGATTATACTGTTTAATTACAGTATAATGCTGGCAGCAGAGTTTCCAGTTTAAACTGTAAAATGCGCAGAAAGTTAAACTGTGAAAGCTAGCAATTTTACAGTTTATTACTCTAAACTAGCAGTTTTACAGTTTACTACTGTAAAGTTAGCAATTTTACAGTTTATTACTGTAAAGTTGGCAATTTTACAGTTTATTACTATAAAGTTGGCAATTATTACAGTTTATTACTATAAAGTTGCAATTTTACAGTTTATTACTATAAAGTTAGCAATTTTACAGTTTATTACTGTAAAGTTAGCAATTTTACAGTTTATTACTATAAAGTTGGCAATTTTACAGTTTATTACTGTAAAGTGTGCAATTTTACAGTTTATTACTATAAAGTTTGCAATTACAGTTTATTACTATAAAGTTGGCAATTTTACAGTTTATTACTGTAAAGCTGGCAATTTTACAGTTCTTTACTATAAAGTTAGCAATTTTACAGTTTATTACTATAAAGTTAGCAATTTTACAGTTTATTACTGTAAAGCTAGCAATTTTACAGTTTATTACTATAAAGTTGCAATTTTACAGTTTATTACTGTAAAGTTAGCAATTTTAACAGTTTTATTACTGTAAAGCTAGCAATTTTACAGTTTATTACTATAAAGTTGCAATTTTACAGTTTATTACTATAAAGTTAGCAATTTTACAGTTTATTACTGTAAAGCTAGCAATTTTAACAGTTTTACTATAAAGTTGCAATTTTACAGTTTATTACTATAAAGTTTGCAATTTTCAGTTTATTACTGTAAAGCTTGCAATTTAACAGTTTATTACTATAAAGTTTGCAATTTAACAGTTTATTACTATAAAGTTTGCAATTTTGCAGTTTATTACTGTAAAGTTAGCAATTTTACAGTTTATTACTGTAAAGTTAGCAATTTTACAGTTTATTACTGTAAAGTTAGCAATTTTACAGTTTATTACTGTAAAGTTAGCAATTTTACAGTTTATTACTATAAAGTTAGCAATTTTACAGTTTATTACTGTAAAGTTAGCAATTTTACAGTTTATTACTGTAAAGTTAGCAATTTTACAGTTTATTACTGTAAAGTTAGCAATTTTACAGTTTATTACTGTAAAGTTAGCAATTTAACAGTTTATTACTGTAAAGTTAGCAATTTTACAGTTTATTACTGTAAAGTTAGCAATTTTACAGTTTATTACTGTAAAGTTAGCAATTTAACAGTTTATTACTATAAAGTTAGCCCTTTTGCAGTTTATTACTGTAAAGTTAGCAATTTAACAGTTTATTACTATAAAGTTAGCAATTTTGCAGTTTATTACTGTAAAGTTAGCAATTTAACAGTTTATTACTATAAAGTTAGCAATTTTACAGTTTATTACTGTAAAGTTAGCAATTTTACAGTTTATTACTGTAAAGTTAGCAATTTTACAGTTTATTACTGTAAAGTTAGCAATTTTACAGTTCATTACTGTAAAGTTAGCAATTTTACAGTTTATTACTGTAAAGTTAGCAATTTTACAGTTTATTACTGTAAAGTTAGCAATTTTACAGTTTATTACTGTAAAGTTAGCAATTTTACAGTTTATTACTGTAAAGTTAGCAATTTTACAGTTTATTACTGTAAAGTTAGCAATTTTACAGTTTATTACT
Organism: Uloborus plumipes; assembly: GCA_038373865.1. NCBI lineage: Eukaryota > Metazoa > Arthropoda > Arachnida > Araneae > Uloboridae > Uloborus > Uloborus plumipes. The sequence goes on from JAXGGA010000287.1 coordinate 210,157, forward strand.
GTAAAGTTAGCAATTTTACAGTTTATTACTGTAAAGTTAGCAATTTTACAGTTTATTACTGTAAAGTTAGCAATTTTACAGTTTATTACTGTAAAGTTAGCAATTTTACAGTTTATTACTGTAAAGTTAGCAATTTTACAGTTTATTACTGTAAAGTTAGCAATTTTACAGTTTATTACTGTAAAGTTAGCAATTTTACAGTTTATTACTGTAAAGTTAGCAATTTTACAGTTTATTACTGTAAAGTTAGCAATTTTACAGTTTATTACTGTAAAGTTAGCAATTTTACAGTTTATGTACTGTAAAGTTAGCAATTTTACAGTTTATGTACTGTAAAGTTAGCAATTTTACAGTTTCTGTACTGTAAAGTTAGCAATTTTACAGTTTATGTACTGTAAAGTTAGCAATTTTACAGTTTATGTACTGTAAAGTTAGCAATTTTACAGTTTCTGTACTGTAAAGTTAGCAATTTTACAGTTTCTGTACTGTAAAGTTAGCAATTTTACAGTTTCTGTACTGTAAAGTTAGCAATTTTACAGTTTCTGTACTGTAAAGTTGGCAATTTTACAGTTTATTACTGTAACGTTAGCAATTTTACAGTTTATTACCTTAAAATTTATCTGTATTATACTGTACAAACAGCAGTATAATATTGCAGCAGAGGTTCCAGTTTAAAACTGTAAAATTTTACAGTTTATTACTGTAAAGTTAGCAATTTTACAGTTTATTACAGTAAAATTAGCTGTTTTACAGTTTATTACTGTAAAATTAGCAATATTTACAGTTTATTACTGTAAAACTAGCAATTTTACAGTTTATTACTGTAAAGCTAGCAATTTTACAGTTTATTACTGTAAAGCTAGCAATTTTACAGTTTATTACTGTAAAGCTAGCAATTTTACAGTTTATTACTGTAAAGCTAGCAATTTTACAGTTTATTACTGTAAAGCTAGCAATTTTACAGTTTATTACTGTAAAGCTAGCAATTTTACAGTTTATTACTGTAAAGCTAGCAATTTTACAGTTTATTACTGTAAAGCTAGCAATTTTACAGTTTATTACTGTAAAGCTAGCAATTTTACAGTTTATTACTGTAAAGCTAGCAATTTTACAGTTTATTACTGTAAAGCTAGCAATTTTACAGTTTATTACTGTAAAGCTAGCAATTTTACAGTTTATTACTGTAAAGCTAGCAATTTTACAGTTTATTACTGTAAAGCTAGCAATTTTACAGTTTATTACTGTAAAGCTAGCAATTTTACAGTTTATTACTGTAAAGCTAGCAATTTTACAGTTTATTACTGTAAAGCTAGCAATTTTACAGTTTATTACTCGTAAAGCTAGCAATTTACAGTTATACTGTAAAGTACAATTTACAGTTTATTACTGTAAAGCTAGCAATTTTACAGTTTATTACTGTAAAGCTAGCAATTTACAGTTTATTACTGTAAAGCTAGCAATTTTACAGTTTATTACTGTAAAGCTAGAAATTTAGTTTATTGTCGTAAAATTTAGTAACATTATACTACAAAAACAACAGTATAATACTGGCAGCCGAGTATCCAATTTAAAACTAAAATGCGCCGTAATAAACTGTAAAACTAGCAATTTTACAGTTTATTACTGTAAAGCTAGAAACTTTAGTTTATTGTCGTAAAATTTAGTAACATTATACTACAAAAACAGCATTCATTTTTTACAGTGTAGTTATTAGTATGTTTAGTGCACATAAGTTATTGGAGGGTAGGGGTAGGATACTGCAGCAAAATCTCTCTGAGAAAACATTTCTGCTAATTGATCTCTTAATCAATCAAGTACATTACGATTTAATGGACTTTATTTCCTTCCATAATATCTCATTCGTGTTCAGAACTTACGCTCCGTCGACGATGAAAACTACAGATTGAAATTGCTCCCCATACGATTCATTTCTTCTTTTATTTTTAACTAGCGGTACCCGCACGGCTTTGCCCGTGGTATAAAATTAAAAGTTCATTTGTAAAATAATTGATATAGCAGATAAAATGCTCTATTTTAGTTGTAATTCAACTATAATTCCTTCAAAGTATGATATAAAAATCTGGCATGGACCCCACGCTACTTAATTTTACGTGTAAATTTATTAATTGTGCCAAATACTACGTCCAGCAACGCTGGAAAAAGAACGAAACAAAAATAGGTATGAACACGTAACCATGGTAACAACATGAAAAGTTGATTTCCGTTGATAAAATAATTCATTTCATCTCTCTTTTCAAAAAAAATTTATTATCTTGCTGAACCATTTTAGAATCGTTTGGCTTGCTGAAGGTAAGCCTTGAATTCCGGGATTCTAAAAACAATTGTTACAGCTCTCCTGATGATCGTGAATATTCGAAAAAACTACATTTTGTGCAGAAAATTTCAAGCTTTCGAATGGCATAAGACTTGAAAATGTGCATGAAATATTTCTTCCCTATTTTATCGAATTTCCGCTAAAAATTCGAATAGAAAAAGAACGAAATAGAATTTTCTAAAAATCGCTTCGAGGTGCAAAACTACATGCTACAAACTAATTTTGTGCCAAGTGGCATGAAAATCGACCGAACGGTTTTGGCGCTATGCGCGTAACAGACAGACAGACAGAAAGAAGGAAGGAAGGAAAGAAGGACAGACAGACCCACCTTCAGCTTTATTATTAGTAGAGAAATTGCATTAATAACCAGGGCCGCGCCGTGCCAATGTGCAAAGCCGTGCGGTGCACGGGGGCGCCAGAGCCTAAAAGGCGCCGAGCTCTACCGACCAAAAAAGCTCCTGACAGAAAAAAAATAAGTAAAAAATCCAAATAATAAAATAAAATCGAACCCTTCATTCAGGGTTGCCAGACGTCCCGGATTTCAAGGGACAGTCCCTGTTGAGAAATACCAGATGTTATGTGTAACGCCTACGCCTGACGCCAATGATAATGAGTGGCGGCTATGGCAGAGCGAGAGAGAGATTCATATGGGCCGGACGAGAGTTGAGAGTGGGTCCTGAAAGTGAATAAAATGTTACAGTCCACAAAATGTGGGTGTGTGTGTGAATATTGTGTTTGAGTGATTAACTGAGCTATCGAGGACCGCGCAACATGGTCCGAGAGCGCCGGAGTTGAAACCGGCTGTGTTTTGATTTATAAAATCAAAAAATGTGAACTTGTGTGATTTGTGCGAGTGAACTGTGCCATCTAACTGTGTCCCTTCCTCCCCTTCATGTTCTCTGAGAGCTAACTTAAAGTTAGGATTAACTATTTGTTAGGTAAGTAACTTTCTCAATTAAATTTAAAATGTCAATTAATGAGTTGAATAAAGATGAGCTAAAAGTGGTAGCTGAGGAATTGGAGTTAGTTATTCCTGCACGCGCCAGGAAAATTGATTTAAAAAATTTGATTGAAGAAAGTGAGTTTTATAAAGAGGACATTGAGTTTGTGCAAAGTATTGTTTTGAATATAATAGAGGATAAAACTAATAAAATTGCAAAGGCAGAAAGGGAAAAATGGGAAATTGAGCAAAAATTAGAGTTAGAGAAAATAGCCGTAACTCGACTTGAGAAAGAGTTAGAGCTTGAGAGATTGCGAAACGAAAACCCCCCAAAACAGTTAGATACTAGAGTAGAGCATAAGCATGAGTCAACGAATTGCGATTTAGAGAGCTTAATTAAAAGCGTGAAAACCCTAACAATTCCTGTACCAAGAAAAGCGGAATCCTTAAATCTTTTCTTTCAGTCAATTGAAAAAGCGTTCAAAACTAAAAATGTGCCTGAGGAGTTTAAAGCAGAAATTTTGCTGAACGTATTGGGAGAAAAGATAGGAAATTTAATGGTTTATCTTCAAGAGGAAGAATTGTGTAATTATGAGAAAATTAAGAGTTTGGTATTAAAGGAATTCCAACCAACACCACAAGAGTGTTTAAATCAGTTTCGAAAGTCACAAAAATTGCCTTCCGAAAATTATGTACAGTTTGCGTCCCGAGTAAGTTCAAATTTTGAGTATTATTGTCAATTGAGAAATGTTTTTGAGTTTAAAGATTTATGTGAATTAATGGTATCTGATCAAATTTGTAATTCTCTTAATCAGGAATTAATGAGTCATGTCAGTATCAAACAAGGTGAAATGTGGTTTAAGCCACAAGAATTAGGACGTGAGTTAGATTTATACATGGCCTCACAAACTGGGAATAATAATGAGCAAAGTACGTTTTCAAAATCAAATCGTGTTTATAAAAATAATTTTGAAAAACGGAGTCCCAAAAATGTGAGTAAGGTATTTGTGTCCGATGTAAATAAATCTAAATGTGTCATGTGTAATTCGGAAAATCATTTCCTTGCTGCATGTCCTAATTTTAAAAAACTTTCTGTGAAAGATCGCGTGGAAACAGTGAAAGGAAATAAATTGTGTTTTAAATGTTTTTCACCTTATTGTAATGCTAAAAAATGTAAAGCGAAAAATTGCTTCTGTAAAAGGCCTCATCATAGCTTAATTCATTACGCTCGAGAAAATAATTTTTCCGATGAGAAAAATAGAGACATAAACAACGGATCTGGCGAGAATCAAGTGCTAGCGGAAGATCAAAGCGCGAGGTCATCCTTTAGAGCAGACGCAACCCCTTTTTACCCCCATGGAGCGGCGGAATCGAATGTTAGTTCCTTTTCTGCTACAAGTGTTATAAATAATAGGCTGAGTAAAACCGTTCTCTTGAGCACAGCCATATGCTTCATTAGAGATGCAAATGGTGATCTGCAATCGGTCCGTGTTTTATTGGATAATGGTTCGATGGCCTCTCTAATGACTAAGCAATGCGCTGAAAGATTAAAGTTAAGGCGAGAAAAAACTAATGTGTTAGTATCGTGTTTGAGTAATGCTTCTATGACAGTGCGTAGTTGCGTGAAAGCGGAAATTCAGAACACAGATGGGAGTTTTAAGAGGGAAATAAATATGCTGCTCGTTGAGAAAATTACAGATTTGATCCCGCACAGACGTTTAGAGGTTGAGGGCCAAATCCCAATTAATATTGAGTTAGCTGATAATTTCATGATTCCCCAAAGAATTGATTGCCTTCTTTCTGCTGAAATATTTTATCAATTACTGAGACCGGGTCAAATTTACTCTCCTAATTCTGAACTCTTTTTTCAAAATACAGTTTTTGGCTATGTGGTTAGTGGGTCAATCACTGAAACAAGTGACTCGAGAATTCATTGTGGTGTAATTATTGAGGATGATCTTAATAATACAATGAGAAAATTTTGGGAGCTAGAGAGTGTTGAGCCCGTGAGTTATAAGAATGAGGAGGCTAAAATTGCGGAAGAACATTTTGTAAAAACACATTATAGAGATAAGAGTGGGAGATATGTAGTTAAAATTCCTTTGAAGCAGGATGCAAAATGTTTGGGTGAATCAAGGGAAATAGCTATAAAGAGGTTAAGTTCATTGTGGAATAGATTGTCCAGAGATAACGTGTACCTAACCTTGTATAGAGAATTTCTGAGAGAATATGAGAGGTTGGGACACATGAAAGAGGTGACTAATGAAAAGCAGCATCCAAAAGTGTCATACTATATGCCACACCATGGCGTATATCACCCTGAGAAAATTTCATCTCCATTACGTGTAGTTTTTAATGCCTCTAGTGAAACTTTGACTGGTATTTCATTTAATGATTTACAATTAAATGGAGGAGTCGTACAGGACGATCTGTTTTCTATTATGGTTCGATTTAGAAAACACATTTTTGCCTTCACGGCTGATGTGCAAAAAATGTATCGCGCCATATTAGTTGACCCAAGTCAAACATGCCTTCAAAGAATTTTGTGGAAGGACAGTGTGACTGATAATGTGAAAACCTATGAGCTCGCGACTGTCACTTATGGAACTACCAGTGCTCCATTTTTGGCAACCCGAACTTTGAGGCAGCTATCAGATGATGAAGGGAAAAACTTCCCATTAGCGGCATCAGTTTTACGTGAGGATTTTTATGTTGATGATGTCCTGAGTGGTGGAAAGACTTTGTCTGACACCAAGGAATTGCAGCAGCAGCTCATCGCAATTTTGAAGTGTGCTGGCATGAGTCTGCATAAATGGTGTGGGAACTTTACTGAGCTTATCCCTACCACGGAGAAAGAATATGAGTTTTCATCTCCAGGTGAAATTAAATTATTAGGTGTGGTCTGGAAAGCCAAACCAGACTGTTTTGCGTTCAAGGTAGTAGTAGAACACGATGCTTACCCAACTAAAAGATCGGTTCTATCAGTTATTGCCAAGCTTTTTGATCCTCTTGGATTGCTTGGACCAGTGATAACTAAGGCTAAAATTTTTATGCAGCAATTGTGGTTGCTCAAAATTGAGTGGAGTGAAAGACTTCCATTGAGGGAAGCAAGTGAGTGGACAGAGTTTTTACAGTCTCTAGTGACTTTAAACAACACCAGAATTGAGCGGTGTATTGTGATTAGGGACGCTCAAGTACTTGAGCTTCACGGCTTCTGCGATGCCTCGGAAAAAGCATATGGGGCTGCTATCTATGTGAGATCCGTCAGTACAGATGAAAAGGTAGCAGTGAGGCTCATAGCAAGTAAATCCCGTGTGTCCCCGATCAAGCAGGTAACAATACCTCGTTTAGAGCTGTGCAGTGCCGTTCTACTTTCAAAGTTAGTGCGTAAGGTGATAACAGCATTAAAAATGGACATTGCATCAGTATGCTATTATAGCGATTCCACAATAGTACTTGCGTGGATCCAGAAACAGTCGAGAGACTTGAAAACCTTCGTCGCCAATCGTGTGGCGACCATACAAGAGTTAACCGAGGGAAACAAGTGGTTTCATATAACATCAGGGCAAAACCCGGCAGACATCTTATCAAGAGGTGCTGATCCTGTCAACCTACAATCGTGTGACTTGTGGTGGTTCGGGCCCACTTTTCTCCAAGAGCGTAAAGTGAACTTCCCTGCCACTTATGGTGGTATCCAGAATGAGGAGCTGTACCAGAGAGAACTCAAGAACTCCGAGGGTGATTCCATGTGTCTCTTGATGCAGACTGAGGAGATTCTTCCCATCATCAAGAAGTGCTCTTCATTCACGAAACTTCAGAGAATTATCGCGTGGTGTGTGCGATTCAAGGAGAACACCAGAAATCCATTGCATAAAACGACAGGCAGTTTAACTGCATCTGAATTATCGGCCTCTTTGCGCTGCTTAGTGAAAAACGTGCAAGCAGTGCACTTTACGAAGGAAATTCAGTGCCTTCAGAAAGGACAGGAGTTGCCAAACACCAGCAAATTACTAAATCTGTCTCCATTTGTTGATGAAAACGACATTCTGCGTGTAGGTGGCAGATTAAGGCACTCCAACTTGCCGTCAGAACAAAAACACCCAATACTCATTCCTAATGATAATCATGTTTGTGAATTGATTATTAATTATTATCATGTTCTTTATCTTCATACAGGTCCTGAGGCTACTTTAACCAATATCCGTAGCCAATTTTGGTTAATTAACGGTAGAACAACTGTTAAAAAAGTGTTAAAGAAATGTGTAAAATGCCTCAAGGTAAGTGCAAGAGGGAAAAACCAAGTGATGGCTGACTTGCCCAGTCCCAGAGTTAACATTTCCAGAGTATTCACTAAAATTGGAATAGATTTTTGTGGTGCTTTTAGTGTCAAATTAAAGCCAGGTAGAGTAAAAAGTGTAAATAAATGTTATGTTTGTATTTTCATTTGTTTTGTTGTTAAAGCCATACATTTAGAAATTGTGAGTAGTTTAAGTACTGAAGCCTTTATAAGTGCCTTAAAACGATTTATTGCTCGTAGAGGTAGGCCAAGTGATATATTTAGTGATAATGGCACCAACTTCGTAGGGGCTAACAATGAGTTTCGTAAAATTTTGAAGGGGCTATTCAAAAAAGAAAGCACAGGAAAGATTGAGGATTTCCTTGCTTCTGAGGGAATTAAGTGGCATTTTAATCCACCTGCCACACCTCACTTCGGAGGTCTGTGGGAGGCTGGAGTAAAATCTTTAAAGAGTCATCTTAAAAGGATTGTGGGAAATACAATTCTAACTCATGAAGAATTCTTCACACTTGTTACACAAGTAGAGGCAGTGTTGAATTCACGACCTATATGTCCCCTCTCAGAGGATCCAAATGAGGAATTAGCTTTGACACCAGCCCATTTTTTAATAGGCTCGTCATTAACATCCCTGCCTGAGCCAGACTTTAGAGAGACTCCAATAAATAGGCTCAGCAGGTGGGAGTTAGTCCAAAAATTGTCTCAGACCTTTTGGACCAAATGGTCGAAGGACTATTTAAATCGTCTACAGGCTAGACCTAAATGGTTCAAAGGCCAAGAGAGCTTTAAAGAAAACGAGGTAGTTTTAGTAAAGGGTGAGGATAACTCACAAATACTTAAATGGAGTCTGGCCAAAATAATTAAGGTTCACCCAGGAGAAGATAATCTCGTCAGAGTCGTGACATTAAAAACGAGCAAAGGTATTTACAAAAGACCTGTAAACAAAATTGTAAAATTACCCTTCGTGTCTAATTGAGTTAATCAAGCTATTAAATTGTTTACAATGTAAAGAGTATGTTTTGAGAATTATGTGTTGTTTAATAATGTGAGTATTATGTTATTGTTTATTAATTGTGTATAAATGATGGCATAGAGTAACAATATTGTATAGAGAATATTTTTTGAGTAAAATTAACTGATTGTGAAAGTTAATTTTAATTATAATATTATATTGGTTGATATTTTTTGTGAAAATATATCAAGGCGGGCGGTATGTTGAGAAATACCAGATGTTATGTGTAACGCCTACGCCTGACGCCAATGATAAGTGGCAGCTATGGCAGAGCGAGAGAGAGATTCATATGTGCCGGACGAGAGTTGAGAGTTGGGTCCTGAAAGTGAATAAAATGTTACAGTCCACAAAAAATGTGTATGTGTGTGAATATTGTGTTTGAGTGATTAACTGAGCTATCGAGGACCGCGCACCAGTCCCGTTTTTTGAAATATTGTCCCGCGTCCCGGGGAACCTTGATACGGGACGGCTAAAGTCCCGTATTCTGGCTAGAAGCAGCATTTTTCAAAATGAAACATTATTTTTAGAAAAAAATAGAGTAAAACAAGAAATGTGAAATAGAGTGATAAGAAAATTGATTGAATTATAATATTTTCCTGTTCTGAAGTAATATTAGTGTTCTGTTCATTTAGAGCAGAAATTATTGTGACAATCAACAAACCTTCATTGTAAAAGTGGTGTATCTCCTTGTAAATGATTTTACTATGCCTTATGATATAAAAAGCCCTTCTCAATTTTTCAATAACTATATGTGTTCAGCTACTATTAGTAACTAGATTTTTTTTTTAATCAATCAATTTCAATCTTTTGAAATTTGCTTCGCTTCGCTTTTATACTAAAAGATGTAACTAAATGTTATTTCATTTAGCAAACAAATACGCGTTTTAAAAACTTGAAGATGCATAATTTTTACAATGAGCGACAGAAATATAAATTACAGTGAGTTTTATGGCATCCTAAAGACCACCAAAACTTAGAAAGAATTATTGCAGCAATAAAATCTAGTAGCAAATATGATTCAAAATAAAGGAATTTTCCGAGGTTATATAAGAATAATTATCATGTTCTAATATTGACAAAACTGTAGTTTTTCCCCAAAAAATATTGAATACTGATTTTTTTAATTTGTTTTAGGTTAACTTCTTATAGTGAGTTCAAATAGTAAGGTGAAATTCTGCCTACTCAATTGTAATCAAAATTTTTGTTAATGACTCCTTTAAATTATTTTGAGTTCAAATTTCCCCATTGGTTCGTCTAGTTTTTTGAAAAAGTACATACTAAACATTAGTCATCAGTAGAAGCGACTATTATATCTCTCACGCAAGACAAGCCCGTCATTTGGGACATCAGGACGGGTGGTCAATGGCCTACACCCTGGTTTTGGAAATTAATGTACTGACATATAAATGGGCGTGGCTTTTGCTTTTTTTGGTATAATTTACATTGAAATTTGGTATGATTTACCTCTCCCTCCCCCGCCCCCCCAACCGACAAAATTTGAAATGACGGGCCTGCGTCATGAACACGGAAATACGAATTTTCACAATAATTAGTGGAAAACCTTTCCCCACCAATATTCATGACAAAAAATAACCATGTAATGGTAAAAAATGAAGTTTTTATTCATGTGATCATTGTGTTCTTTTTTTCTTCGTTTAAATTTGTGAGAAACGTTTAATATCAAAGTCAAGGTTGCAAAAATTCGAACTTTAGACTTCATCTCTCAATCCCCCCCCCCCCCCCCAAGAGCCTGTCCCGTATTTACAGTTATTAAATCTGGCAACCCTGCTTTCATTAAAACGAACTCTGGCGAGGAAATTATATTGCTCAATGAGACAAGCAATCCGTCTCCCTACCCACCCCACCCATAAAGGAAAAAGTATTGCCTTGTTGTGTCTAAATCTAAACAAGCTATTCAAAAGCTTTATCTTTTACACTGGAAACATGGGATGTTAATGCACAGTCACACATCAACATTTTTCTTCCGAATGAGGCGCCGTGTAAGCTATTTCAGCATGCAAAAGAGTCCAAGCAAATCTTCTGCTCTTCAATAGGTTTCTTCATTCCATTGAATCAATATTACGTAATATTTTCTCTAGTGCAATGTATTTTAGTATTTTAACAATTGTTCGTGGTGATTCGACTGCTTTATATTATCGTACGTAAAAAAATACGGTAAGCATATTTGCATGTTATTTACTTGTGCGTAATATTTACATATTATAAACTACAGTTTAGGTTAACTTTTCAGTTTCAAAAAGTAACAATTTGACCATAATCACATGATTATCTCGTCTTTGCTTCAAACACTAGTTTTTTTTAATTAAAAAAAACCTATGGACAATGCATTTGTATTTTATATTAAATTTAATGCCTTTTTACTAATCCGGATTTTATTGGTTTTCCGGGAAAGATTTCAGTTTCCGATTTTAAGAGGAATATCCTCCACTTTATACTTCAATTCAGAAATATAATCAGTACCCTGTTGTCAACTTTTGACAGACAAAAAAGTGTGATTAATTATGTATCAAATGCAAATTCGAGAGATATTTAGAGCTACGTTAACTTTGATATTTAAAATATTTCTTTTTCCGAAACACAATGATGTATTCAAGGAGCTATTGAACTCGAAATAACTTTGAAATATGAAGGGAAAATGTACAATGTATTCCAAAATTAAATATTTGTCATGCTCCAATTTTTGGCTACACGAAAAACCGGACGTTACGCTCGATAGGAATTTAAGTGAATCTGAAAACTTTTTATGAGTAGTATTTGACGAGTAGTAGTTTGGTTTTGTAAGCAAGTTGCTAAAATTCAGAGTTACTCCTATATTTATCTAGTTAAATGTTGAACGATATTTTTAATCACTTAAATTGTTAAATGTTATTAATATTCTATTTTCAATGTCAAGATTTGCACATTTCAGCTTACAAATGTTTCTGTTTTTGAATTTTTATTCTGTCCAGATTGGCCACAATAGAATAGTCGCATCCTTTTCAATGGTGATAGAGCTCGTATAGCTAGCTCATGTCGAAAACGTCGTTTTGTTTTTACCCCCAATTTTCTGAGTTATTTGCAGCAAAAAAGTCGTGTGTGTGTCCTCTCGCACGTGCAGATTTTTTAAAACTTACAATAGTAATTATTAGTATTGACTTTTAGCCAGCTTCACACGTTTAAATTTTGTGATTATTTACGGTAAAATGATGAAGTCTATTTGGGCACGGTAATAAAGGAGTGTTATTTGAGATAAAATATTAGCTTGAAATGATTGAGAGTTGACTCTGCAATTCTCGAAAACCAGGCCCGTCGTTGGAGGGGGGGGGGGGCTTTGAGAAATCAGTATATTAACAGTCGGCGTGGTTTTTATTGTTTACAGAGAAAATTTGCACCCTTTGACCCAGCTCCCAAGACAACTTTAAAACAATGAGCCTGTGTGTCTATGTGCTAATTTTAGCGCATTTTTTAACTCCCAAAAAGAAATAAAAATAGCTAGATATTTTTTTTTTTTAATTTGGAACTTTTTCTGCACTAAAAGAATACACAGATCTAGTTTCACACACCCATTGCATATTTTCATTATAAAAGAAAATTTAGTCCGTGGAGTTAGTGCAAAAAAATTTCACTTCCGGATATCAGTCTGAAATTTTATGTGGGGCTTCAATTCACATAGGAGGACAAAAAACGCCGGGAGACACTTGATCGGAGGTCAAGGTCATTCCGTGATGACGTCATCAAAATGGCCGCTTTTACAGGTAAATACGTTCGTTTAACTGTTTAAAACTCTATCATAGATTGAAATATTGCAAAACTCAAATATATCATCTGAAACCTCTTTAAAAGAGCTATTTAGAAAGAGTTAATTTTTCTTTCTGAGGTCAAGTTCTCACCTGTAATGACGTTATCAAAATGGCCGCTTTTACAGGTAAATACGTTTAACTCTCCCTAAAACTCCATCATAGATTCAAATATTGCAAAACTCAACTATATCATCTGAAAGCGCTTTAAAAGATCGATTTATAAAGATATAATTTTTCTTTCTGAGGTCAAGGGTTCACCTGTGATGACGTCATCAAAATGGCCGCTTTTGCAGGTAAATACGTTCGTTAACTGCTTAAAACTCCATCATAGATTCAAATATTGCAAAACTCAAATACATCATCTGAAAGCTCTTTAAAAGAGCTATTTAGAAAGATTTATTTTTTCTTTCTAAGGTCAAGTGCCCACCTGTGATGACGTCATCAAAATGGCCGCTTTTACAGGTAAATACGTTTGTTTAACTCCCCCTAAAACTCCATCATAGATTCAAATATTGTGAAACTCAAATATATCATCTGAAAGCTCTTTAAAAGAGCTATTCAGAAAGATTTAATTTTTCTTTCTGAGGTCAAGGTCCCACCTGAAATGACGTCATCAAAATGGCCTCAAATGACGTCATCACAGGTGGGCCCTTGACCTTAGAAAGAAAAATTAAATCTTTCTAGATAGCTCTTTTAAAGAGCTTTTAGATGGTATATTTGAGTTTTGCAATATTTGAATCTATGATGGAGTTTTAGGGGGAGTTAAACAAACGTATTTACCTGCAAAAGCGGCCATTTTGATGACGTCAGTACAGGTGGGACCTTGACCTCAGAAAGAAAAATTAAATCTTTTTAATTGCTCTTCTAAAGAGCTTTCAGATGATATACTTGAGTTTTGCAATATTTGAATCTATGATGAAGTTTTAAGCAGTTAAACGAACGTATTTACCTGTAAAAGCGGCCATTTGATGACGTCATCACAGGTGGGCCCTTGACCTCAGGAAAAAAAAATTAAACCTTGCCAAATAGATCTTTTAAAGCGCTTTCAGATGATATAGTTGAGTTTTGAAATAGTCAGATCTATGATGGAGTTTTAGGGGGAGTTAAACAAACGTATTTACCTGTAAAAGCGGCCATTTTGATGACGTCATTACAGGTGGGACCTTGACCTCAGAAAGAAAAATTAAATCTTTCTAAATAGCTCTTTTAAAGAGCTTTCAGATAATATATTTGAGTTTTGCAATATTTGAATCTATGATGGAGTTTTAGGGGGAGTTAAGCAAACGTATTTACCTTTAAAAGCGGCCATTTTGATGACGTCATTACAGGTGGGCCCTTGACCTCAGAAAGAAAAATTAAATATTTCTAAATAGCTATTTTAAAGAGATTTCAGATGATACCTTTGAGTTTTGCAATATTTTAATCTATGATGGAGTTTAAGCAATTAAACGAACGTATTTACCTGTAAAAGCGGCCATCTCGATGACGTCATCACGGGAGTTCATGACCCCTGATCAAGTGTCTCCCGGCGGTTTTTTGTTCTTATATATGTACATAAGCTCTGTACCAAATTTCACACTGGTATCCGGAAGTGAAACATTTCGGCTGTTTTTGTCGCTAACTCTACAGACTAATTAATAAATACACGTCGAAAGATCATCAGGCAAAGCGATCTTGGAGATTATGGTAAAACTGTTTGTTGGACCATTTACTCGTTGATTGCGTTATATGAACGATTTAAATTAGACACAAAAGAAATTTTAGTCTTGTACTCTTTTTGAATTCAACTATTGTAAAACCTACTATTTTAGTTTGAGCTTCTAAAATTTAATATTCTTTATATTCAACCGCTTTTACGAAATAAATGTTTCGGGATATTTAAAAAAAACTTACTGCTCAAAAAATAGAACGAAAATTGAGAATAATCATTTTGAAAAGAATGAAAATATAATGTTATGTGTGAAGGAGTTTTTCGACATTTGGAAGTATTTTTTTAGGGGCGGGGGGACATTTTCCGCGAAACTTATTTTTTCTGAATTATGTCTTTAAAACATCACTGCTGGTGTTAATTATCGAACGTTACTGCATAAGGCGCTCAGAAGACATTTGCACGAGGGCGCCGATCAGGCTTGGTGCGGCCCTGTTAATAACTTTAATAGACAGGTGCATAAGATGGATGCTTAGCATTTAAATCAGAAATCACACTCAAAGTAAGACACTGCTTTTTAGTCTTCTTACCCAAGATAATAGTTTGCTCTCCATTAAACAACCCCTCTCCCGATAGTCCACTTACAAAATGAACACATTTTCGTTAAACTTAAAATATCAGCTCCCCTTTTTCTGTTCAAATTGGTTGTGTGCTGTTCTTAACCCATTAATGCCTAGCGTCCCTTTTTAGAGACGGCCCGAAAAGTTTCTGAATTTACCAAAAATGAGCATTTCAACCAAATAATAGTGTTCAATTATTCCTTTGGTATTGTTTCAATATATTTACTAACAGACTGCAGCACATGACTATTGTAAAGTGTGTTCAGTAACCGTGTAGCCGGTATACAAAATATCTTTGGAAAAAAATGTCAGGCATTAATGGATTAAATAAACTTATATTCTGTTCTCATAAAGATCGCAAAACACCGTTAGTACGTTGGTGTTTCAGTTGTGAATCAAACGACTGACGGTCTTGTGCAGTTATATTTACTAGATAGGCCAAGCTGAAAGTGATTTACTGGTTCTTTAGGAATCTATAGCTTAAAGTGAGGTCCGAATCAAAAGATGATCGTTGAGAAATTTCACTTTTCCCTATGAGCATTGCTTCTGCACTTCCAATCTTAAAGTTTCAAGGATTTTAGTATTGAAAACTGGGTTTTTGTTAAATCGAAATACGTGTAATGCAATAAATTTTACATTTTATGCATCTCAGCATTTTATTCTCGTCATTTCGTTTCTACAAAAATACGCGGCAATTTCTTGACTTTCACTGTGCCATTCAATGTAAGTTATGTAAGCACCAACGCAGTAAGGAACTAACATAAAGTGAAAATTGAAGGCCCATTTTGCGAGATTTCATGAAATCTATCTTCAATGTGCGAATAAATGAAGCTATAAAAATGATTTTGATTTGTCTTTATAGATTGCGACATGCTTAAGCAGACGCGAACTTAATTAGTGTGCAAATAACACTACAAAAATGTTGGCGAAAAATCAGATAATGGACAACGCAAAATTTGAACATTTAGTTAGAAAAATACATTGTGGCAAGCAGTTTATCGGTATCAAAAGAACGCAAAGACTCAAGCCATGGCAACAACCTAACTCGTAAAAGATCTTCTTCTTTCCTTTTCTTTTTAATTAGTTATTGCCAAGAAAATTAAAGCTCAACACTGATTTACTGTTAGCTATAGTATTACTTTTAACTTTTCACATAGTATTGCAACGTTAATACAGCCGTTTGTATGTCTTTCGGAAAAAAAAAATGTTATTATATATACAACTCTATAACACGTTTCTTGTTCGCGGCTTCCATTGCAACTTTATATCTTCTGGTTATTCTGTGGTTACAACATTTTCAAAAGCATTTTCGACGTGAGATAATTTTTAACTTAAACTATCTCAAGTTGTGCAATGAGTTACCGCCCATAAGCCAGGGCTGAGGCAGAACTGAAGCAAATGCACCCACAGCTCGATCATAGCATCCTAAGACTGCAGTTTCGCCCTTATTGTGGGCTCCTCAGTTAGGAATAGCCAATGATCGAGCCGGAGGCAAAAATCCTCTTAATGTAGCTAAGATAGCCAACAAACTGGTAGATAAAGTGAATTTATCTTACCATGGGCGGTAACTCATTGCACAGTACCCAGCTTTTGCCTTCAAATTTCGAGTTGAGCCGCACCATAGTTTGCGGACGCTCGCTGGTAAGATAAATTCACTTTATCTACCAGTTTGTTGGCTATCTTAGCTACATTAAGAGGATTTTTGCCTCCGGCTCGATCATTGGCTATTCCTAACTGAGGAGCCCACAATAAGGGCGAAACTGCAGTCTTAGGATGCTATGATCGAGCTGTGGGTGCATTTGCTTCTTATCTCAAGTTGGTTAAAATATTTACGCAAATTAATTAAACATGTTTCATAATCAATTCCTCATAACTCAAACACTGCATTATCAGCCCAAAGACAGATTATAATTAATGAAAGACGGCTGTTTTTGAGATTTTTATCACCCGATCGTACAAATAACCCAAACTATGTATGACCCCCTCCCCCCTCCAACCAAGCCTGCACCCCTTCTTATAGCGGGTGAATTCAGGAAGTCGAGACAAGCCAAGACCTTTTTGATCACGAGTTCACTGTACTTGAGTGATAAGATGAAACTTATCATCACTTTCTAAAACTCGCTTTTTTTTCTTCTTTAATATTATTTGCTAATCGAATGCAAGATAAGTCCTCGCATCAGGAAAAGGCAGAACTTTGGACAGCTTTCCCTTTTTATGAGATTGTTGCTTTGTTTACGATGATGCGATTTGAAGATATCGTAATCATACGTAACAACAGGAAAATATCAGTTAGCGTCTTCTTTTCCCACTTGAGTAGGGACCTATGGCAGAGTTGCTTGACCTGTGAAACTATGGGGTTGACGTGTTTTAACACGAAGAAAGTTTGTCTGAAAATATTTTTAAATTTATTGTTATACCCTCGTTTTCTATGGTGTTTATTTGAAAGGTTCAATGCATTTATACAATATTTTCGCTCTGCACTAGTCTGTTCATGTGTTGCATCTGAGAGTGCGTGTAATTTCATAAATTACCCTTACAAAAATTTTACAGCATCTTAAGGCTACTTTAAATTTTTTTCTGCAATTTGCTTTTTGTGCTTCAAACAGGGCTTAATAACTTAATTTCATTTTTTTTCTGAGTGTTATCTACTTATATTAAAAACCGAGTATCTTTCTTTCTAACTATCTTTCTTTCTATGTCACGCGTCTTTCTCCTGAACGCCAATGAACTGAAAGTCGAACCAGGTACCGACAGATAGGTAATTTTTCAGGCTTCATTAGTTTCAATTTATATAACTATACGATTTTAATTAGCGAAGATATCAATTAATAAGTAGTCAAATTTAAAGCGATTAAACCTAATAAATGATTAAATATGAAATCCATTGTTGAAATGCGGTTGCTATGAAACAGTGATAACAATGATAATGAGAATTTTGAATAAAGGCTTAACTAAATCAAACACGAAACTCATAAGCGGGCCACTTACGTAGTATTTTTATCGCTAGCTACTTGTAATATTTTGAAACATTCATTTGTTGAAAAGCCATCTACTTATATTAAAAACTGAGTATCTATGTCTGCTTTTTTCCTTTGAGCGAGCTAAACCTACTGAAACTTTCCTCACCATCTTGAAGACGCGAAGCATCTCAATAATTCGAATCATTTTTTTTATATAGGAAAAAAGTAAAGACGTGAAGCGTCTGTTAGCGAGCCGCTATGGCGGGGAGTAGTTTCTTTAAATTTTCCTCACTACTTTCAAGGCACGAAGTGCCCGTGCAACGCCGGGCTACGTGCGTGGTATGTCTTGAAATCGAATGAACATTAAATTATATCAAATAATATAACTTCAGAATGAGGTAAAAGTTAGAGAGGGGGGACGTTATGCATCAACATGCCGCAGGAAGCTAATTTAGCTGCCCTGGCAGCTAGTGTAATTCGTAAATTTTGACCACAGTAAGGTTTTTGATCACGACGATGCAACTTCACACACTGCTCTTTCAATACAACTTCAAGGTGTCGCACAAATTGAATGACTGTTATAAAAATAAACTGACTGTCAAACTTATACTTACAGTTTGAAAATACTTTCAATTCTATTCTTAAAGTTAACATCGAACATCTGCAAGATAAAATCCTTGCAAAAAATGAGAAGCATATTTAAGTTAATGACTTAAAGTATAAGTAAGTGGTAAAGCTTTTGTGAAATAGTAGTACAACATCTAATCCTAGAATCTCAAAGATTTTTAAGTCCAAGATTGCAAGCGTGTTAAAATTTTGCCACGCAGTTATCAATCGCGTAATTTTACGGAATCAGACTCCATACTTGTAGCACTTGGTTAATCAAATCAGCAACGTTATTAGTTTGCTGTAGATGCCGTTGAATTTCATGTCCACTAAGTTTCTTACGGAGACATGGGCCGGTCCATTTGCCCGGGAATCGAGTGCGCCCAAATTAGTACCGCGTACTTGAAAATACTATTACATTTTCATTGGTACACTATTACCGAATTAAAAAAATTTGATTCGTTCAAACATGAAAACAAGGGGCCGTGGTGGCCCGATCGGTAAGGCATCGGACTCGTGTCCGGAGGGATCGGACTCGTGTCCAGCTGATCAAAGATCCACCGTCTTGATTAATGGTGGCTGGGAGGCGTTAAAAATGTCGTGGCCACAAAGTCCTCCAAGTGAAACGATACCTCTGGGGGTGCTGGGCCTAGGGTTTGCTCGACCCTAGGTTCTGGTTCAAAATTAAGAACAGAGCGCTCTTCAGGGCCCTATCCCGGTTAAACCACGAAGCTGTGGTAGGTACGGGGGACCCTGGAGGTGTGAAATGTGAAATGAAATGAACATGAAAACAAGTATCTACAAAAAAAAAAAAAAAACCCTAAACAGTGATGATAGTTTTATTTTCCGTCTGTTGGTGTCAAATGGTATTCTTGGTTATTTTTTCAATGTGCAGATGTAATAAAATAATAATAATAATAATAATATATGTGCACTGCAAAAAATGAATGTTGTTTTTAGAGTATAATACAGCTAATTTTATAGCAACAAGCTGCAAAAATAGTTAATTTTGCAGTAATAAACTGCAAAATTTCTAATCGTACACTAATAAACTGTAAAATTGCCACTTTACAGTAGTAAACTGCAACATTTCTAATTTTACAGTTTTATTACTGTGTATTTTACAGAATTAAACTGGAACCTCTGTTGCCATTATTATACCGTTGTTTTTACAGTGTAATACAGCTCATTTTGTCATAATAAACTGTAAAATTGTGGTAATCTATCTATATCTATAAAAATGAGTGTATGTATATATATATACTTGTTCTCTATACAAATCCACAGTTTGCGTCAGATTTTCATCAAACTTGACACAGAGGTTCCTTGATGCCCTAGAATTCTCATAGGCGGGGTCTTGAAATTTTAAAAAATCTAAAAAGCTCAAATTTAAATTTTTTGTCAAAAAATGACCCTTTTATTGGAATCTAGCCTATTTATATTGTAATCGAGATAGGCCTTTTAGCATTCAAATTGATGAAATTTAAGATTTTTAAATATTAGTATTTTCCAACAATGATTACGATTAAAGTAATGAATTTTCAATTTAAGGCTCACCTATTTCCTTTTAGCATTGAAATAAGTAAAAAACAATCATAATTCATGTGGACTTTATAAAAAGAGCCACGGATTTGAATTTCAAATTTGCAATGCGACTACAGTTGCGTCTGTAATGGAGATAAGCCTTCAGAACGAGAAACAGATTTATTTCTGAGTTATAATAATTTTTACTTTGTAGGTGGGAACAGTTAATAGAGAAAAGTTAATATTTTAAATTTGGCGGGTGAAATTGATGCAATTTTTTCACTTCCATGTGCATATATTTCATGCCAGTGGACGCGGCAAAGCACAGACAACATTTATCTTTCATTTTCACCTTTTGATAAGACTATTTTTCTGTAAACGTTTAACTTTCTGTAATATTTTAGTTTTTTTCAAAGTTTGTACCTAAGAGACTGATTGATGCAAATTACTTTATACCCATATGAATAGAACTCTTTCAAACTTATTTTCCCTGAATGCTATGTTGTATTAATAAGCACCCGGGCAACGCCGGGTATTAAGCTAGTCTATATATATATAAATGAGTGTATGTATACTTGTTCTCTATACAAATCCACAGTTTGCGTCAGATTTTCATCAAACTTGACACAGAGGTTCCTTGATGCCCTAGAATTCTCATAGGCGGGGTCTTGAAATTTTAAAAAATCTAAAAAGCTCAAATTCAAGTTTTTTGTCAAAAAATGACCCTTTTATATAGGAATCTAGCCTATTATTAGGCCTATTTTTTTAATCGACAAGAGCCTTTAGGTTATAAATTGATAAAATTTATGGTATTTAAATATTAGCATTTTTCCAACAAAGATTAAAATTAAAACAATGAATTTTCATTTCAAGGCTCACCTATTTCATTTTAGCATGAAATAAGTCAAAAACAATTAAACTGCTTTTTTTTTTCTTTTCGACTGATAGAGATAAACCTTTAAAGCGAGAAAGTAATTTATTTCTGATTTATCAACCTTTCTACCTCGAGGCTCGGAAACAACGATTAAGAAAAACATAAATTTTTGAATTGTAAGTATATTTAGCTACCACTCTGCAAAAATGCCTCCGAAGAAACGGAAAGCAATAGGACAAGTTCATCCTAAGGCAAAAAAAACGGCTGAAAAACGTGAAAATGAGAGTCCTGAGGAGAGAAATCGAAGACTAGCGACAGTGCACATTAGAGATATGACGGCTAGAGCATTAGAAAGCAATGAGCATCGTAGGGTAATTAACACACTTTGACTCGCTAGGATTCTCTGCCGATGGAAGGGACGAACTAGGTATATAATAGCGCTTGTTACAAGGCCCTGTGTGTATATCCTTGGATGCGCCGCGTGGTGAACGTCAGAAGACGCTTCCCAAATGGATCGCCCTCGGCAACGGCCGTGAGCATCTGGAGAACTAAGCGTGGCAACCTTGTTACTCGCCCCCGATACGGCATTGTAGTCTGATTTATTAGAAACATTAACTCAAAAAAACTGAATAACCAGCAAAAAAACATAATGGTGTAAGTCCAAAATAAAAGCAAAACCATACCAAAAAACTAAGAACACAATTTAACAACACCAAAAAGCAAAATATAAATGATGCGTATTTTATTGTCACAAATTTTTCTATGGTCTCTGTTCTCTTCACAAACCCCACTACTCACATTTATCACTTTTTTGTTACTTCCATAACGCCTCTCCCTATTTCTATTTGTCTACTCCAACGCCATTACTCAAAAACCGCCCACACCACCCGACGCCCCCACCTCCCGGACCCCATCTCTGCATTACCCTCCTACTTCACAACACCTCCCCTGTTGAACTTTTACCCTCATTAACTCCGAACTTACTAGTTTTCCATCTCCACAGACCTTCATCTTTCTCTGCCAACCATCACACATCACCATCCCATAGAACTACGCCTCCAAACAAAAACACACAATACCATCTTAACATCCTCACTAACAACAAACATAAACAGCCCTAAACAAAAACAATACAAACACGAACGACCCCCTCTGTGTCACGAAACCTGTCATGCACGAGGCCGGCTACATTGCGCCATTTCGTACACGAATCAACCCTTACCCATCTCAGAACCCCGATCGAGTTTTCTTATAAGCAATCTACCCTACACAACAAATTCATCCTACTTCCCCCTAGAATTCAGTGTCACTACTACCAAAACCAGCAGAAGCGCCTCTCCCCCCAAAACAGTCGCCCACATACAATAAAAACCCAACGCAACGTCTACCTGGAGAGATAGAATCATCTGCCATCCCAAAAGATACCTATCCTAACCCCACAAGGAATCACCTAACCTCCCTCACCACTACACCATGAACCCCCCCCCACCCCCCCCCCCCCTCCGAAGCACGTACCCTTAGTAACAATATTACATTCCCATTAGCCCTCACCATCCCCCGCTCTTTTGCCCCTCGCTATCACCCCCGCCCCCTACTGCCCACACACCACACCACCAAACCACTCAACCACCCCACTTGTCGACAACACCCCCCCCTACCCAGTACCCCCCCCGCCCCACCTATCTCAAACATCTAGCACACTCTGACCCCCCTACGCCACCAATTCCTCCA
>JAXGGA010000287.1:242500-262886 GCA_038373865.1 Uloborus plumipes
TAAAGCTGATAGCCTTAAAACCAATTATTGCTAGATTTCAATAACCTCAATGGACCCCCTCCGTTGCCCTACCATTTCAAAAGCAACAAACAACATCAGACATCGAATATTCAAAAATAAATAATAAAAATGTTCTCGTAATAGTGCTTCATTCAAATGAGTGCGCACTTAAATGAGAAATATCCATTGGTCTTCAATGACTCATACTTTTTTCTAATTTTGTTTCCACTCTTTAAATGAGGGTGATAATTAGTATTTTTATTTTGACAGGGAGGCACAAGAATTTTCACAGAGATCGTCTTTTTGAGGTCAAAAACCGTCTGTCAAAAAAAAAAAATAATAATACTAAATTAAAATAAAACAAAAGAAATAAACAAAAAAAAAAATCGTCTGCACGGTTTTTCTTTTGGGAGTAGGAGTCAGTCATTTTTCCCAGCCTGCATTTCTGCAATGTTTGCTGAGTCAGAGTTAGAGTCGAGGATTCAGAGTTGGGGTTTGAAAAGTCAGAGTCATCAGTCACAGTCGACAAGTAGACTCAGAGTCAAAAGTATAAAAATTCTAATAGTAGGACTCTGTCTTTTTTTCCGAGCCAGTATTTCTACCATAGGGGCGGAGTTGGAGTCGAAGATTCGGTGTCAGAGTCGGTTCTAGAAAATTAGATTCGTCAGTCGAAGTCGAAAGCTCTAAAATTATAATGGTATAGGAGTGGGTCATTTTTTTCTGAGCCTTCATTTCTACCATGTTTGCGAGTCAAAGTCAAGGAGTTGGAAGTAGAGTTCTCACTGCAGCTTATTCAGAAAAGTACTTTACATACGATATTTATTAAAACTATTTTCCAACAAAATTAGTTTGAAAGAAATCCTCCTTTTTGTTCTGGATCTACATTAAACTTAAAATTCCCCGTTGGTGCAATGTTATGTCTTATTCTGAACAGTTCAATATTGAACGAAAAATGGTTCAAATCAAAAAGCGAAATATGGGAATGAGGTGTCCTCGCCGAGATATTTCGAACAAAAAAAGTTTATTTAATTCAGACTATTCACTTAAAAGTTATTAGGTGGGGAAAGGTTGTTTGAATGGTTCAATGTTGAACAAAAAATTGTGCAAATTGAAAATTTAAATACGGTAATGAAGTATCCTTGCCGAGATCTTTCGAACAAAAAAAAAGTCTGTTTAAATCATCTTTTCACTCAAAGGTTATTAGGAGTGACTGCTTGTTTGAATGGTTTGATGTTGAACAAAAAATTGCTTAAATTGGAAATTTAAATACAGGAATGAAGTATCCTTGAGAAGGTCTTTCGAACAAAAAAAAGTTTGTTCAACTCGGACTGTTCACTAAAAAGTTAGTATAGCGGGACAGGTTGTTTGAACAGTTCAAAGTTGAACCAAAAATTGTTCAAATCGAAAAATCAAATATGGGAATGAGCTGTACTCGCCGAGTTCTTTCCAACAAAAAAAAAAAAGTTTTTTTAAATCGGAATGTTCATTCAAAAAAGTTATTGGGGGGGGGGGGGGACAGACCGACACACAAATTCCCCATCTCAAAACCCTGCTTTTCAAAATTTAATTTTTCGATTTTTTTTAAATGTTTTTATTTCTGCTTGACTTTTTTCTTGGACCTGGTGATAAATTTATAATGCATTAAACCACTTTTAATGTTTTTTGGTTTTTTCCCCTTTTTAACGGGAAAGTAGGCTAAACAGGCAACAGATAAATCGCAATACTTAGTCACAGATTGAATTTCGCGATACTTATTTAAAATGTATGAACAGAAATGTTTGAATATACGTTAAAAGCTGCAACGATAACATAACTTATTTTATTGAAAAATAAATAACCATAAAAAAAGAATCAGCTTGCACCTTTTCTTTTTTTTTTGCTACTTTTGCTCCTAATTTGATTTTTTATTTTGCTGAATCTTGTATAAAAATCGCATTCTTTTTTTTTTTGCTTCAGTCGCGCTAAAATTGTAATTTTCCTGCTTCAGCTTGCTCTTAGACTTTTTTTTCCCTTCAGTATGCTCCAAAATAATTATTTTTCCTCTCCAAAACAGAATTTTAGCTACTCCGAAATTGTATCCATCGCATCTCACCCCTGATTTAGTTTAAATAAAATCGACTTGAGTAATGAGTATATGATAGTAAGTTATAGAGGCCGTCGACATATTTACAATTGTAATTTTTTAATGAAAATATCTCATCGAACAGTGGAGAAAAATGCGTAGGCAGGCGAACTATGCTTCTAATAGAAAGATACGGTAAAAGAGATTAAGGGGGGGGGGATGTCTAAATAATTGCAATGAAAAGGCATGCTAGCATTTAAAAGTGCAAAGATAAAATGATATGAGTTCAAGCGAGATATAGTAAATAATACATAAATTATCAGTATCGTAGTGCAAGATGGCAATGGTACATACTCAATATTATAATTATGCATTAAACTAATAGGCAAAATCTGAAATAGCCTAACCCTCCCTAATAGCGAACACCTCCCAATAACGGACAGAACTTCCGGTTCCATTATTCGGGGGTTTTACTGTAATTCTTAAAATTCGCATCAAAGTTATCACTCGGAAAGTGTCGGCTGTGTTGTGAAAATGTCGGTATCTACCCGATTCGGAAAATTCCAAAACCCAGAACTGTGTTAGTCCCGTTTGTTGCCAGATTTCAAGCCACATGCTAACATACTTTTAATTGTGAAGTAAAAAATAGAGAAAATAGAATTCCCTCTTAAGAAAACTTAAAAAAAAAAAAAAAAACATCGGCCTTGCATCGGCATTTAGATATTTTTGAGGCCGATGGGCCGATGTTTTTTCCATGTTAGCATTGGCGGCCGATGGAAAAAAATTCAACCATCGGCGCTGATGCATCGGCCTGGCCGATGCATCGGTCGAGCCTTAGTTATTAGTTATACTATACATCTGGTACTAATACAGACTCTTCAGATGAGCCACTAATATCAAAAGATGTGCCTGAAAATGGAAGGGTTACTGTGCTTTAGGAAGAAGAGTTTTGGACATTGATCAATGAAGTAGTTGAAAGTGCTTGTTCTGTACATACAGAATGAAAACTACCGAACAAGCATTTCGGGGGGGGGGGGGGTGATAGTAAGAATTAAGAACACAAGACTTGTATTGGGTATTACCTGTAGAGAATGACATGCACGAAACTGAATAAAAGTGAGTCCCTATTTTTCGGTCTATAATAGACGTTTCTTTTTAAACTAATCAATTATATTTCAATGTATTTCTAGAAAGATCGTATTTCACATTGTGTTTAGCAATGGTTCCATAAAATTGAATGTATCTCAATAAAAAGCCCAATTTACAATTTTCAAGGGCAAATACAGGTAGTTATCAAAATCATGGAAACACTTGAGATTCATAAGAGAAAGCTACCGTTCATCGCAAAATAAGCGATCAATTGTTCTTTAACTTTAGTCATACAAAATATAGACTTCACCAGACATTTCCACATTGAAATTAAATCACTCATGCATTTGGGGGACGACAAATAGGGGGGTCGGAAGAAAAACCGCTTTTTGACCATAACTCTTCGAAAATAGCCTGGTTTATACTGCATCTTATAAAAAAAGTTCCAGTTGAATATCGTAAAAATTGAAAAAGATATCGGCGATCTAGTGAGCTGTAATTCATTCATTCGCAGACAATACATAAATGGCAAGGGGTTGTCCACAAATAGTGTGGTGACAATCAAGCATTTTTTTTAGTGTTAAATTGTATACAGTTTGAAAATTTATATTCGCCATAGAAGTCACATTTCGCCTATTCGGCCAAAAAGACCTTATACGTAGGTGGCCAAAAGTATCCGGACACCCCCTGAAACGTTGGTTTTGAACGATGACGCAATAACCTTTAATTTAAAAATAGCTCTTTGTGGACAGTCCCTCAATATTATTGTATTATCTGAGAATGAATGAAATACAGCTCACTAGATCGCTGATATCTTTTTCAATTTTTACGATATTCAACTGGAACTTTTTTTATAAGATGCAGTACAAATCAGAGTACAACATTTTTGTAGTTATAAATTTCTGTCGTTTGCGCATGCGCAGTGAAAAATAATTTCCTTTTATCGTTCATATCTCATCGGATTTTTAATATTTTTATTTGCCGTTTTAGTATGTTCTTTCTCTTGTATTTTGTCATCTTTCCTGAAGTTTTGATAAGGTTTGATCAAAAGCTCTGCGTGTTATGAGCAAAAACCCTTCAAATAAAATTGCCGTTTTTTAAAAAATGTTTCATATCTTCGGAAGTAAGAGTGGCACGTTCATAAAAATGTGTACAGTAATTATGCATAGTATGCTAATTAATTACCGAAATTTATAGCTTATTCCGAGCTATTTTCGAAGAGTTATGGTCAAAAAGCGGTTTTTCTTCCGACCCCCTTTTTTGTCGTCCCCCAAATGCATGAGTGATTTAATTTCAATGCGGAAATGTACGGTGAAGTCTATATTTTGTATGACAATTGATCGCTTATTTTGCGATGAACGGTAGATTTTTCTTATGAATCTCAAATGTTCCCATTATTTTGATAACTACCTGTATGTGCGTAAAACTGTCCCAACCATGCAAATGGTTTGAGTAAATTTAAGCTACATTAGTCGTAACATAGATATTCTTTCTCTCCTAGGAAAGTTTGCAAGAGCCCGAAACTGAGAGCCGGTTTGCCATGCACCTAGCTGCACAAATTGGAGATGTTATGGCAGTTGGAGATTTGATTTTGAAATTCAAAAGTACACGTCTCCGAGATCGGGAGGGACGAACACCCCTCCTTGTGGCACTGCACTGGAGGAAAAAGGCCGTGGCAGAATTTCTGGTAGATGTCGACGGCACAAACCAACTGCAAGACATGCTCGGGGCCACGCCCCTGCATTACGCCGCATTGCTAGGCTACGACAGCATTGTCGCCAAAATGCTGTTATATGGTTCGCATTCGCACATCAAGGACGAAAACGGGGAATATGCAATCCACTATGCCTTGAAGCGAAAGAATTATGACATCGTCTCGATGATCCTTGCCATGAACAGGTGGAGGAGGTTGAAGATCGATTGGCCGAAGATGAAACTTCCGCAAGAGGAGATGCAACGCTGCATTAGTATAGACAAGGAATGCCGTCATGAGTTGCGCAGAATCAGGGACATTGATCCTCGCTACGTGCTTGCGATATATTACATCATGGATGCGCGCGACGTTAGTGAACTCGCGCAATATTTGCAGAAGGAAGGACTGAGTGAGATAGTGCTTGGCGATGACTTCACCTCCGTGGTAGGAGGTTTCCCTCACTTCGCTGCTCTCATCAATTGCATGGTGCGAGTGTATCGGCAGAGTAAAGACGAGGAGTGAACCGATAGATAAGCAAATTGGTGATTACCGGTTAATCGGCTGATGACAATCGGCCGATTAATCGGTGGAGCCAGTCAGAGATTATGAATATTCTTTTTAATTCCACTAGTTTCTCCATCACTTTATTTTCTTTCTCAATTTCAATTTTAGGAATAATTACTAATTTATTTCTGAGTGACTATTTTTTTTTTCTCTAACTTCGTAATTTTCACAAAATAATTTCAAAATTTCGTCAAATTTCTTTGAGCCAACTTCCATATTATTGCTTATAAACATAACGTATGTTAACTGGACATGAAAATTAAAAAAAAAAATTAAAAAAAACCAGCCAGGATGCTGTGGTGAGTAGGCTACTTTAGGAGCACTTTTAATGTTTTTCTTTTCAAATTATTGGTCACTATTTAATTTAAGACTTATTCTGTGTGAAAATTATAAGATTATCTGAAAGCACTGTGCTAAATGAGAGAAATATCAACACTTGAAAAATGTTGCAACGTTGTATACAGTGCGACGCAAAAGTTTAGACACAATTCAAATATTTAGATAAAAAGAAAACTATTCATTGAAATGATTTCAAATTTCTACTGATACAATAGGATCCCAAATACCTGTGTGGAATTTTAAAAAATATAACCGAAACAAAAATCAGGAAATATAAAAGGCATTTTTTTTTACTGTCACAAAAGTTGTGACACAAGTCAGTTTTTATGCAAATATCTTTTGAAACGTGATTGGTGAAGGAAAAGCAAGGAAGCTGAAATTTGAAAATGAATCCACTTCGCTAATTTTCGTCTTTAAAATAGGTTCTAGTGTGGTAGTACATTGTTTTTTTACTTCTTGGAGAGCAAATTCTGACATGTGTATAGATCAAAAAAGCCATGAAAAATTATATTTTTTAATTGTGAAGGAATTGAAAAAATGGCTCGAAGTGCCAATTTGCCCCTCAATGCTACAAAACTGCAACTTGGATCAAAAAAAGCACGTGACAGCATAAGAAGATGAACAACTGAATTAGGATGCGTCAAGAAACAAAAAATTGCGTTTGAGCCTTTGCGGAAACAGTGTCCCAAATAAGCCAGCTTTTAATGGGTAAAACAGCACAGCATATGCTCATCGGATCTTTCCTCAAATCACGCTAATAGAATTATAATCCTTCTAGGCCATTCAAATTTTATATATTTTCACCAGAGAAAGTTATTCATTTCTTTTTTCAAGATGATACATCTGCTGCTTTTATCCTTAAAATCTGGCTTATTTAGTGAACTATTTCCGAAAAGTTTTAAGCACAACTTTTGGTTTTCTGATGTGTCCTGATTCAATTGTTCATCTTCTTATGCTGTCACGTATTGTTTTTGATACAAGTTGAAGTTTTGTAAGATAATGGGGCGAATTGTCAGTACGAGCCGTTTTTTCAATTCCTTCATCCTTAAAAAATATAATTTTTCTTGATTTCTTTATCGATACGCATGTTATAATTTACTCTCCAAGAAGTAAAAAATAATGTACTACCACACTAGCGCCGACTTAAAAGAGGAAGAATTAGCGAAGTGGATTCATTTTCAAATTTCAGCTTCCAAAATGTCTCATTTTCTTTAGATGAGAACTGCAGAGATTTAGTTATTTTGATTATTCACTGATCAATTTCTGCACTCGATAGTCGAAATAGAAAGTAACTCCTTTCCTCCACCAATCACGTTGCAAGAGATATTTGCATAAATCTAATTTGTGTCTGAACTTTTGCGACAGTAAAAAAAATGTCTTTTCTGATTTTCGTTTCGATTATATTTTTTAAAACTGTAGACACGGATTTGGGATCATACTGTCTACCTACAGTAGAACTTTGAAAACATTTCGCTGAATAGTTTTCTTTCTATTCAAATACTTGCATTCTGTCTAAACTTTTGCAACGCACTGTATATGCCATGTGTTTGTAGAAAATTATTTATTTACTGTTAACAAATTTATCTATCATAGTTTCTCGTTGAAGGTACACGTAAAAAATGTAGTTAAAAATATTTTTTTCGCCGATTAATCGGTGCATCCCTAGTAAGAACCTTGTCATTTGACATCAAGAATGAGTGGTTGCTGCTTTTGCCTCCAACGTGCAATCAACAGTACTGTTGGTTTTCAGGCTTAAGCTGACTAACAATAACAAAATTATTTTATAATATGCATGATCTCAATGTAAGAATTGTGTAGGGCAAATGAAAAAGGCTGAAAGTGCCAGAAAATAAAAAAAATCGATTTTTGCATGGAATATGCGGTAAACGACATTGCCAATAACCTAGAGAAAGTTCTAAGTACAGTGAATTCTCACTTATACGCCGCCTCATTTATGCGCCTTTTTCAGTTATATGACGATTTTAAGTGGTCCCAGCACATTCCATAGCAAAATAATGATAGTATCATTCGTTTATGCGTCGTTCTAAAGATTTATATTTCACTTATGCGCCGAATTTTCCGTAAAATGTAAAAAATTTAATTATTATTATTTTTTAAATAAGCATTTTTCTTCACTTTCCTCTTTAATCTTTCGCCTTTATTGCTCATGGAAGGCCTTTTTTCCGCACGAACTAGAGTTCGGAGAGGAACAATTATCTATTATGGATCGTTTTAAAGGGAACAGTTTATAATTTTTCATGCTACAATTTTTGTTTTCTCTTTATCATTGTAGTTACGTTACAGAAATTGCTAAACCGTAGTAATATGTCCCTTTTCAATAGAAACATTTTTATTCATTCTCTCATTAAATACTATGTTGCGTTTTAGTCCTTAAAATAGGCTTGTTCATTTATACGTCTCTTTCATTTATGCGCCTTTTTCTGTTGATCCCTTGGGCAGGCGCATAAGTGAGAGTTCACTGTACCAGAAAAAATCCTACTAGTTTTCGCAAGGAGCAGCACCGCTGGCCATCAATGGGAAAGGCTGAAAGTGCCACCAACCATGATGAATGTGACATTTTCTACCGGAATAAAACTTTAATGAATAAAACCTTTAAGTGTAATGAGCGCCTTTTAACTAACAAGGTATGGCACTTACAGCGTTTCCCCTAAAAAATATGATGGCACTTTCAGCTTTTCACATGCAAAATCAAGTTTTATATATGTACAATTAAAAAAAATCCTGAAAAGCAAAAATAAAAATATACTTCGTATTTTTAATGATTTTATTCATTTTTATTGAATACTGAAAATTTTACCTTGTGGCATTTTCAGCCTTTTCCATTTTCATTACACAATTCTTTCTATTGCTGTTTTCGAAATCATTTATTGATTACTGAAACATTTGACCTATAACGATACTTGCCACTGTCTTTTAATCAAGGTTTTGCTCTGGAATTGCATACCAAGTAAACAAGAAATTGTCGAGTGGGTTGTGACTTTCTAAAGTATAATTTAACTTTGCTTTTTAATTTTCATCAATGTCTGTACATATGCTTCATAATATATCACTTCAGTATTCAGAATGCTTGTGTGTGAGCGCATGTTTTTTTTTCCTCGATTATTGTGGAGAGAAAAGAAAATGTAACTTGTAATTTATTTTAAAAAATAGTAAAAAAAATAGTTTATGTATAAATTTCATTTGATTTAGTTCAGAAATAATTTTTTTTCTGTACAATTTTCAGTTATTCATTCAATGCTGGACAAAAAAGTCCAGCATTGTACACTGGTGGTTAAAATTATAAGGACAACTGAATATTGTACAGAAAAAATTTATTCCTGAACTAAATCAAATGAAATTTACACATAAAATGCCTTTTTGTGCTGAAAACGTTGTGGAGTATGTAACATTTAAGAATAAAAAATATGAATGATTTTTTTTTCATGATTAATAAAAAATTTCATTTTTAAACTTGGACAAAATAAGTAATGTTTCGGCCTCACACCTGCTAATAATTAATAATTTTCGCCTTCTTTTGACCCACTTTTATCAATCTTGCTGTCATGGAGTATGACAGTACCCTCAGAATATTTTTGGAACTTTTTTTTCCCCAAGCTTTTCGAGAGAAGTCATAAGTTTCTGCTTATTTTGATATTGGATGCTATTTTTTTGTTAATTTCATGGGCTAGAATACCACACAGATTTTCCACAAGATTTAGATTGGGGCTTTTCCTCCAGCCTGTCAAACAGTTTTACCTAAATTATCCTCAAGCCAAGATTTTGAAGTTTGAGAAGCATGCGGCGAGGCATTATCCAGCTGAAATAATTCTCCGCTCGTGATTGGCGGTCCATCTGGTTCGAGATTATCTCCCAGAATGTCAATATAACTCTCAGAGTTCATTCTGTCTTCCACATAAACTATGGGAGTAGTTCTATCTCACGCAAAACCTCCCAATACCGTTAATGAACCACCTCCAAATCAATGCTTTGAAAAATTGTCCTTTTCTTTACAGGTATCATGCCAGAAGTAGTGGAACAGTCTGGTCCATCTAATTCACACCTTTCCTCGTCAGAAAAGACAACAGCATCCCATTTTCTCCCTATAGTACTGTATTTTT
This sequence comes from Uloborus plumipes, assembly GCA_038373865.1. Classification (NCBI taxonomy): domain Eukaryota; kingdom Metazoa; phylum Arthropoda; class Arachnida; order Araneae; family Uloboridae; genus Uloborus; species Uloborus plumipes. Next base: position 252,366 of record JAXGGA010000287.1, read on the forward strand.
TTGGCGAACTGCCCTCCCATTCACTTTTGAACTTCTGTAGGAGGCTGTCATGACTTCAGTTTTTCATAATGAAACTTTTCTTCGTTTTGTAAAACACGTCGGACGGTTCAAAACCCCGAAATTTTTGCCTAGTGGCATAGCTGCAAAAATAGAATGCGACGATATTAATCGCTTCTAAGCATTTATATACACTCTTAAAACTGTGCCTCTGAAATAAGAGGCACATTTTGAATTTTTGTGCCTCTGAAAATTAAGAGGCTAAACAAGGTATTTCAACTATTTTTAATTTTAGTTGCATTAATATAAAATTTATTAAATGTAATAAATGGTAATGCTGTAAAATATAGTGATTTCAACCTTTTATGCAAAATAGTATATTTTTAGGGAGAGCAAACACTTGATGTTTTATAATGCTGTAGTTTCAAATTTAGTTATTACGTACAGTCGCTCAAAAATTTTTTCGAGTGACGGGACCCCAGAGAAAATCTCGATAATCGTTTTTTTTCTTTTGAAAATCGATTATCGGCTCGATATCATTTTATAATGTGTAGTTGTTGTTTTTTTTTTTTTTTTGAAAATCGATTATCGACTCGATATCATTTTATAATGGAAATGTGTGTAGTTGTTGTTTTTTTTTAAAGAAAAAAACTATTCATTACTTCAAAAATATATGTAGTTGTTGTTGTTTTTTCTTAAAAAAGAAAAAACTATTCATTACGATGGAAATGTGTAGTTGTTGTTGTTTTTTAAAGAAAAAAACTACAATGGAAATGTGTGTAGTTGTTGTTTTTTTTTAAGAAAAAAACTATTCATTACAATGGAAATGTGTGTAGTTGTTGTTTTTTTTATAGAAAGAAAACTATTCATTACTTCAGAAATAAAATTTATTATGATAGAGAAAAAAAATAAATACAATGTAAATTGCCTTTTTCAGATGTAACATTTTTTTTTCAAAACAAAAAAGTTTTATATTCAGCCTCAAGGTAATACATGTTTCCACAAATTCGCACACAGTTCTCGATACGTTTCATCTGTAACATTTTCTTCTCTAAACCAATCGTCAGTTAATGCTGAAAAGTCAATCATAGGCAGGGGCGCACCCAGGATTTAACTTAAGGGGGGGCTAATTTTTGACATCAAGCACCCCTACCCCTTTTGTGTCTAGAAGTCATTAGATTAAAATTTTAAAATCGCGAAAATACTAAACTTTAATAGATTCCCCCCCCCCCCCTTGATTTTTATTTATTTTTTCCGGAATAATAGTGTTGAGCTTTGCTTTTTTTTATTGGAAGCTCTCTTGCTTCTGTTAAATTTTATATGAATTTTTTACTTATTCATCAAATTGTGTTTATATAAGAAAGTAAATGGTAAATACTATGAGGATCTTCTAAATTGAGGTGATTAATGCACTCACGAGAATAGCGTTATGATACGAATCAAGACCATTACTATTATGAACAAAGACATAAAGTGGAATATTCAAACATACTGATAGGGGGTTCATGGGTTCTCCCCGGAAAAATTTCTGAAAAGTGATTTCAAAAACACAACAGTTAGACAACTTTTGGTCATGTTAGGGAGATTTGAGACTTAACGGCCCCCATCAAATATTTTTTTCAGAATTTGAGGCCATAAAAACGTTATTATTGCACGCAATTTTTGCAATTATTTGGGGGTGATGTTTAGGAATGTTTTTATATTAAGCTCGAAAAGCGCAAGTTTAAGATGACATTGGTTCATCTTAGGAAGAGCACGAGTCAGGGGCTCTCCCATTGTAAATTTTCGAAATTGATGTCCAAAAAACACCATAGTAGGCCCTCTTAGAATATGTTAGGAGAATGAATGGGGGTTTTGGAACTTTTCACTAACAATTTTTTGATGTTGAAATTCCAAAAACGACATGTATCTCAGTTAATCAGTTATCTCAATTAATCTTAGGAAGAATGGGGTTCGACCCCTCTCAACCCGAAATTTTTCAAAACTGATGGCTAAACAACGCAATAGCATCTTTGATGGTGTTAGAGAAAGTCATAGGATTCGGTTTTCTCCTCTGAATGTTTTTTGTCGAAATTAAAGATCTCAAAACTCAATTTTAAACGATTTTCGAGATCTTTCCTCGAACATTCTTTTAAATTGAAGTTTTAAAAATGCCATTGTAGACCATCTTTAATGACGTTATGGGAATGGATGGAATGTGGAACTCTCCACAGGATATTTTCCCTGAAACTGAGCTTAGAGAAATGCAGTTCCATTGTTGTCGATATAAAGAGTTCGGAGGCCTTCCTCAGAAAAGTTTTCAAAATTTGAAGTCATAAAAATGTGGTTATAGTCCATTCATCGGTAGATTTAGCGATAGGATTTATGTACTCTGCACCAGCAGTTTTTCGTAATTACAGTTCCAGAAACGAAATTTAAGACCTTTTATCATTATTATTTGGTGGGAAGAGGGGGGCTTTTTTATTAAATTTTTTGAAATTAAAGTTTTAAAAACAAAACTGTAGGCCATATTTGATAAATGGGGCTCACTTTTCACCTCCGGAATTTTTAGAAATTTGTGTTCCAAAAACCAATTATTAGACGATCTTCAATGAGGACATTCAGACTTTCTCCCGGAATTTTTCAAGACTTGAAGCTATAAAACTATAATTCCTTTCTAACTTTAACGCCGAAAAAAGAGAGGAATTAGATTCGGATACCCCCATCCTCCCATTTTCTTAGCTACTTTTTTTTTTAAATATTTTTATTCCAAATCAAAATGGAGAAAATAGGAAAAGATTTTCCAGTTAAAACTATTTTGGTTTTCTGTACTGAAATTTTTAATTTCCTTCCAGTGCCTTCATTGGTTAGAAGTACAGAAGTTTGTGGCTTGAGGGTTCGTTTTTTTTTTTTTTTTTTTTTTTTTTATTAATTTGTTTATTTTGCAAAGATATTCTTCGGTCACTTTTTTCTGGGGTTTTTTTTCCTCTCTCTCTTTTGTACTTCCTTTTATGTTAATACCATTTTATATTCTTTATAATCTGTTTTAACTTTTTATCTGCTTTCTTGTTTCTCGAGCAAGTTTCTCAGAAAATCAGTGGCCGGCTAATCATGTCGCAATTGCCCCTTCTCCGCCTCCCCGGCCATTGGGGGCTTTTGTGAAATAGATTCAAAAAATGTGCATGAAAAATGTTTTATAGAATTCTGTTTTTGACAGAAAAGAGCTTTAAAAATTTCATTATGACGAATTTTCAAACCTATAATTCGCCACCGCGAAACATCATGATTTTCCATGACAAATCCTCGAAATTAAAATTATTTTGGTTTTGATGATGAGACGCTCTGTGATTTGGAGTTCTATGCTTTGCTGAGGCCCCATTGCCATGCCTCATGCGTCTGTACATGTACAATGAATGATTTAATTGAAAACAATGCTTTGGTTTCTTGGAAATTGTAGATGAGGGGGAGCACGGAGCGGTCTTTTATAAGTGAGAATTTACCCACTTTCCCCTAGACTTTAAGAAAGACAAGGTATATGTTATACGTGTGCGTATTTGTTATTTCCATTGGATTCAAAGCGTAGTATATATTGAGTTATTAATGACTTGAATCTTTTCTGACACCGTGGAAAAATTTAAAATGTAATTGATGCTTAAGACCTTCAAGTCCAGTTTTTTCATAGGGGGAGCTTAAGCCCCCAAAGCCCCCTCCTGGGTGCGCGCCTGATCATAGGTGTTGCTGGAGGAATTCGCCGTCATTTCGCTCAAAGACGGAGACATTTGAAACGTGTTCACCGCAGTTTCGCTCGATGAGGGTTCATAGTCCATTCGAATTGTCTCGTCATTCACCGCAGTTTCGCTCGATGAGGGTTCATAGTCCATTAGAATTGTCTCGTCATTTACCGCAGTTTCGCTCGATGAGGGTTCATAGTCCATGAAATATGTTTCGTCATTCGATGCGAGACTCGTGATGAGCGTTCGGACAAAGTTTCATTCACAGTCGATGAGGGTTCCATTAAAGATAACCAGGTTACCAGATTGTGAGAGAAGTAGCCAATTGGCTACTTTCAGAAGTAGCCAATTAGCTACTTTTTGCCATAATGGCGATTTTTATTGTGTTATCACTATTTTTCGTACACTTCTTAATTCCTTTTTTCTGAATGCAGGATTTTTAGATATGCCATGCGTCCGTTTTTGTTCGGAAAGAAATTGCCCTAGCCTTATCAGGGACAGACCCACACGACTGATACGTTTTTTCTTAGTAACCAGTCTGACGGTCAGTTAGACAGGCGTTACAATTCATAAACGTTCAATAATATTGGAAGTAAATCATAAGACAGATATTACAACTTCTGTGCTTGTGTCACTGTCACTTGCGTTCCTAGAATTTACTCAGATTCTGCGAGAGATATAAAAAAAATCTTCCTATATGTGTAAGCTGTCTTACTTAGATTAGTAAAAATGTTAAAACTGGATGCAGCTTGATGCGTAGAGAGGGTTTGGTTTGGGTGGCCAAAACGTTGCGTGCTGAAACTAAAGATCCCCCCTCAAGGTCGTAGGAAATAATCGGGGAGTAGGAACGCCATGGTGTAAAATTTTAAACGATTGATATTGAAAACTAATCTTTGTTATTCCCCGATATTTATTTGTGTGCTAATGGATGGTAAACATCGGATATGTATCAAAATATCTGACTATCGGATATTTTCGAAAAATTCTTGATATTTTCAAACTTGGTTTCGTCTAATGTTGAAACTAACTGCAGATTTTATTACAGAATTGTTTTAATTAAAATATCATTTAAATTTAAGTTTCAATCTCATTATAAATAATAATTAAATTAATACTGAACACATTTGTACGTAATACACTACACATTTAATACTTAATTTGTGCCTATAAAGTATCAAAAATTTTATTTTTCTAAAAGAAAGTATTTTATTGTATCAATTTTAAGAATTTCAAAAAATAAAAGAAATTAATGATACAAAAGTTCCGCCAGAAGAAAAACGGATCCGGATCTTTTCTGTTCTTGCGGAGTTCCGCCCGATACAAATGTCTATTTATATACAATCCCTCTAAAGAGGGATTCACGTGAGTACTTTAATTCGTCCATCGTGAGTTTTGATCACGGGACGCGGGAGCGTCCCGCCCCGCCAAGAAAACCAAATACAAGCCGCCAAGAAATTTCCGTCGCCAATAAAAATGTAAAAGAGCGACTAGGACTGTTTACGTGAGTAACCAAACCGGGGTTTTCACCCCTCTGTATCTCAGCCCCATAAAGATCCTTAGAGTTCATTTTTGGTATACTCAATCTCCAGCGGCCCCTGACGGCACATACTAAAGCAAAACATCCAGGACCCTCAGGGGGAGGGGTGATATATGTTATAAAATCGCTATTTTTCGCACTTTTTAAAAATTGTTTGACAGGGGTCCAGACTAAACGGTAACTCGGATTGAGCTCTGCTTTTGCACCCACATTTATTTTGTCCCAAAGCTCGGCATAGGGGGTTTTTCGACCCCCCACCCCCTCCCCCCTCGTTTTTATTTTCCGTATCTTTTCTCCCCGGGGGTCTTTAGTGTTGATTTTTGGTATGAATATTCTCGATGAGACATTGAGGACATTTTCCCAAAATTTACCCCCCGGGGTCATCGCACCCTGGAGTTATTAATGCTTAAAATTGGTCCGATTTCTATCTACTAGCTCTGTTCAACATCTGAGCATTTATGTTTTCATTGTTGGGCCACGAGGAAAGAAAACTCAATGATTTATAATTTCATCTGTTGCCAGTTTCTATTTGTTAACAAATAAAATATTTGTAATTGATTTTATTGCATAAGGCTTTTAAAAGGGATCTTCAATTTAGTTCATTTTAATATGAGATCGGCAGTAAGGGTTGGGTTTTTTTTTTAAACTTTTAATTTAATCGTAGTATTGTTAGCAACTAGCTTTGTTTTGCGTCGGTTCGGGGGGTACATTGTGATTGATTTCAAATTTATCCTAGACTGAAGAAGATCCTTGAACTTTTGCACCAAATGCATGCTGCCAAGAAAACCACATATGTCGGACCGCCAAGAAAAATGTTGAAGGGAAAAAAAAACATGCAAAGTAAATTTTTAAGAGGAAAAAAAAACAGGCAAAGAAATAATATTAATGCAAAAACATGTGATATCTCCCCAAAAACAACAGTGTTGTAAAAAAAACCCCCGCCAAGAAAACCTTAAATACTCAGCCTTAAAAAGTTATGATATCGAGTTTTCCCGCCAAGTTTGTGCCAAACTACAACTAACCTGTATGTATAGTTCTTTTAAATTGTTTTCAGTCCTGCCAGGCGGGAAGTTTTTACTTATTAACCTTTTAATTGCCAATGTTCCCAAATGGGAACATCAACTTTAAAAAATCGTTAAAAAAAAGTTTCGCTTCTGTGGAATTAACTTTTTTTTCTATTTACTGTCAAAAGTAGACCTGATTTTTTGAAAAAAAATCTAGTTAGCTACTACAATTATTGTTTTCTACAAAAAATCGCAAAAATGTGCTTTTTTATGGATTTTCACGGAGACAGAAAAAAAAATTCTAAAAAATTTCAAAAAGGCTCAACTTTTTTGATATTCTAAAGTAACCATAAATAAGGATCCTTTTAATGACCTAACATGACAAATAAAAAATTAAAGCAAAAATGTAGCTCCTATAAGCAATCAAACTTCGTTGTTCCCAATTGGGAACATTGGCAAGTAACGCTATACAAAATCCGGTAATTCACGCCGCTTCCTAAGTTCGGTTATTTGATTAGTGAAAGCTTTGGAATTGAAAACAACCTCATTTGACGCATTGAAAAAGAAAGTGGGTAGCCTTTCGACCTTCCACTGCTCCCCTTTTTGCCCCCTCCCCCCCCTCGTCTCCAGTTTTTGAGTGGGAGTGATGTCGAAAAATCGCTTTGCACGTAGAAATGAAGATGTTTACAGCTTTTCTCTTGCACCCTGCTCAGGCTACAACCTGTTAGCAATAAATATCCCTTCCTTGTCACTTGAGACTGTCCAGAGATTCGGCCCCAATCAGGGACGTCATTTCGAATTTTCTAGGGGGGGGGGCAAAGGGTGCATACACAATGTAAAATTTACCAAAAAGTGGCAAAAACCACGCCCACTGATATGCCAATACATTGATTGCCCAAAGTCGGGGGGGGGGGCAATTGACCCCCCCCTACCCCCCTAAATGACGGGCCTGACCCCAATCAATGTTTTTACTCATTTTCTCCCTCATTGTGGAGATTTCGCTTTCTGTTTCGCTAGAAGTGATCGCGACAGTGTTGTTAGAAGTCGTGCAAAGAATGGGTTCCAGAGAAAAGTTTTTAACTTTGCAAGAAGCTATTGAATATTTTCAAGCCCTATCAGACTCAGATGAATCAGCAGATTCTGTAGTAGACATTTTCCAATTACCACCAGATGAGACCGGGGCAATAACAGATGAAGATGTTAATGCCAATGAATTTGATAAGGTTGTTCCTGCTGATGTTTGCGGACAAATAGAAGTATTCACCCGCAAATCGCCAAACGATGTATTGGATGACCGAGACGATTATTGATACCCCATCTATCTCAGAAGCTTCTCCAAAATCCAAGAGAAAGAGGAAATCATCTAAAAAATCAATTAACTGGAGAAAAATGTGTCTTTTGATAAAGTGTCTTTAGAAAAGAAAACTCATAAAAAAACTCTGAGTCATTTCCAGAATTGGCAAATTTATTGCCGGTTGACATTTTCCACAAATTTTTACCAATTGAATATTTGGGTCATTTATCGAAAATGACAGAGCTATATGCAATGCAGAAAGGAGAGCAACTGGACGTTGATGAAAAGGACATGTTTCTTTGACAATATTTGCTTATAAAGTGCGTATTTTTTTTTTTTTTTAATGTTTTGAAATGTTTAACGTTTCAAATTGAAATGAATTTGTCAAATATGATCAGTTATATCAAGCATTTTATGCATAAATACAAAAGAACTACAGCGAGCGTAAAGCGCAATCAATTAAAAGCCTTAGGAAAAAAACTTAACGTAACATGCCAATGTTCCCAAATGGGAACATGCCCAAAATCGTAGATAAAATTTTTTTTTTTGAGAATTTTTTTTTTGCATTGTCTAAAGGGATGCCTAAGAGTCCAATTTTTATGCAGCAACTCAATTTTTTATACTTGGAACATAGTGCGGCATTTAAAGGGTTAAGCAACCACCTCACAAGACAAAGCTTCCCGCCTGGCAAAACTGAAAACAATTTAAAAGAACTATACATACAGGTTAGTTGTAGTTTGGCACAAACTTGGCGGGAAAACTCGATATCATAACTTTTTAAGGCTGAGTATTTAAGGTTTTCTTGGCGGGGGTTTTTTTTACAACACTGTTGTTTTTGGGGAGATATAGATAACTGATGCGTTATGACAATAACTGGTGGTTAAAGTGAACTCCGGTACATCAATGGATCAAAATTGTTTCGCTTCAAATTTATCCGTCTCAAGGCTCTCAACTGAGTGCATTTCAATTTCTGAAGCCGGCGACCTTGTCCAACGCCTCCTAAATACTAAATGCCTATAACATTTACTTCGCTACCGTAGAGATGGGTTCAACATTAAACGCCACCTTGCGGCAATCCGATGATGTCGTTGTTATTTTTCGATTGGTTAATTTTTAAATTTAAAATCGGAAATGAACCAATCGTTAATTTTTTGAAGAACTCCGGTAGATGGCAGTGTATCGTGAACCAAGGGAATTTTTCAGCTATTGGCGATGGATCAAAACAATATTCGAGTTAAATTTTTTGATTGGTTGATTTTTAAATTTAAATTTAGAAATGAACCAATCGTTAATTTCTCTTTCTCGAAGAACTCTGGTAGATGGCAGTGTATCGTGAACCTAGAATGAAATCTTGCTCTGTGCTAAAAACCGGGAAGTTTCAGGCATACAGACAGACACGACTGACACGTTTTTCTTAGTAACCAGTCTGAGGGTCAGTTAGACAGGCGTTTTCTTAAGATGTCCTTGAAGACTTATTGAATTACGTGCGAAAAAAAATTGCACTAATTACTATTCATAAGCTTTCAATAATATTGGAAGCAAATCATAAGACAGATATTACAACTTCTGTGCTTGTGTCACTCTCACTAGCGTACCTAGAATTTAATCAGATTCTGTGAGAGATGTAAAAAAATCCTCCAAAATGTGTAAGCTGTTTTACTAGGATTAGTAAAAATGTTAAAACCGAACTCTCTGGATGCAGCTTGATGCGTAGAGAGGGTTTGGTTTGGGTGGCCAAAACGTTGCGTGCTGAAACTAATCCTCTCAAGGTCGTAGGAAATAATCGGGGAGTAGGAACGCCATGGTCTAAAATTTTAAACGATTGACATTGAAAACTAATCTTTGTTAATGCCCGATATTTATTTGTGTGCTAATGGATGGAAAACATCGGATATGTATCAAAATATCTGACTATCGGATATTTTCGAAAATTTCTTGATATTTTCAAACTTGGTTTCGTCTAATGTTGAAACTAACTGCATGTTTTATAGCAGAATTATTTCAATTAATATATCATGGAAATTTAAGTTTCAATCTCATTATAAGTAATTAAATTAATACTGAACATATTTGTACGTAATACACTTCACATTAGTACTCAATTTGTGCCTATAAAGTATCAAATATTCTATTTTTCCAAAAGAAAGTCTTTTATTGTGTCAATTTTAAGAATTTCAAATGATAATAAAAATTAATGATTCAAAAGTTCCGCCAGAAGGAAAACGGATCCGGATCTTTTTTGTTCTTGCAGAGCTCCGCCCGATACAAATATCCATCACATCACTACATGTAACGCACCGAATTTAAATACTATCCCTTCGAAGAGGGGTTCACATGAGTAATTCATTTGTATATTAATAATCATTAATTCAACGAATGTCGAGTTTTGACATAAATAACTGATGCGTTACGACAATAACTGGTGGTTTAAAGTGAACTCCGGTACATCAATGGATCAAAATTGTTTTGCTTTAAGTTTATCCGTCTCAAGGCTCTCTACTAAGTGCATTTCAATTTCTGAAGCCGACGACCTTGTCTCGTGATCAGAGGAGTCTGTCCGACCGGCATGAGGAAGCCCTTGGTTCGAATCCCGGCTTGGGCATGGATATACTTTCACTGGGTGAATGAGTGTGTGAACGTCTGCCTTTAATACAAGCGGGTCTAATGGTATGTTTGCAATGCAAGTGCGGATTCAGGGCGTGGTCAAAGGGTCAGCTGACCCCCCTCTGCAATTGAGAAATACATTTTGTCAGTTGCGCAACCATTATCAATCCTGCTTTCAATGAAGCAAAATTTATACAGGGTAAAATTGTTCATTTTATTTGTTTGAAGAATTACGTCAGAACTAGAACGACGTAAGTCCAAAAATGGTGATTTTCACTCTATTACTGCATTGTATATAGAATCTTATTCCGCATCAGCTCACGAGAACGTTATTCTATAAAGGAAATTCCTTCACACTTATTCAGCAGCGTTAAA
>JAXGGA010000288.1:0-262731 GCA_038373865.1 Uloborus plumipes
ATTCCTATATTTATTTTTCATCAACTGAGCGGTTATAATCAGCGTGGAAAAATAATAGACGTGAAAAATAAATTTAATTGAAATATTTTCTCAGTTATAAATTTCAGCTTTAATCGATATAAAACACGATCCCTAAGACAAAACAGTAGTTGAAAAAAACTGACTTAATTATGTGGAAACAGAAATAAATCGCACTTTTATTAAACCTAGTAAAGCTGAAAAAGGTTTACCCCTTTGAAATACAAGGTTCGGCATATAAACCTCCCTCATTTGAAAAGGGTGTTGGTGACATGATCCAGGTAGTTTCCAGGAATAAAAAAAAAAAAAACGTGCTTGGGGCAGCAATACTTCTCGCCTCAGGAAAACAAAATGGGGCGATATAGTTACGTCACTAGTTCGTTAAGTTAACTGAATACGTGTTACCATCTTTTGACTGTAATAAATACCTTTTTTAGCTAAAATAATCTTAGGGTAACGGACTTGACAAGAAATGCCGGACAAAATATATTCATACATTTCTTAATGAAAAAAAAAACTACTATTGTCAATATTTATTAAAAATATCATATACTAATAGTCAATATATAAAAATAATTTGTTGTATACACTTTTTTACAATTTACTTATACTTTTATACAATTCAATTAAGTATATAAAAAAAATAGTTGAACTTGCGAAAAAATGGACAAGCGTTTTTGCCTTGATTCTCATTTTTAAAGACTTACATACAAATAAATAAATAAATTTCAATATTTTTTTGAGTGATAGAATTTTTTTTGTGGTATTTCTTGTAGAAAATAATTGTTCGCATTGAATTTAAAATAAAAGTTATGCTTCAAAAGCGCCTCTTTAACCTCCGGACAGCAAATGTAAGCAAATTTTGAAAATGACCCATGATTATTTTTAAAGAATATCTATTTTACTTTATGACAATTCTTATCGAAATCCATAAATCTCAATTTCTGGAACACAAAACTATTCGGTAGGGGGAATAGGTAGAGTTGGAAAATGTCTTCTTTTCATACTGCTGAGCAGCAGTTCCCAAATTGGGTACCACAGGATAAAACGAGGGATGCCGCGAAATGTCATGGTATCAATATATTTGCATTTATTAAAGATAGACAAGGGTACAAGGAGAAAATTATTTTTCTTCACATGGTGCCTCGAATCGGAAAACTTTAGGAACTCCTGCAGTAAAGTTCGGCAATTAAAAAGCTTTCCCTAGCAGCATCATCTCATCGGCCGATGATCGGCCATTCATCGACACCCGATGAAATTCTCATCGGCCGATGATCCAATATGTCTCATCGGCCGAGCAGAATCCGAGCAGCAAAATCCGATGAGAATACGATGAGATTTGGAGCAATTTACGAGCAGAACAGTCCCGTGCCGAGGAATTTCATCGGGAAACTTGATCCGAGGGATATCGTTTTCCGATGGAATATAGCTCATCTTATTTTCATCGGGAAAGTTGATCGGAAGGATATCGATTTCCGATGAAAAGTAGCTCATCGAAAACCGTGCTCGGATACTGATCGGAACGATGTCATCGTGCGTTACAGGATCAGTTTACGAGGAGTTTGTTGATCGGCCGAGCAAAATCCGATGAGTTGATTCTACTTGGGTTTCTTTTAAGATACTGAATACATTCAAATAGTTCGGTTCAATACATTCCTCTAAAGAATATGGCTCGCCTAAAACTAAACGCGGATCCAGCTTTTGGTTTTGGAGCGGATCATTATCGGAAAAGGGGTTCAAATTACAGTATTCGGGAGCAAATAGATGTCTGGGGGCAAATATTCTGAAATATAAGTTCCCAAAATGCAATTTTACACTGCATTTAGTCGCTTCAGGTCTACCATGACTCCTCTAAATATACGCCTATTTAGAAAGCTTTCTACTGCATGAAGAAGGCATTTTCAACGGTGCAATGTAATACTATTCCAAAGCGATTTGGGTCCCCTATATCTTCTGCAAGTCTGTCTCATTGATAGCAATTACCATTAAAAAATTGTTTTTAAATATAATTTCGTTGTTTCTCAAAAATGAATTCAAATATCTACATTGTATAATGTACTTTAACTTATCTAAACCTTTCTTTGACATTTTGTTCCCAGAGGTCTTTATCGGACAAAGAGTACGTCCAGTCGTTATTCCCTAAAAAGCAATGGCACGGACGGAGGGGCTGGATCTGGAATCGTACGCCTAACCAAGGGCATACCTGGAAGACATCGGAAAAGAGTCATCCTAAAAAATGGAACAGTCAATTTGTCCAAAGAACATGTCAGTAAAAGGGGTCAGAGATACCTGCAAGATATTTTTACAACCCTCGTTGATATCCAGTGGCGGTATAACCTTCTGGTAAGTATTTTCGTTTGTGGTCGTACTATGCTTAAATTTACTAATGTAAGACACACTAAATGAAAATTAGAAAAAGTATATTGCCAAGAAGAAAAGACGCTTTTACACTTTCCAAAGTTTACAATAACGTAAAATAAAGGAAGTGAAAGACATATCGCACCCTTGCTACAAAAGTGCCACAACTCAAAAATTTAAATTTTTGAGTTATGACCGTCATTAGACGTAGTTTACACGTCTCTACCAGTCTTCGAAAGAGCCAGAAGTTGCATTGAAAAATCAGCCGCCATAGGGCAGTTATGGCGTTTTGTTATTATCAAGATGCATAGGACCCCTTCCCCTGAAATGCCACATCTTGAGTTGTCGTCCAGCCGTCGTAAAGACTAGAACAATGACTAACGATCATAGTTTGAGATATATCGGTCTTTATATTGACAAATTCAAAAATACTAAAATGTGCCTAGTCAGCCCGGGAAGTTTTTTGCAATTCCTGGAAAACGTAGTTTTTTGAGTTGTGGCACTTTTGTAGCAAGGGTGCGATACATTTCAAAGAGTTCAGTACGTAAGTATAACATAAAGAACAGAAAAGCATACTTATAAACTTTTAGCCATATTATAAACCATAAACATGAAGTAGTTTTTTAATTCTTCAAAACAGGGACAAGTATGTATTGAGAAATCATGTTTTTTCTTATAATGCTTAAAACAAATAATAAACTGGAAAAAAACTGGATATTTTGGTGCAATAATTTAGGAAACTTCAACGCTACAACCACCCATACAAAAGCAAAAAGAAACTAATAAACTGAGAATTGAAGGTCGTCCTTCCACAAATTCATTATACAATACAATAAAACGGCGAAATTGCAAATAAGAGTTCAAAGTATAGACTATATTGTCCTAGTTTCCGACTGGATTTATGACATCATTGAGCTTTCAGACATATAAAAACACAGCAGTTGGTTCAAATGTTTAGAAATATATGAGAACATTAAATCATTGCGCATGAAGTAAGCGCTGTTAAGAAACTCTGTATGTTTTCGTTTTAAATGCCACAAATTTTGTTTTTCATGCTGCGTTCATTAGTTAGTGAATTTTGCCTTCAGGAGAAGAATTATCGTATTGCTCTGCTCACCTAATTATATTGCTCCTAACTGTGATCTTTTGACAAACTTGTTTTCTTAAGATTGATCTTGATGGTTTCTGGTCAGTTTTGCTTCTGGATATGAGGACAATTTTCCAAAGCATTACAATATTTTTAAAGTGTGGTAAAAGTAAACTAGAAGAAAATAGAGGGTTATGACACACAAAGGGCAGTCTTATGTATTCAATATCTCTAAACACATTTTTAAAAAAAACTGCGATCGGTGTCTTCATTTTACAAACATAGTTACAAGTGTCCAGTAAGAGAGCTTATAATTTCGAGAATATTTTGATCAAATACTAACATTCAATTGAATATTTCTATTTATAGGTTTTTGCCTTAGGTTTCCTACTTAGCTGGCTCATTTTCGCACTCATTTGGTGGCTAATTTGCTTGGCACACGGCGACTTTCAACACATAGGAGACGAAAATTGGAATCCTTGCGTTACAGAAGTCCACTCATTTTCGACAGCTTTTCTCTTTTCAGTGGAAACGCAGCACACCATCGGTAAGAAAGCAAAGTTTTGCCCGTAATAAAAGTAATTACTAATTTCACCACACATCAATGCTTTCTGTTGTAATTATTGTAGTGCATGGAAAAATCAAAGTCCTTTTGTTTCGAAATACGCAGGTTTTTAGTTCAAGTTAATAAACACTAAACTTTTTTAAATTTTCAGACATACGATCCTGCAAAACTATAATCAAAACATATCAGTGAATCATTAAATTCAATATAGTTGAACAGCCGCAATTTTTTTACGAAATCAAAACGTATCGCACGCCTTGAAGAATACTGTCTGTCCTTAAAAACCGCGCCTAGCACTCATGAACCTTTCCACTTAAAAATGGGGTGATGGGTTGTGAGTGGGAACTTTCCAAAGTTTTCAATATAAAACTTTTGACATATTCAAATGTATTTGAAATTAGCATCGTTCTTACGCTCTTTGATACGGCTCAAAATGCTTTTTATTATTCTTCCCCTTATTGTTATCTTACCTATCCCCTATTTTGGTAAGATAAGAGAAAACCTGATGCGAGTAATACGCGAAATGTTTCAGACAGTACTGTCACAACCCAAATTCTGAATTCTCGGAGATATTCCCGTTTCCAAAGCCATGATTTAAGAGACAAAAAAAAAAAGAGAGAAAAGAAACATTTATTTTAATCCGTTAGAGCTCAAACTATTTCAAAATGAAAGTTTTTGAAAAATCATTTTCAATTACATTTTGTACCTAAATAATTAAAGTAAAGATAAAGTTTTATTCACTTTGTATTTTATAGTTGAAATAATAGATGATCTATAAATAGATAGCTGGGCGGTTCTGGTAGTAAAAAAAGTAGGTAACTTTCCTCTAATCTTATATTTGATCATACCAATATACAGGGTATCTGCTCAACCTGGACTTTTCAATTCCATGACTTTCCCTGACTTTCCATGACTTTTGCGAACTATTTTCCATGACTAAATAAAAAAAAAATAATAATAATAATAATAATAATAATAAAAAAATAAATAAATAAAAAAAAAAAAAAAAAAACGAACTCTGCTTTGTTTTTGGAAAATTATGCACTTAATATTCTATCTTGCAAAGCAAATGACCAAACATGGCGACTGCGTTTCACAGCAACAGAAGTCCGTTCGCTTTTGAGGTCAAAAAACGATCTTTTCCTACCGACACCCTCCTCCCCACCGTGCTTGTCCTCAAACGTACTTTCATGTAGCAATAAATTGTCTGTCCATAAATTTTACTGTAAGTCCCCCCCCCCTTACCTACACGATTCTTTAAAATTCAACATCGTTTTATAATTTGTTTTTCTTTTGCATAAAACTCCTCGAAAGAAAAAGATTCAAACAAGTTTTAAAAGAAAAAGGAATCAAATGAAGCGGGTAGGGGGGGGGGAGACCAAATGTAAAAGGCAAATCTGCCTATGCCGGGGAAAAAACCATCAAAAAAACCATCGAGTCTATCTTTTTGTCGTTCAAAGTCATATTTTATCAGATGACGGAGTCCGCGCACATGCGCAGTTACACAAAATTCGCCCATCACGGTTTTAACGTTGAGAATTCATCTGATTGGTCAACACAATGCAACTTGTTGGAAATTGTAATTGACAAATCAGATTGCACCCAATAACGAAGTAGAATGACGGCGGAAGTGTTTTCGTTCTTCCAAGATCGCGGGAAAAATTTCAATCGGTCCGGAGCGCTAAAATCCATGATAAACAGTCAGTTTCCATGACTTTTGGACATTTTTCGCTGAAATCCATGACTTTCCATGACCAATTTCGATCATATTTGAAATCCATGACTTTCCATATGCGCGGACACCCTGAATATAGTAAATTAAGAATAAAGTTTTTGTAAAATTAAAATCAGCTAAAGAGAAGTATAATATACTTTTAAGAAATTAATCCGTCGTACCGGAAATTGAAAACTGCATTAAGAATCTGCAACATGACAAACTTTAGACGTTACCTGCTGGACTTAACGAGAAAAGAAAGATTCAAAAGTTTTTTAGGGGTGTAGCCACACGTGTAAGGAAACCAGCCAATAAGAATAAGAAATGATAAAATGGTATTGTTTTCAGAGAGAGGTCTGAAAAGAGTTGATCTAGCACATCTAAGAGGTTATGGACTACATCACAACTAATTGCTTTACAATATCAATTTCTGTTCCATGTCTTAAATTTTTCTGCTTTTGAGCATGGCAGTATTCTAGGTGTGCGTTATGTAGTTTTCAACAATTCTAACTGCAATGCAATGAAACGATAAATGAGTGTTTCTGATCTGAAGAATATTGTGCTGAACTGATGGCTGAGTTTTGTGTTTCTAAACACATTTATAAAACTATTTATGATTTCAAAGAGTTTTATTTGTGTATCCCACATTAGATACTTCACGTTTAAGAAAAGATCTAAGTCCATACAATAACACCAGATCTGCCATTTTAAATTTTTCCGGGGGGGGGGGCAAAAAGTGTATACCTGAAGGCAAATTTTATCAGAAAATAGCAAAAATCATACTCCCTTATAAGAAAAAACATAAATTTTTCAAAATGAGGGGATGGGTCAATTGAACCCCTTATTATGTGGCGGGCCTGCATTAAAATTAGAAAACTTCATTTCATTAGCTAGAAAAAAAAATATTTTTTTTCTTCTTTAAACTTAAACTTTATAATTTGACTATTAAATCCCACGAACAAAAAGTAAAGCAATAAAATAATTCAGTTTGATCCATGGGCGATTCTCTGTAAACTCGTCATTTTTCACACGAAATCTGTCCAGGCACGGTTTTTTGAACTGTTCGTATAATTATAATACTATTGCTCAGAAAATGAATCTATTGCTTTAGTTTGAAAGAGGGTCAATTGAAGTTTGTGTTTTTCTGATAAATCATGATAGGGAGTAAGTCCCCCGCCTAGTATAACTAGGCAGGGGACTGTGCCAGGTGACTATGTTTTTGCTCTTTGTTGCGTAATATCTGCAAAACTATTGGAACATAATTAGTTACGAGACTACCTATACATTTAGGCACAAATCGTGGACATAATAACTAATGTGTTTTATAATAAAATTAATTGACATTAATAAAATCACTTCCCAGAGGACTGTTTTCGCTACGACTCTAATGCATACTTTCATCACAATTGTGGCTCTCAAACTAAACAAAGTAGCGTTTCAACACCGTTCTCGGCGATTTCGGCAAATTCACACTGATTACTTTAAACTTCATGCCTCAAAAAGAATTTGCAAAAGTTATAGATTTTTCGTATTACAGCTTTGAATTTGTTGCAGGGGACTGTTTGAAAAAACTTCGGACAGAATTTACATGACAATTTTAGGTTTTAGAAATACGTAATTATACCTTATTTCATAAGAAAAATATAGCTTCATTATTATATTTTTAGATATTAATTGCCAAATTTATGTAGTGTTAATAGGTTTTTAGAAATACTATCTTTAACAGTTAGACTATGGGATTGGGACAGCCAAGGGACTGTGTTTTTGGCGCTTAGATAATTTCTAGAAAAAAAAAACTAAATTGTTATCACTCCAAATACAATTGGGCCACAAAGTATTAATGCTTTACTTGTATTGAGAGCGATAATTACTTTATTACACTTTATTATTTTTAAAATACTCAGTCCGGACAGCCAATTACCAGTTTACAGAGAATCGCCCCCATACAAATGATGCGAGTTGTTTTTTAAGTTTACTTTTCCATTGTGTTGCGGTAAATTTTACTTTTTCAAGATTCATATTTTTCAAACACATAACGTTACATTTTAATCAAAGCATTGAATAGAAACATAACAATTAGAAAACTTGAATGCAGTTTTTAAAAAAATGTGTCTGTGTGAACTATTTCAAAACCCGTTTTTTAATTATTCCAGAAACATGTATCCAGAGGCGGATTTACCACAACGCATACGTTGCGATTACGAGCAGGGGCACCCCGAGTTTAAACTTTTAGGAGGGCGAAATTTCTGAATTTGCCGAATGAAATTCCGAAATGTGCCGAATCAGAAAAGACGAGCACACACACAGACCTTATAACATTACTTTATGAGAAAAGACAATAGGTGGTATCACTAGAAAAATCGAGCATTCACAATTTTTTCTTCAGATGATTGACAAATATTTGAACTTTGATGAATAACATCGGAAATGTATTTGGAACAGTCAAAACGATTGATTGGACAATTTATAAATTATTGTTACGTACAAGAACAAGAAGTTCTGTCAAGAACTAAACGAGCCTACTTTCCCGTACATCGACACCGTCATTCTCGCATCTGATCATTATTCTCTTGATCATCTGAGACTGAAAATTATGTCAAACATACCTTTTTAGCACTTAGAGCTGATTTTGAAATGCAAAATATACCCCTCTCATCAGATGAAATAGACACGTAAAAAGTAATTAACGAATAAATAAAGTTTTGTCGCACCTTTTAAAGAGTTTAACGGTTACAGTTCCTCCGTAGAAAAAATCCTCCATCGTTTTCAACAAAAAAAAAAAAAAATAATAATAATAATAATAAAATTTATAAATAAATAAATAAAAGTAAAAAGAGCATCGAAACACATTCTATCAAAGAAAGAAAAAAACAAAGAAAAAAAAAAAAAAAACTCGTCCGTTAATAAAATGTCTCGAATTTCACTTTTAATCCGTTGCCAGTTGTTAAATATAAATAAAGAATAAAATGTTCTCGTGAATAAAATTTTTTTTTACAAAAAAAAATCGTCTGCCAAAAAAAAAAATAATAATAATAATAATAATAAATAAAATAAAACAAATGAATAAATAAACAAAAAATCGTCTGCACAGTTAGTCATTTTTTTTTCTGAGCCTGCATTTCCGCCATGTTTGCGGAGTCGGAGTCAGAATCAGAGTCCTCACAGAAGATTACTCAGAAAAGTACTCGTTTTGATCTGTTTCGTCAAACGCGATCAAACGCGGGTTCAAACATCGCGGGACAGGTTGTTTGAACGGTTCAAAGTTGAACCAAAAATTGTTCAAATCGAAAAATCAAATATGGGAATGAGCTGTACTCGCCGAGAACTTTCGAACAAAAAAAGTTTATTCCATTCGGACGGTGCACTCAAAAGTTATTAGGTGGGGAAAGGTTGCTTGAAAGGTTCAATGTTGAACCAAAAATGTTCAAATTGAAAATTTAAATACGGTAATAAAGTATCCTTGCCGAGATGCTTCGAACAAAAAAAAGTTTGTTTAAATCGGACTGCAAAAGTTATTAGGGATGACAGCTTGTTTGTACGGTTCAATGTTGAACAAAAATTTGTTCAAATCGAAAGTGTAGATACGGGAATGAAGTATCCTTGAAAAGATCTTTCGAACAAAAAAAAGTTTTTTCAAATCGGACTGTTCACTCAAAAGTTAGCATCGCGGGACAGGTTGTTTGAACGGTTCAAAGTAGAACCAAAAATTGTTCAAATCGAAAAATCAAATATGGGATTGAGCTGTGCTCGCCGAGAACTTTCGAACAAAAAAAAGTTTATTCCATTCGGACGGTGCACTCAAAAGTTATTAGGGGGGACAGACAGACAGACCGACACACAAATTCCCCATCTCAATACCCTACTTTCAAATTTTTAATTTTTCGATGTTCATTTTACCTTTTTATTTTTTTAACTTGGCGATATTTTTTGGACTTGGCGGTATTTTTTTTAACTTGGCGATATTTTTTGGACTTGGCGATATTTTTTAGATGCATTAAGCTACTTTTAATCAGGGCTGCGGAGTCGGAGGAAAAATGGTCGACTCCGACTCCGACTCCGGGATTTTAAAACTTCCGACTCCGACTCCCGACTCCTGCTTTTTTTTATTATTATTATTTTTTTACCGAAATGTGAAGGATGAAAGACTCTAAACAAAGGTGGAAATATTAAATCCATTTTAAAAGTTTCGTTTTTATTCATTTTCGTAGCCAGGACTCACTTTAGGGGGGGGGGGTAGCAAGCTGGGGTATCCCAGTTGGAGGTCATGGAGGTCATTGTGACCTCTCAAAAAGTCCAATTTTCTTAAGAATTCTCGCAGGTAATTTCGCCACATTTACCTTAATTCTCGGAGGTCACTGTGACCTCCCAAAAAGTTCATTTTCTCCAGAGCAAAAGACAAGTGCCGCTCTTGTCATTTGACTCCGTACAAAACTAATCCTTTTCGTGTTAAATGGCCAGACTTTATTTTAACACATTGCATTTTTGCTGCAAATATTTTTTATTCACTTGCATAAGCACAAACGTAGCAATTCGTTTCACAAAGCAGACCTGCCATTTTGAAGCCCTTTTTGATGATCCTAGATGCTTAGGATTTGGATATTGGACGCTGAAAATTTGTATTTGTTAGTTTCAACGATATGTTTTTGCCTCTATAAAATTTCATCCAAATAGGAGGTGGTCGGAGTCGGAGTCGACATGTTTTTCAGCGACTCCGACTCCGACTCCTTTGGTCCAAAATCAGTCCGACTCCGACTCTTCGACTCCGACTCCGCAGCCCTGCTTTTAATACTCTTTTCGTCTTTCTTTTACTTTTAACGGGAAAGTAGGCTAAAAACAGATCAAAACGTATTTACTGCATGACATGTCATAAAATATTACATATATTACAAATTGAAGCATATAGGTTATTTGACAGGTTTTTGCTAAAACCGAATTAAGTTTTATTAATCGGATCTTCTTATTTTCAAAAAAAAAAAAATGTACATAAAAAAGGAAGATTGCAGCTAGACAAGCAATATACTAATAAATTCAAAATATTGCAATACTATTCCTGAATTTGACGAATGGTCAGTCCGAATTTTCCGAATGATAAAAACTTGTGAGAGGTCCCAGTGACCTCCCGTGACCTCCATTCGGGGCGCTCCTGATTACGAATGGATCACACATCTTAGGGTCTCCGTAAGGGACCTGTTGCTCCAATTCTAATATTCAAAGAGATAGACAGATACTTCTAAAATTACATGTGTTATTCTGACGGATATCAAATCTTTAAATATGCCACTGTGTGAATTACTTTCAAAATCATAAACATCTCTCGACAATTTCTTAATATTGTATTGCAAAATTAAACGTTGATCTAATTTTTGATCTAGGAATGAAAAAACTAAAAAGTGAAACATCTAACACACGGATCTAAAAAGCTAAATGAGAAAAGGGTTGCGGATGAAATGGAAGCATCAAGAGTTCACAAACGCTAAAATTGACCTCATTACTTAAAAGGCCTTGAAGAGTAATGACGGTTTCTTAAGATCATGTATAGGTTTAGAAAATTCTTTAATGCGGTTTGTTCATCCTTCCTTTCAATTGTTTCTTCCTCTTCCTGTTTTTAGACTTTATTTTGTCTGTTGGTTTAGACACTATAACTTAACTTTTCTCTTTCATATAGAATAACAACAATTTTACGAGAATCGACACATAAAAATTAATGAAAATCAGGGTATGTTGTAAACAAATTGTTTCATGTTAATGTCACTAAAATATTGAACACATTTTTTTTTAGTAACAACATATGGGACTTCGTCTAACGGGATTTTTTTTTTTTTTTTTTGGCTCATCTTATAATTTACTAGCATATTACCCGGCGTTGCACGGTTTTGCATTATGTTTAACTTATTTCATGCTAAAATGAAATAGCATGCACCTTGAAATAAATTATTATTATTTTTTTATTATTAATTCTAATATGCCAGATTATCTCATGATATGAGCACATGTTCATTCATGAGCATTTCTCAAGAAGAAAAAGGACTTTTTAACTTGTGAAAACAGCTTTAGTAAAAGAATATACCTATTACAGGTTTTTGTATGCAGTAACTAACAACCGTCTCGTTTTTAGGCTACTGGGCATTAATAGGTTAAAGAAGCAGAAATGTTCATTAAAAAAATCTAGTATGGACTCCACACTACTTCTTTTTACGGGTAAATTTCTTAGTAGTTGCCTTAAGTGTTAAAAAAAGTGCTTGGAGTGAGCAAGGTAACAATTCAAATATTTACTCCCCAAATCTGCCACGAAACAATGCAAATTTTTTTTTACAATGGTTAATTTTCTAAATATTGCTGATTTTAATTTCATTCAGTGAATTTTTCGCAAAATATCGCCAATAGCGCCAAGTTGAACCCAAATTCAAAAAATTATTTTTTTTGCCAAATTTGTATCCAAATTGGCGATATGTCGCCAAGTTGGCGTCAAACACTTGGAGACCAAAAGCTTGGCGACATATCGCCAAGTGGTCGCGCCAGTTCATATCACTTGAGTCTGCATTGAAATTAACACTGATTTACCCCAAAAAGGGGTAAAACACCGCCTTGGGAACATTTGAATGCAACCACAAGAGGAGGTGCACAACTAGACCATCCTCAAAGCCTACATACCAAACTAGAAGCTTCTACGGCATATTTTTTTTAGTTATGCGACACACATACATACATACGCACATACAGACGTCACGAGAAAACGCGTCGTAATTAACTCGGGGGTGGTTGAAAAGAATTTTTCGGCTGCTTATGTTAGTAGGTACATATGCACGTGCTGACAGGTCGAAAAAACTACTGAACATTCATTCGGGGTGAGCAAAATCAAAATTTAGACTCAAATTCGAGTGATTTTTTTTTTCGCGATCACAATACTTCCTTTACACTACGTAAAAGGAAGTAAAAAGGAAAATTCGCAAATACGTAAGCGTAGGTACGAGCAAATCACGAATGAAAGAACCAGTGGAGAGTTTGGCACAGTAATAAATTCCCCATTTGCTTCTTTCATTGCCAAACTTTCTCTCTTTCTCTATCCTTCTCCCTATCTATCTATCTATTTCTCTCTCTCTCTCTTTGTCAAATTTCTCAATCCAGAAGTTGCAGACGGGAATGTCAAGCATCGAGAGTGAGTAATTTGAATGGCTTTAGTGGTGTTTTGATACTCGGTACGAAGGAAAAGTCGACCAAAAAAAAGGCTCTCTAATCGTGCCTTCTTTGATAGAATGGTTTGGTTCAATAGATCACCGTGCTGCGAAGCACCCGACGCATATTGTTGGGAATGGAATGGTTATAGAGTTGCGCTACTCTAAAAAACTTAAAGTGGCTTGTGTTCGTATGAGGACTGTTTTGACCAAACCTTCATCCCCTAGAAGGTAAATTCTGGCTGCGTTAATGTCTGGCAAAAATTGAAAATTGTCGTGATCTCAGAACTGTGAAATTTACATATGCTGGATTGCATTTACAATGTCAAAATTTTCTTTTGAGAGATGGATCAAAATATAAAAAGAAGGTTCTATTTTTAAAAGGAGTGACAGCTGGGAAAATGCACCATGGTAGCATTTCTGCTCCGTCCCACATTATTTTATTTTCCTAGAACTGATAAGGAAGGGGAATAAATTACAAAAAGAAACACGAACCAGCACGTCTTATAAACGAATGAAACGAAAAAAAAAAAAAAAAAAAAAATCACCTCACCATTCGTTATCTCTTATCCTTAAACCACTTTTTTGATAAAATCAGAAAAGACCTGAAGCATGCGCAAATTTAAGGAAGGTCATCGGATAAAATATTAAATAGGATATTTAAATCTGAAGTAGATTTTTAAATCTGATCTTCTTTTTGACTGCAAATATTTCCCTTTCACAGGCTACGGCTCCAGATACATCGCCGACGAATGTCCAGAAGCAGTGTTCATTCTGTGCGCCCAATCCATCACCGGTGTCATGATCCAGTGCTTCATGGCCGGAATCGTGTTCGCCAAGCTATCCAGGCCGAAGAAACGGTCTCAGACCCTCATGTTCAGCCGCTACGCCTGCGTTTGCCTCCGAGACGGGAAGCTGTGCTTCATGTTCAGAGTTGGAGACATGAGGAAATCGCACATCATAGGGGCGAAGATCAGCGCCCAAGTCATCCGCCGAAAAACCACGGCTGAAGGAGAGGTGAGAAAGATAGTTTCCAACCTCGAAAGCAGGCGTGGAGGTCATGACCCCTCCCTTAAACTACAAAATACAGCCTAAAACTGCACTTTTTGGGTTTATGTTTCGAAAAAATGTCATGGTACCTTTTTTTGCACAAAATTTGTACCATAACCCCTCCCTTTATGAAAATGACCCTCTCCTAAACTAGAAGTTGGATCCGCCCTTGCTCGAAAGGCGCGCCTATTACCGTTGAACGGTGCTATTTCAAAACGTAGTGACAGCTTGATTATGAAAATGCACCATGGTAGCTGTTCTACTTAGTCCAATATTATTTTATTTCTCTGGAACTAATAAGGCAAAGGAATAAATTGAAAAATAAAAAAACATCAACGGAAAATAAAATAAAGCACTATCTTCTAACATAGCTCTCTTATCACCATCACCCCTCTTTTAATAAAATCAATATTGACCTGAGACATGCGCAAATGCGTCGGAGGTCACCGGAAAAAAGATTCAGACAGTATGAGTTTATGTTGTGCAAGCGCAAAAAAAAAAAAAAAAAAAAATCTTGTTTCTATAAATGGCTTCTATTTACAACCGATCCTGTCGAATTACACAATCCTCTAGGCAAATAAAATATCTAGAAAAATAATTATTTTTCAATCAATTGTAAATAACGGGAACTATTTCCTTGAAAAAGTGACTAAAATACGAAAAAACTCGTTTATTTCTTCTTTCCTAAGGCATGAGAAAAAATTGCAAACAAATTGAAAATTCGCTTATAGAAGTTTATTCCTATTTTCCGGGGGAAAAACGGAAAGGTTTAATATTGCGTTTCTTTTTCCTAAACAAGCGTTTTAAAAAGCAGGAACATGAAATGTAACAAAACATCCACGACTAGAAATGTATGATGTTCATATTTTTATGTTTTTTATTATTTCGTTATTACCATCGCGAATTTTGTAAGGGTAAGTATCTGCGATCGGGATTTCCGCAGAAGCACGTTTCCACTACTACTATTTTTGAATGCTTGCATTCCGAGGGAAAGTCAATAACAGTGTTGTGCTTTTTAATTTCTCGTAGCCATATTCAATATTCATATTGTGAAAATGCTGGTTTATTTTCACGCGATCGGAAATATCGCAAATGCCGCGTTTCATGCACTCGGGCCTTTACTGTGTCCTTAATTAACAGTCAGATAATAAATTATACCAGAAGGTATCAGTACTTTTTTTTCTTTCTTTTTTTAAAATTGTTTTCTCAAGGGTTGTTCAGAACAAATTTGCCAGGGGAGGGGGGAATGTTGGTCTAACTTCCTGCCCTTAAAAGACATGCAGCCCCTATTTTACAAGCTATTTCCTTCATTTCTGGCGACAATTTTTCATAAAACAATTGAATCGGTGAGCGCAAAAACATCAGTCACAAAAATTCGTTTTTTGTGGAAACAAACTGCGGGAGGCAAGATGCGTGTTGAGGTCAAAAATTACGTCAGTCAGGTAACTAATTCGAAAGATAAGGGGCCTGTTATTTGAACGTTGACCGTAGAAACAATGCTAGAATTAAGACGTTTTTTCCCTCTCCTGAACAATTTGAAGTTCTGGACTTACGTTGTTTATGCACACCGATTCAATTACTTTTAGCAACGGATCTCAGTCAAGGCCGTATCCAGAAAAAAATTTCGGGAGGGGCCCAGAGTTTCGCACATTGACCAAACACACATACATTTTTGTGTGTGCTATGAGTCTAATTTCTAGCTGCCCCCCCCCCCCCCCCCACGATGTTTGATGTGTGTGTTTTTCATTTCTTTATTCTTATTATTTTCTTGAACTGACCTTTATTGGAGATGGAGAGATATGTAATGACAACTTTTTTAAATGGGGTAGAATATCCGTAATTTTAGGGGGTCCGGGGGTTTCTCCCCCGGGAAAATTTTTGAAAAAAAGCTTTAAAATTCTGCATTTTGAGGCCTTATATGGGGCAATTGGGACTTCAAAAAGGTGTTGGAAGTAGGCAAACAACAATCTCATAAATTTTCTGCATTCTTTTGCAAATTAAGATTAATCAAAGCATAAAAAAATTTTTAGTTTAACAAACGATTAACATTAGGCGACAGAGAGGAAAGACAAGGGAGAAGAAAGGATTAACACATTATCACTTGCTTACATCGGTTTTCACTATAGTTACATAGTAGTTTTTGATCAGTTCTCCAACTCACCGACAGACACAGCACTTGTTAGTAACATAAAATAACCAATATTATAAAACACATAAAATTCTTTAAAAGAAATAGTGTAGAGATTTAAAAAATAATTAACGAGAGAGTAACATTCTGGCCATTTAGTTAATTCATATTTTAATTATTTATAAGAAATAGGATTGAAGCACTTTTGAAGAAGTTTCAAAAAGGTATTTAATGATTTTCAAAGACTCTGGAACAGTTAAAATTCTTTAAAGCGTTTCATTTGCACTTTCCAGTCTCTGACGTTTTAATAGTTGATTGGACAGTCTTACGAAATTGTTAAAACTTTGAAAGACACATCTTTTAAAGATTAAAAATAGATATTAAAAAATACTTATAACGACAATTTCTTTTTCAATCACAAGTACTGCAGAAAACGAAAAAGAATACAGGTAGGGTAATATTTTTTCTCGTGCTTAACATATTAATAAAAGAATCAATTACAAAGTAACTTCTAAAATACTGAATTAGGTATTTAATGAATAGTCAGAAATGAAACATGCGAGTCACAAAAAATTATTTTTGAAAATATGCTACAAAAAATGCTTGAATATGATTTTTGCATTACGCAGAATATTTTTTTTAATCAAGGAGCTGAGTTTCGCGCAACTTGATGCCCTCCTCCCCTCCATTTGTGTTAGAAACTTTAAAATTCAAGGTTTACAGCTACATTTAACAAAGTTTTCAAGGTTTTTAAGCATTTGTACATGGAATTTTTTTTAAGTAACTTTTGTCTAAGATTGGTGAGCGTCCAACAAAGCAGAGGGTCTGTGAACGTATCCGTTTTTGTGTGGTCTTGTTGATATTAACATGTTTAGAAGCGTTTGAAGACATGTTTAGCTATTAAAATCCCTCGAGGATTACAAATGCTTATAAATGGGGACCAAAAAAGTACCCTGTTAATTGAATCAGGGCGCTGAGAAGCAATCTCAGCCTAGTCGGAAACTAGGGGCCCGGCGATTAGGGGGGTAAGAATCTGAGTGGTGTAAGTTTTATAAGTTTTACGGGGGGAGGGGGGACCGCCGATCAAACTTATAAGTAGCTTGCCTTGAGCCTGAATTGATTTGGGAAAGAGAGCTGGAAGTGCTAATGAGAGTCTTGTTTTCAAGTTTGTTTTGCAGCTAATAAGAATTTGAATTGTCTTTTTTTTTTTTTTTTTTTTTTTTTTTTTTTTTTTTTGTACTTCTTCAAATTTTTATTCATTTAATAGTTAAAAAGAAAAAATAATATATATATATAAATATATATTTTGCCATTTAAAATTAAAAAAAAAGAAAACGTTTTTTTTTCTGTTTTACATTATAAAACATTTCGGGTTTCGGGGGGGGCTCGGGCCCGTCGGGCCCCCCCTCTGGATACGGCCTTGATCCCAGTGGCAGTCCTGCTCAAGGTACTTGTTCAATTTTTCAGGTTATCCCGTACTACCACACGCAACTGGACGTTCGCTTCGACAACGGTGGAGATGATGTGTTCCTCATCTGGCCAGCAACTATTGTGCATGAGATTAATGAGACGAGTCCTTTCTTCCTGAAATCCGCTGAAGATATGCTCAGAGAGAGGTATGAGGTGGTGGCTATTCTTGAAGGGACGATCGAGTCCACTGGACAGTCCATCCAAGCTCGATCTTCTTACATATCCATGGAGATACTCTGGGGTCATCGCTTTGATCAGGTAACTGTGAGCATAACTTACACTTCAGTCGTTAAAAGTTTCTAACTTTCAAATGAAACCACATACATTTTGGATTATTACTTTTTCTAATGTCTTTTTTTTTTTGTCGTGTGCCAGCCAGGCTGGCAATTTGGGGTGCGCTGCTTCACTTTTCCAACTGTACCGTTATTTGGTGTGAAGTCCGACTTTCACAGTACACGCATGCCATAGGTACCCGTTTATAGGGTAGGCAACCTTTCACACAACAACACATTCATACAAAGAAAGGACAAGGACAGGAGAGAGAAAGCACATCCATGCCCAAGCCGGGGCTTGAACCCGGGGCCACACCATCCATGGCAGACTACTTTGACCACTAGACAAGGTGGCAGGCAATGTCTTAATAATTTTCCAAAAAAAAAAAAAAAAACTTCTATTACATTCAGCACATGACATTCATTTAAATTTTCACGTTCTAAATTCAAACTTTGTTTTTCGTTAGCAGGACTTGCGATAGGATTAGAAACTCAATATAGGCTAAATAGTGGCTGTCTATATAGTGGCCTTAGATAGGACCATATTTTTTGGGTTTCATGATCTTGTAAAGGAAACTGGAGAAGAAATTCACACCCCATCATATTCTCATATTCAGGGCCCAATTAATATTTCACGGGGCCCTAGGCCAAATACCTTTTTGGGGCTCCTTGTACTGAGGCTTTACAATTTTAGGCATAGGAAAAAACAAATTTAGGCATTGACTACAGTCATTTTAGTCATTTGGGGCCCCTAAATTGTGGGGGCACTAGGCTGCGGCCTAGTTAGCCTATTCAGTGAAGGCCCTTGTCATATTATCCCGATTTATTTTCTAGATTAGGTAATACACGGCATATTCATAAAAAAGGAAAGGGCAGTTTAGATGCAGCAATAAAGATATGGATGTTATGGCCAATTTTCACCGCTAACCATGAAAGTTATTTACAGGGTATGCCATTGCAGTATTTTTATTTATTATTAACCTTGAATAATGGGAATTAGCATTCTAGAAATTTTGAATTTAGACAAAGTTTTGCGGTTTAAGTACATCGATATAGATATTTTTTCCGGAAAAAAAATTGACTTTACATTTACAAAAAAAAACTTTTTCAATGAAAAATTTGGTTGAGTCTTGAGCCTGGAAAAAATAAGCAATGAATTACCACAAACTGCAGGCAACTTCTAACCATGACAACGAAAATTAGTCTCTCTAAGTAAGCATTAAAAACGACGAACTAGACTTATTCCTGTAGTCATGGTAATCTGAAAAATCAAAATGAAATGAACAACAAAATCAGTCAAGTGAGCTTTATCAGCAATTCGTGATAGCTCAAAAGCATTATTCATTTAACTGAAATGGTCACAAATTTTTTGAAACATAGATGTTAGTGCTCTCAAGATTAGATCGCTAGTTGCCTCCACTCGTTATTTGGAGCTTCAAAACATCATGACTTAATTATTAATTTTAAAAGGCATTTAATTTCACAAAATATTTAATTCCTTCTTTATTATTTAAAACCAACTTTTAAATATCCCTTTAGGTTGTTAGTTTCCGAAAAGAAACTGGCGAATATTTGGTGGATTACAGCAAATTCAATGCAACCAATGAAGTACAAACGCCACTTTGCAGTGCAAAGGACTTCATGGACTATCAACGAATGTTAGCCGAGGTTGCGAAATCTCCAGCACCACTTGATAATAGTACTACCAGCACACGAGATTCGTACCAGCGCAGTAATTCTTCCCCCGAAGGAAGGTCTACTGGATCAAAAGGAATAGAGGCTACATTGGAAACGCTACTTTTACCACCAACAGCTCAAATGAGCTCAGATTGCTGACACTGAAATATTTATTTTTTTATCATGGAGAAATTACTTTACGATCAAAGTGTTCTTTTCAATAAAATCTTTTACATATAATCTTTTTCATAAACATTTTAATATGCAACAAAAGATTTGAGATCCAGGTTCATTGCAGAGGAAGTCCAGGCTAAATTCCATAATTCATTGAATGTTTAAGGACTTTTTTTTTCCTCTTCTATACATGAAAAAGTGACAAAACTAGAAAAACATTTTTCAAATTAAAAGATATTAGAGATGTACAGCATAACTTGGCGGTGGAGTTGGGGTTTAGCACTCAGCTTTTTAGAAACAGGTTGTAAAAATCAGTTGTTAATTTCTTTAAGTTTCTGAAAATTTCCTTTTCGATACCCAGCTGTAATAAGTTCAGTACATAATAGTCTCGAGGGAAATGAAACATTATAGATCTATGTCAGCAGGCAGTCATATTCAAATTTCAGAATGATTACTTGAAAGAATATTGTATTAAAGCTGAGTTAGAGACTGTTATGCATATTACTATTTTTAATTAGTGTGATGTTATTAATGAGTAAAAAGTCAAATATGAATAACTTTACAAATGGGGCATTGCAATAAGTACATTAAGAATGGCCTTGATTAAAAATATGTAAACTTTCAACAAGTTTTTTTTTTTTTGTTTTTTTCAAAAATATAAAAAATATTCGAGTTATGTAGTTTTGAAGGCATTTTTTGCATAATATTTTGCTTTGTGAGCAGAAATCTTAATTTGAAACACAAAAGGAAAAAGGTACATTTTTTTCCCACCTTGAAAAACAAAAATTAAATATTTGTAGTTTCAAATGAATTTGATGACTTAAGCATATGTTATAACAAGAAGTTCTGTCAAGAACTAAACGAGCCTACTTTCCCGTACATCGACATCGGCATTCTAGCATCTGATCATTATTCTCTTGATTATCTAAGACTAAAAATTATGTCAAACATACCTTTTTAGCACTTGAAGCTGATTTCTAAAAGCAAAATATACCCCTCTCATCAGATGAAATAGACACATAAAAAGTAAATAAATGAATAAATAAAGCTTTGTCGCACCTTTTAAAGAATGTAACTGTTACAGTTCTTCCGTAGAAATATTCCTCAATTGTTTTCAAAAAAAAATTAAAAGTACAAAGTACATCAAAACACATTTTATCAAAGAAAGAAAAAAAATAAAGAAAAAAAAAAAAGAAAAAAAAAACTCGTCCGTTGATAAAATGTCTCGAATTTCACTTTTAATCCGTTGCCAGTTGTTAAATATAAATAAAGAATAAAATGCTCTCGTGAATGAAACATTTTTGTTACAAAAAAAATCGTCTGCCAAAAATAATAATAATAATAATAATAATAAATTCAATAAAACAAATGAATAAATAAACAAAAAATCGTCTGCACAGTCAGTCATTTTTTTTTCGAACTGTTTACTCAAAAGTTATTAGGGGTGACAGCTTGCTTGAGCGGTTCAATGTTGAACGAAAAATTGTTCAAATCGGAAATGTAAATACGGGAATGAAGTATCCTTGAAAAGTTCTTTCCAACAAAAAAAAGTTTGTTCAAATCGGACTGTTCATTAAAAAGTTAGTATCGCGGGACTGGTTATTTGAACGGCTCAAAGTTGAACCAAAATTTGTTCAAATCAAAAAATCAAATATGGGAATGAGCTGTACTCGCCGAGATCTTTCCAACAAAAAAAAGTTTGTCCAAATCGGAATGTTCATTCAAAAGTTATTAGGGGGGGACAGACAGACAGACAGACAGACAGACCGACCGACCGACGCACAAATTCCCCATCTCAATACCCTACTTTCAAATTTTTAATTTTTCGATATTTATTTCATTTTTTTGTTTCTTTTTGACTTTTTTTTACTTGGCGATATTTTTTAGACTTGGCGATATTTTTTGGACTTGGCGACATTTTTTAGATGCATTAAGCCAATTTTAATGCTTTTTTCGTCTCTTTTATTTTTAACTGGAAAGTAGGCTAAAAAGTGTCAATGACTAATTAAACATTTAATTCAACATTTATTGTCAGTACATTAAAATACAGATTTATAGATTATTTCATCTGAATTGGCCTTTTTTAAAAGCAAAAAATAATGTTTTTTTCTCCAAAACGTTCACAAAAATATATGATTTTCAATCACATTTTCTCACATATTTATAATGCAACACACATAACATTGTATATATACTTGTAAATAAAAGTTAAAACAAAAAACTATATAATTCATTTAATTAACAACTGTCACTTAAATGGAATGAATTAAAAAATCCTGCGCTATAAAGCCGTAAAAGCTATAACAGTAACATTTAAACACAGAGAAATAGAGTGCTTTACTTATGTGAAGAAACACATTTGAGGATACACATTGCAAGTGAAAACAAGTGGTGGATTCTTAAAAGGCTAGCAATAGTCTAGATGATTTTTTTTTTGGATACAGATATTTCTGCTGCAGCCACTAGGAACAGAGTATCAAATTTCTTTTAATGCAAAAAAAAAAAAATGTATCACAGGGGCAATTCTTTCCAGCCTTTGGCGGCGACTAATTTTAGACAATTGGTAGCACACTAATAAATCCATCTTTGTAGTACACTTTGTTGTACAGATTATCTATGTTCAGGGACGTCATTTCAAGTTTTTCCAGGGGGAAGGGGGCAAAGGGTGAAAATGCAATGCCATTTCATCGGAAATCGGCAAAAACCACGCCCACTTATATGTCAATACATTGATTTCTCAAAGTCGGGAGGAGGCAATTGACCCCCTGCCCCCCCCTAAATGACGGGCCTGTCTATGTTCTTCAACTCCTTATAGACCATGGACATATGTGTCCTCCAAATTCCAAATTTATTTTATGCATTATCAAAAACAAATAATTAATCAAATTTTTCTTTCATTTTTATTCAAACATCAGAATCTTCATATTAGCAGAAAAGTAAAAATAAGGTTTTGTTCGAAAAATATATCTTTTTTTTCTAAAACAATGTAAATTTTCATATTCTATGCAAACTTATGATCTTTAAAATTAAAGAATTAATCATACATCTGTATTGCCAAGGTAAAAACAAAAAATTATAACGTGATGGTTTACTTGTAAACTGTACAATTAGTTTTTTTAATAAAAAAATATTTTTTTCAAAGCTACTTACATTATTAAAAGCAGTTCACTTTGTGTAAAAATGAGTAAAAAACCGAAAAACGATGTTTAAAAACAAATAGATGAAGTTAAAATTGGCAAACATGTTTCAAAAGCATAAAGCTTTCTTCTTCAGTGCCAAGCAAGAAATGGAAAGAAACAAAGTGCCGGGAGAGTTTAAATAGCAAAGGCGCAAAAGCTAGGTCAATCAGGTGTCAGCGTGTGCCGAGCCCTGATTTGGCATTGCGTTGTCAGAAAATTTAAAAGCATGAAGTAAAAACTTTACCAATTTTAACTTCATCTATTCGTGTTTTTAAACGTCGTTTTTCGGTTTTTTACTTACTTACATTAGTTAGTTTCAATATGAACAGTTCAGGGAACTTGCAAAATGTCAAGAGTATGTTCTACTACATCACCATTTTTTTTTTATTTTAGTTTACACAAGATGCAGCAGATACCATCTAGTGATTCTGACTTTCAGTGTTTCAATATCTATTTACAGCAGGAGCGTGTATAGGAATTTGTTTCGGGAGGGACCTAGCCGATTCTTAATCACAATGAATATCTATAAATGCATTACGGAAATATAAAAACAAAAATTCATCAGATACATATTTTATACAATCATAGTAGTATTAAAAAGAGATTTTTTTTTGTACAATGATTGCACCACCCCATTAGGGGAAAAGATAAATTATGATTTTATGAATAATAAGTAAATGCAAAATTAATTAGCATAACACATGTAAATAAGGATTGTAACAATAAACATGGTAGATAAATAAAATATCATATAAAACAGTATAAAGTTCAATAAATAACTAAGAATCTTTCCTAAACAAATAATAGAAAACAAATGCCTAACTCATAGTTAAGTGGCATAACACATCTGTTTTTGAACCGGAAGGTTTCTAGTAATAATTCTAAAATTTCGGTCTTTGCTATGAGGAATGCATGAGTGGGCGCTCATTGAGCCAAATGGTAGGAATATTCCTCGCTTTCTTTAATTAAAAACTCAAAAGTCTAAGGAACTACATTACAAGCCCTCTAGAACAATGCACAACCATCACAATAGGTACACTCCGTTTCGAGAGAGGCAGAGCAGAGCGGCCTCATTAGGCAGTGAAAATAAAAACAATCAATAAAGATTAGGAAAAACATAACTTTAAAAATAAACCGTAAGTTAACTGTATCAAAAAAACAATTTTCAATCATTTAACTGTCAGAAAGACTTTTAAAGCTCTTTGGGGTTCAAAGTCAAAAGTTGTCCCTTACAAAATTTCCTTTTGAATGAATCAATTTTTCAGTAAAACACATCATAAGTATTCATCATTCAAAGCAAAAAATCTCATTCAAAATCTTGTACTTTAAGGCAAACTATCAAGGCAATTTTCTGGTAACCATAAGAAAACACATGCTTCAGAGGAATTACTGGGAGCATAATGAATAGGAATCGAACTTGGAAGGAACATAGCTTTAACTGAATCCATTTTTTCAGAATTCTTCTCTGATGCTGCTTGGTGTTCTACTATGGGCAATGGATAATCTTTACCTAGAATACAACCAGCTGACTTCTGAACTTCTATAGGAGCAAGCCAAGGTTCAAACAAATACTCTCCAGGCATATTACTCAGTTCTTTCACATATTTCCTAGGAAGAAAGAAACATTAAAAAAACATACTTTTGAATTAACTATCTATTTTTTATAGGATCCAGTTTTTTATATATTTACATATTTAATTACACTTTTGGGCTCAAATGAGATTGGGGCTCCTCTGAATCAAAATAGTTTAGCAGTCTTGGTTAAAGCATAATAGTTAATACTCATAAACTTATTGATTAGAGGAATTTAGTACATTAGACAAAAAATTGAAAAGAAAAGGGAAATTTTCTTTGCAAATTTTGTGACCAGTTTACCTGGGTAAAGCTGAAAAATGCTATGAATATAAAGGCAAGTAACCACCCAGGCCTGTCATTTAGGGGGGGCAGGGGGTCAATTGCCCTCCCCCCCCGGCTTTGAGAAATCAATGTATTTACATATAAGTGGGCGTGGTTTTTAATGTTTTCCAGTGAAATTGCATTGTGTTTGGACAATTTGCCCCTCCCCCTCCCCTGGAAAAACTTGAAATGACATCCCTGTAACCACCAGAGTAATTTTCAACTTAAACATATAACTGCTGACAGTAAAAATTAAGACTTCCTAACCATCATATCATTTATTTGTGATAGCTTCCATATATACTGAGTTCTCAATTTTATAACAAAGAACAAATATGGTTCAATTTTAAAAGTTGTCTTAAATCTTAATTACCTAAATTATACTTAGTTATAAATAAATGCAATTAAAGTTCCACATGTACTCACTAATAAATGTAAAAAATGAATTGAAGAAAAACGTTTTCTAATGTGACCATGATATAATACAATCACATAAGTCAAAAAGATTATGATTCTTAGAATGAACAATAAGAGCACACACAAAAATATCCTGCTCGATTATATAAAATATTTTGAAATGAAACAACTTTCAGTAAAGTTAAATTCTGTGGATTGGTAAATGTGCAGTTTTGTCGATGAAACTGCAGTCTCAGGATACTATGATCGAGCTGTGAGTGCATTTGCAACAGTTCTGCCTTAGCCTTGGCTTATGGGCGGTAACTCATTGCATATTACCCAGCTTTTGTCTTCAAATTTCGAGTTGAGCCACACCATGGTTTGCGGACGCTCGCTGGTAGGATAAATTCACTTTATCTACCAGTTTGTTGGCTGTCTTAGCTACAATAAGAGGATTTTTGCCTCCAGCTCGATCATTGGCTATTCCTGACTGAGGAGTCCAAAATAAAGACGAAACTGCAGTCTCAGGATGCTATGATCGAGCTGTGGGTGCATTTGCTACTGTTTTAATGTTTAAAACATCTGTTTTTAAATTTTCCTTGCTTACTGGAAAATGAACATTTAACATTTTGGATCCGGGCTGCTCATACAGAAATTGTTCTTTCGTAGGTAGTACGACAGTTGAACCACATTTCTTTTCCATTGAAAAGAGAAGGTATAAACTGTCGTACCAGACGTATGAAACCTTGAAAAAATCCCCGGATCCCAAGGGTTCGAGTGAAAATTTCAACCCCGTCCTCTAAAGAAAAAAGACTTATGGTACAACATGTGTACCGCCAGGTTTCTAAAGGTTAAGCCGTATAATGCTGAGGGTTGGTGTGGGGTGACACGGCAGCATTTTGTGATGTTAAACTGCATTGTTTTGTGATGCATTTAGTTCATTTATTTTTGTCAAACTTAATTTAAATAAAAAAAGAAAAGTTAAAGATTAATGGGAAAATATTCCCTAGAAATTCAAAAAAAATTAAGTCTAAGGCCGAAACGTAAGTGAAAAGTAACATCGCAAAAAAAATTCCGCAAAAAACTCCAAGCCAGCGACTGGCCCGAGTGCCCTTTAATAAATTAAATCCAAAACTGAGAAAAGAAAAATGAATTAAATTGACTTACCCATTGTCGACTGTATAACATTGAAAAGTTCAAAAAAAAAAACACAAGTATCTGCACTCAGATCATCATTTATTTCTTGGCA
The DNA here is from genome assembly GCA_038373865.1 of Uloborus plumipes. NCBI lineage: Eukaryota > Metazoa > Arthropoda > Arachnida > Araneae > Uloboridae > Uloborus > Uloborus plumipes. Next base: position 26,406 of record JAXGGA010000288.1, read on the forward strand.
TCTTACCTCATTTATACATTTTCACAAAATGACTTATTTAATTTTTGAAGGATCCTTCTGACCAAAAAAGAGCAAAATTTAAAATTATCTTGACATACACTGCTCGACATTGAAAATGCAACACCAAGAAGGAGTGGTCAGAAATTGATGAAATTTGGTAAGAAGACAGAGACAGCACGGAACAATAAGTGATATTTATTTCAAAATAAATAAGCAAAATTTAGAGAGAAGGACGGTGTCGGCTCAGTAAGAAGTAGGACCACCGCGGACAGCAATGCACGAAGAAACACGTCTAGGCATGGAGTCAATAAGCCTGCGGATGGTTTCCTGAGGGATGGCACTCCATTCCCTTTCAAAGATTTGCCACAGTTCGTCCTCTGAACGAAGCAGTGACAGGTTCTGCAAACGACGTCAAATCACGTCCCACACATGTTCGATTGGTGACAAGTCAGGAGAGTATGGTGGCCAGGAAAGCATCTGTACACCTCGTAGAGCATGTTGGCTGATTCGAGCACTGTGAGGACGGGCATTATCCTGTTGAAAAATTGCATTTGGCAGACCCTGAAGGTAGGGGATTGCCACCGGCCGCAGTACATTATCTACATATCGTTGGGCCGTCATAGTGCCCCGAATACGAACTAGAGGTGATACGGAATTGTATGCAATAGCACCCCAAACCATTATGCCACGTTTTCGCGCTGTGGGGCGTTCCACAGTTACTGCCGGATTCGATCTTTCTCCACGTCGACGCCACACACGTATGCAATGACTATCGCTGGACAAACAGAAGCGGGATTCATCTGAGAACACTACGGTTTGCCATTCTGGCATCCACGTCGCTCTGGTCCGGCATCATTCCAAACGTTGGAGTCTGTGCTGTGAGGTCAATGGCAGTCTTCTTAGCGGGCGCCGTGATTGCAGGCCACGTGCAACCAGTCGACGGGAAATGGTTCTGGTCGACACAGGAACATCCAGGGTACCTTGCACGTGCTGCAGAATCGACGTACAAGTGACTTGCGGCTCCGCCACAGCTTGCCGGTGAATCCGTCGATCCAAGCGGTCTGACGTCACTCTGGCTGCACCTGCACCCCTCAATGTGGCTACATTTCCTCTTTCCAACCATCTTCGACACAGCCGATGCACAGTGCTTGCATCCATGTGGGTATCAGCTGCAATTTGACGTATGGACCAACCTCCTCTTCGCAGTCCGATCACCATACCCCTTGTAAAGTCGTCTATATGCTGGAAGTGTCTTCGTTGAGGATGGCGTGGCATTTCCTCCTATCACACGTATCCTTCGAGATAAAAACCAAATTTCTCCGATAATTAGTCTGGCAGAAAAATCAACATGAACATAGCACACTTTTCAACTTCATTCTCTTATATCTTACTTCACGTGCGTCGGAGAGCTGCGCATTTCATATCATTTGCATAACTCAGGGACGTGCGTCTACGGTAAAATTTGCATGAATTTCTGACCACTCCTTCTTGGTGTTGCATTTTCAATGTCGAGCAGTGTATTTCGACGAATCTTTCACATATGTAATAAAAAAATTTACTTAAAATTAATTCTTGCGTGGAAAGGACTTTGATTTATTAACTGATTTAAGTTCTTGTGGCTGAATAGTTCAAGAAAAGTTCGGAGCTGGAGCAGTGAAAAAATAAAGAAACATCTTGCGGGCGAAATCGCTCGGTTCGCTAAATCTTCCTATCCCCAACGGGGTTGTTTTGCATAGAAGCGATGCCGAATGAAGGGGCCAGCAGCAAGATCTGCACATCAAAACCAACGGCAGGAAGCGACGAAGGAGAAGACACTAGGCATCGGAGATCTGGTGTAGATTCGACGTTGGGTAACACTCGGCAGGAAAAAATTGCGTCAAGCATCGAGATCCTACAGGTTCGGCATGGTGAAAAAACCCGGCAGATAAGAAGATGCTCCCCGGTGCCAAACAGTGGGAAGCGGAATTGGGAGAGGCATAGAGCTTCACGGGTCCATTATTTTAGGCAGCAATAAATTGATCTGAAGTTTTTCCTTTTTTTTTGTGCTTCGTTCGAGCATTACGATTTTGAAATTTTTGTTTTGGGGCTTTTGCCTCCTCCCTCGCTACTCTCTTCTGCCACCATAGCAATGCCGAAAAGATGAGAAGCAAGCAAAATGGCTTGGGGAACTTCGAGCTCTCTGAGAGCCTCTAGTCACAGCAAAAGTCGCAGAGCCAATCTACCAAAATTCGCGCCATCCTTAGCTATACTCTAGTTGTCTGACCTTGAGCCATCCAATCAAAGAAAAGCGTGGGAGAAGGGTGAATGACCGTTTTGGCATCAGTGGGGAAAAGACAGCGACTGGAAAGAGGCGTGGGTCAAATTCTGACCTACACAACAACTCGGCTGGAAAAAAAGATCCGAAGAAGCTTTTAAAAAAATGGCTAAAAATGGAGACCGCGCGAAAAAATAGAAATTTAGACGAAAGTGGGAATTGATGGCCCAGACTGGTTTAAGTATGGGGCATCGGTCTAAATATTTATATTTGCAGAGTGTTCGCTTTTTCCATCCAAATATGGATACAGACTAGTTCTTCAAACAAAACTATATTTATTGTCAATAACATTATATTAAAAACATATAAAAACAAGATTAACTGACCACCGGTACCTCGGCATTCCTACACAGCCTCAACTTCAAATATAGCTACCTCCTAAAAATAACTATCTACGTGCCTATAACGCACAAAATGGCAAGGCATACTATTACATACGTAGAAGTGGGGAGCTAGAAGGAAGATTCATCGTAGGTGAGCCGGGTCGGCGAAAAACCTAAGTAGCGACCCGCTACTAGAAAGAAACAAACAACCAAGGTTGCAAGTAAGTAAGTCAAGCTTCAAGTGAAGTCTCCCAGTAAAGCTCACGCTTATATACCAACGTAATTTGCATAATGATGCTCAAGTGAGGCCCCGCCCATACACGTGCCGAAGGCAGCAGCCAATCATGACGAGGCACGTTTCTCATTTGCATATCAGCACGCCCTCTAGCGGGCAAAAGCAGGCAATCTAATTACGTGCATCTAAGCTTCTATTAGATGGAGGAAAAGCAATGAAGGGGTAAGTAAGCAGGTGATAGTAGCGATAATTCTATCAGGAATTAAAAATCGCGATTCGAAAAAGCGTTAAATTGGCCGAAAATGCTTAAACGATACATCAAAATGCGCGGAAAATTAAGGGCTGCAAAAATTTTGAAAAGGGAAAGCATTCCGATGTGAAATTAAAAAGTTGTAGATAGAAAAAGCGGGAGATGACGCCAAGCAATCGCGAATGACAACTTACGAAGTGATAGAGAAACAGAAAAAAACCTAATGATGTGATGCAATATCACAGTTGGCTTTGGCTTCTCTTAGAAAATTAAATAATTTAATCATCAAGCTAAAGACAATACTAAAGTAAAAAAAAACAATGAATACATATGCTGTGCATTCATAGATTGTAAACACTCTCAGCGAGAAAAGCAGGGTTACTTTTTAATATTTGTCGCAGATTCTTGAGAAAGTTCACAGGTAATGATTTAACATTTTAATTGTTAATTGAGTTTCCAAGTTTAAATTAATGTTAGTTTATTCTGCTGCTTATTTTTGGATTTTTAATATGCATTGAAGATTGCTAAAAATATTTCTGCTGCTGAGCATACACCATTTTTATATAATTTTTTGAATAGAAAAACAGGTACTTTTATGACCATTTTCTTGAAAGCAATAAGATTGTTAATTGGTTTGAAATCTAAATGTCTCTTCAAAAAATAGTAAACTACGAATGAAAAACTAAATTAAGTAAAGATGCAAATTCGAAAAATGGAAGCGTCATAACAAAATCTTTTCCAAGGCTATAAAGCATTTATATTTCAGCAGAATAACCATGTCATTATTCTACTGTGCATGAAAAAGTTGATTCATCTATGTGATGAATCAACTTTTTCTTTCAATTTCTTTTTCTTTTGGGGTATTCTTTGAAACTTTCTGGGAAATAATAATTTGCTTAAGTTTAATACATGTTAATGAAACAATTGTACATTTTAAGCGTAACACATTTACCTAAGTAGAAAAATGAAAATTACAATATGTCATACAAACATACTTTATGTACTGCCCTGATGGCTCAAAACGACGCAAATATGAGGTGGGCGAAATACACAAAGAACTTTGCAATACAACTTCAAATGCAGAACTTGAAACCCACATCCAGTTACCAGCACAAACAGGTAGATCTGCATCCACAAGATACTTTAAGAATACCTGTAATATTTAATTAGATTTAAGAAAAAAGAAAGAACGATCAAACATTCATCTTGAGGTATAATAAAGAATGGTTATTATAAACTTTGAAAAATTAAACTTTTTTTCTGAGCTGCCTGACAAAAAGTAATCTGAGTATTGAGGGTGCAATTTACAAAATAAATGCATTAGTAAATAAAGTTTAAACATTTTCACTGAATTAAATATTTAATGTAATAATGCGCTGATTACATTATTATTGATATTGGGAAATTTATTTATTTATTTATTTTTCTCCAGAGTTTCTTAGCAATTCTACAAAGAACTTTATAGCAATTGTAAGAATTTCAGAAAGGCAGAAATTTGCAGGAGTTATATCAATTGAATAAACTGGAAAAGAAGAAATAATATTTAGAAACTTGGAAACGCAAGAGAGTTAAATGAAATACACTGCCACCTCGGCCATGTCATGCGATGGCGGGGTATTTCAAGTAGTTCTGAATTAGCCCTGGTTTAGAGGTGGTATCTTACTACTTAATAAGCAAGAGAGTTAGTTAACAAAATGCCTCTTTTACACTGACCGATAGCTTCACAATGAATAAAAGTGATATCATCGATTATTTTTTGACAATTTGTATGCAAGAGTTCATGAACTTATGCAACATTTTTGACATTTTAAATTACTGTGTTGCTCAAAACATTTCAAAATATTTATAGGTATGATATTTTTTATACTTTGCACGTGCAGCAAAATATTTGTAGCTACATAATACTGTCAATCATGGGATCATGTTTACATTTTGGGGATCCTATGTTTGGAAAACATCACATACAGAACCCCTATTCATGTTCGAATTTTGCACTTTCATCCTCTTTTCGGATAATAACCCCCTCTAAAACTAGGAGCTGAATCCGCATCTGAGTCATGCCACATAAAGCAGGCTTATTATATCAGCACTATGACAAATTTTTAATACTGCCATATTATTTTAAGCATGGTAAAGTCAAGCTTGAAATGTAACCACCAAAACAAAAACTTAGGCTGTGGTTTTATCTGTAAATGTGAATGCGGGATTCACCATCAGGAAAGGTTATTTGAAACCAATTAAGCTACATTTGCATGATGTTTTACAATAAAAAACCACTGTATCCAATCTTATTCATAGGAAAAATCACAGTAAAATTTTTCATTGCAAATATTTTACTGTGGTTTGGCCCAATAGAGAGCATTTGGTTTGCTTCTCCTTTTTTTTTTTTTTTTTTTTGATAAAGCTTTTTATGATGTACAATTAAAAACATAGAATTTCAAGAATGGAGGTAATTGAACAATCATGAAAAATAAGAGGTGAAGCATTTATAAAACAATCTGTTTTTATTTTTAATCTTATATATACGTTACTTAATAACTTAAAAGACATTTAACTTTAATTAACTAAATAATAAGTGCAAAGTTGTCTTGCTTGAACTGCAAAATCATAATAGTAACATTTATAGGGTTCAATAAAACAACTTTCAACCTTTAATCCTTCTTCCCATGATATCCACAAATCTCCTCTGGTAAGAAAACAAGCGACAGAATTTCGAGCAACATGGTGAATCCAACCTTCTTGTAGTAATTGCCTCATAGCTGCATCAATAAGTGGGAAGCCAGTTCTACCTTTTGTCCAAGCTTCAAGCATCTCATTGTCCTGAATCCTAAAATTTAAAAATGAAGATACAGGGCGAGGACTGCTGATGGTCTTTGAAAAAGGTGAGAAAGGTGACAAATTTTAAAACAAAGGTGACTAAAAGGTGACAAAAAAGTAACTAAAAGGTGATCAAAAGTAATTTGTTAAGAAATGAAAAAGCAGAAGACGATTATCAATTTTTCTGACTTTTACCAAAAGTAGCCTACATACTATTTCAAAAGACTTAGATTCTGAACATGAATATGATAGAGCTGGACAAAATAAACCATTTTAGGACATATTTTTAAAAAACTTTCAGTGTAAACTTTATGTTATGCAGGTGTGATTGTGAGTTCATTAAAAAATACCTGAAAGTTTTAAAGAGAAAATGTGTATGTGTGTGAAACGAAAGCCCCTATTAATTAAGCACACCTAATTTTATAACCATACATATATAATAATTAATTTCCTTTCATAAACCAACACATTTCCTACATTCGAATAGTTTCAAATAGTTTTTAGTCATAATATTGTGTATGCATTTAATTAAACTGTAAATGAACAATAAAGTTACTCTTGAACTGGTGTTGAACAAATTATCCCCAGAAAAATATTTTAAGGAGAAATCAAAAGTCTAACAGAATAACTGTTTGTTGTGTGAAAATATTTATAAAGTAATGAAAGTTACATTTATCACTGAAAATATGAAAAAGAATTGATTTAGATGCAGTACCCATAAATCTCCAAATCACTACAATATGACCTGAGCCAAGGATTTCATATTTATTAATACTGAAGTGAAATACTATTTAAAGATATTATGTATGTGTTAAAAACTTAAATAACTGAAACAAAAATAAAATTCAGCCACAGATTCAGCATTTAAGTTTTTGACATCTGATACTATAAAAGAGCATGGAATTTGTTTAAAACTTTTATTTTAATGATTTAAACAAAATAAAAAACGAAATGTTATTTGTTTGCCTTTCAACATCGAAAATGCGAAATATGATTCTCACAGCGGACGCAAGGAAATCGCAATTTTCAAACTTAAGACGTTAAAAGTATGAAAATGGCATAGAAAATAAATCAAATAAACTTACTTCAGATTACAATCAGAAGCTCTACGATAAACATACTATTTTTACTATCCACATAATTGAAGCAAAATAAAACTTAATCAGATCTTTAAATTTTAACTTTGACATTTTGATTTTCATAAAAGAAGCAGAACTTCGCTTGAATATTTTAAATTTGTAATTTTTTAGTATAAATATATTTCATTTATTATCTTAACTAAGGATAATAAGCATCAAAAATGAGAAAAATTCGATTCTCATTTTTTTTTTTTTTTTTTTTTAAATGAAGGCATCAAAAATAAAAAAAAATTAAAATAATTTATTAAAGCAAAAAAAACAATTAGAATGGCATCTTAAACTTATATGCGATGAATATTATTGAAAATTATCGGTATAATCATCGGAAATTCGAAAAAGCAACAAATTCCTGAGGTGGGAAGATAAAAGCATAGTTAAAAATATTTTATTTCAGGTATTTTCGACCATGAAAATACTAGAATCAATCATGAAAATACCGGAAATCCGAATAAATACTAGAGCACAATCACCCCTAGTTATGTTTAAAGAATTTTCTTAAATATCAATTAAATTTATACCTGAAATTATGAAGTGAAGATAATGACGATGTATTTAGTGAACATATTTTTTTTTTTTCATATTTTTAATAGCTCATTGCAAAATCATCCGCATTCTTTCTGTTTCCTTCCTCCAAGTGAAACGATACCTCTGGGGGTGCTAGGGCCTATGGTTTGCTCGACCCTAGGTTCTGGTTCAAAATTAAGAATAGAGCGCTCTTCAGGGCCCTATCCCGGTTAAACCACTAAGCTGGTAGGTACGGGGGACCTTGGAGGGTGAAATGAAATGAAATGAAATGTTTCTCTGTAAATACAAAGATGTTCACTAAAAAGTATTGACAATAGAGAATGAGTTAAAATCCCATCTCTATGCAAATCCCCAACCGAATTTTGTTTCACGAACAAAAAAAAAAGAAGAAAAAGAACTGCTAAGTATTCTTGGAAAATACGCACCTGTTTTTTGAAACTTTTAAACAGGTGCTTCTAAAGGCTTTGTTTTGTAAATGATGACACAGTTGAAACATTTTTTTTAATGGTTTGAAGGACTGTTTTTTTTTTTTTTTTTTTCAAAATTCCATTTATTTTCAGGCAAGGAAAAGAATAGTCAGACTCTTCAAAAATTTAATTTATCAAAAATAAATTTTCCTAAAACACATTTCAAGAAAGGTTTAAAAAGGTGACAAAAATTCCAAAAGGTGACAAAAAGTGACCAAATTTTCAAAAGGTGACTAAAGGTGAGAAAGGTGACTGAGTCCTCGCCCTGAAGATATGAAAAAATGTCTGAATATTTGGATAATATTCTGAAAGTTATTGACAGTTAAAAAAAAATCTATGAAGGGAAAAAATGTGATGTCTTTGAATATTTTTAAGAATTAACTTCCATGAAAGCTTAAAGACATATACCAATCTTTTTCATTGTTAAAAACACCAAACATTGCATGATTTTAAAAAATAAAACAAATTTGTTTCCGAGAGAATTATTTATGGTTAAGAGGGGGGGGGAATTAAATGATAACTAGTTTCAGAAAGTTATTTTAACTGATCTCCACCAAAATTCGCCTTTTAACGCAAAGCCTTATGATAACCATTCATGATTAGAAAGGCGATAGATTCACCAACCCAGGCTGAGGATCAAGCTTGGGATATATGAATTCCTTAAAGCTGTTTAGATCTGTAGGCCAGAAATAAACTGGTTCAATATATATATATATATATATATATATATATATATATATATATATATATATATATATATATATATATATATATATATATATATATATATATACTGTCTTTGGAGGACAAAATATGTCAAATAATCATTGCACTATTCTGAGCAAAAGAGCATGAGTAAAAAGAAAAATGATTGATTTTTGACCCAAATATTTCAAAAGTTATAGCAATCAATTCAGAAAATCAGTAACTTTTTTAAAGTAAAAGCATCAAATAATAAAAAAATCTTTACTTATTATTAAAAATCTTTACTTAATTTAAGAACAGTAAAAAAATTGGATTCTAAACAAGTTTCACATTTGTTACCAGTGAGCAAAAAAAATTAAGAAAAAAAAGAGAGGGACAAAACACGAGATTGTAGTTTGAATTTGATAAAATAAAAGATATTAATGATTGAAATGAAAGAGTATTTAGATATATTGTCTTTTTGCACAACTTAAGAATCAAAGTTATTCGTCCTTACCAATCTATGTTTAAACAAATAGGATTTTCTAACATCTTGTGAAAATTTGGGTTATTCATACACATTGTGTAAAAGTATTCTCTCCATATAAGCTGTCCAACAAGTCCATCTCTAACAAATTCATCAGGCTCAACAGATTTATCTAAATCTCGAAGGCTCCAATAAAACCTAATAATAATAATAATAATTAAAACATTGAAATCTCATTTAGAATTCAATTATAATGAAACCGGTGTGATATTGCCAATTTTATTTCTAAACATACTGCAAGACAAGAGAATTTTTCTTTTAATTTTTTTAAATTAAAAATTGTACATCAAATGTTGAGGGGAGGAGGGGGGGCATTTTCCTTTAAAAAAAAAAAGAATGAAACCTCTTATTCAATAAGAATCAATCATTTATTGTGAAAAATCCTCATACATTATTATTTCTTTTACGTTAGTCAAATCTAAAGTAAGCTATTTTAATTGGTTACTAGTACACTGCACTGATACAAAAAGGTCAAACACCAAATAAATTTGAAAAGCAGTAAAATATGGCTTTCATTCATGCACAGAGACTGGCTTGCTAATTTACAAATAGCACTGTTTATTAAATGGTTTTTTGAAGATTTTGAAAACTGTCCATTTTAAGGCAGAGTTTGAAGTTAAACACAGTTAAATAAAGCAGTAAGTCATCACCCTAAAGTCAGGGCTAAGGCAGAACTACTTCAATATACTGGCCGCCCTTTTACGCCATTGTGTGAGTTATTATTGCGATATTAAATACATAATTTTGGAAGTTTGCAAACACCTCCAGAAGCTGTAACAACATGAAGTACATAACATAAATTTGAAATTTCCTTTTCCTTCATTCAAATGCATTTTATGTAAAAAAAAAAAAACATAGCAATGCAGTGGCAGTCTCACCTTTTATGTAGATGAGGATTTACTTTTGTTAATATTTTTCAAACATACATATTGATGGCAATATTTTAACAAGTTCTAAAGTAACAAAATAATTAAAAAATAAGACTGAAGACACACAAAACCATGGAACATTTTTTACTGAAACAGCTTTAGAGAAAAAAAAATACTGACGCATTTTTACAAAAAAAAAAAAAAAAAAAAGAACAGAAAATGAAAAGAAAATTATTACCGCACTTTTTTATGCCACTTGATAAACAATTCTTATAGTTTCAAGACCATAATAAAACAATATCATACACCGAACAATAGCTTTAACTTCCTTTCAATTTTTCTAATTTTACACAAATAATGTAATTGTTTTATTTTATGATTCCTTGAGAAGTAAATACTTATAATTTCATATACTTTTAAGAGAACTGCACCTTATAAAGGGGAACCTCACTATCTCAGTGGCACGCTATATTCAAAATGAATGAAGTGTAAAAATCTCAGCTTCTCTGAGAGGTTAACTTCCTTCAGTATTTTTATGGCTGTTCCAAACAGATGATCCCTAACAGGGTAAAACTTTAGGGCCATGCTCCACATCAGCGTAAAACGCGACCGAAACTGAAGGCAGAAACCGAAAATCCGGGTACTTTCCATAAGAACACCATTGAATCCATTTTACGCTTCTGCCTAATTTTTCTGCTTTACGTCGATGTGGAGCATGGCCCTTAGTCTCACAATGCAGTAACAAGGTGCTTGGTATTTCTTTGCATACTAAATAATACTTCAAGGCAAAAGCTTTAACAGTTCATACTTTATTTGAAAGACATTCCTTTTTTTGAAATGACTTGTGATGAGATAATTTTAAAAGTATAAGAGTATAAGTAATTTTAAAATGAAGAATGAAATGAACTATTTACACATTAAAACTTATTTAAAACAACTTCATTCCAAGAGAATTTTTCTTTAACATTTAATTAAATATCATAAATTGTGAATGACACATATCAAATAAAAATTAATCATTGTACTAGAAAATAGTAACATGTCAGTTTTTGGCTGAAAAGTTTCCCAGGTTCGTTCCTACAATATGTCACTCCCCATTTGTTTCAGGGTAGTTATATCATTTACTTTCTGATCCTTTTTGCAAACTGATTTTTAGAAAAAGGGCTGACTCAAAAAATAGTGAAATATTGAATTTACAATGTTTGGAATGAAAAGTTTGAAAATTGATCTTATAAAAAAAATAAATAAATAAAAAACCCCAGAAAGAGTAGAAATATAGAACCCAAGGCAGATATAATTCCTGGTTCCTGAAAGTTTCCCATTGTTTTTGTAAGCCCATCAGGGACTTTAAAGATCACATACGATGAACACATACAGATCAAGCAGTGATGAATAACAAGAAGAAAAAAGAAATATAGGAAGTTAAGATGATGTTTACTGGGATGACACCATGTCAGATGATATTCAAAGCAGTACTTTCAGCTGGAATCATTTCATAATTGACATTTTCTTATATTTCAGGAACTCTTGGATACAATTACAATAAAATAAATTTGTCATTAAGTTGAAAACCACACCATACCCTTTTTCCCAAACAACACAATAAGATTTTCCCCCTTCAAACAGTACACGGTTTGAAATCAGTAAGTTACAAATTTAATTTTAACAATTTTATGTATCAAAAAGCCCCCACTCTCCCTAATGCTAATCACAGTTGGATGTAAGAATTAGAAAATCAGAAGGAAAACTGCCACTTATGCACTAGTTTTTTTTTTTTTTTAATGAACAGCTCAACAAATGTCCTTCAAGCCCTTTTCCTAATACCTCCGATTTTTATTGTTTAGAAGCTATAGGTCAACACTCGCGGTCGCCAGTCGCCAAATGCGACCAATTTTCACGATTTGGCGATCATTATTTTCATTGAGGTCGCCAACGTGGCTACCATTCAAAAAATGCTACACCCCTTTCCTGACTTTAACCTTGACATGTGACCTTTTCCCAAATCCTCTAGTACACTAAAACATTCGGCAGTCGGATCGCCGGGGGCGTAGAAGGGGGGTGGTATTATACTCTCATCCACTTAAAATTCGGATGTGAGATCGCCAGGGACGAAGGTATTGTCCTCTTGTCCACTAAAAGTTCGGCAATAAATTGGGGAGGAAGAGGGAGGGGAGGTATTGTTAACGATACCACTTGCGCAACGTTACAAAAAAACTGAAGTGAAAATCGCGGCAGCAAATTTGTTTCAAAATTTGCAATTTCGATAACTCCGCTGTACTAAACACGCGATCCTAAAAACAGAAAAATCTCTTGCAGGATTTAGTAAATTGTGCATTTCTGACTTAAAGTTCGTTCTTTTACTTTATTTCTCAGTATAAATGGTTATTTATAGCCTCGCAGCACTCGAATAAAAACGCGTTTCCGAAATGACGTCGCGTTTTAGATTGTTCATATTCGCAATTTTAAGCGGAAATGACCGTTCCGAAATAAAGTTTTCTTCATAAAACATATGAATGGGAAAAAATATGGCTCTTTTGCATCAAAATACATTTAGACAATTAAGGAAAATAAATCGCTTCTTTAATAGAAACACGTGCCTCGCCAAAAATAGCGCACCTGGTTTGAGATTTTAATCCTTTTGCATCTTGATAATGTTTCAATTGTTTTTGAAGTTTTGAGGCGTTTTGTTATCTGTTAACGTAACTCGGCTCATTTTATACAGTAATTTTGTAATGTATTTATTAATATAATTTTAATTGCTCATTGTAATATTAACCATAGAAACATGCCACCAAAAAGCACGTGGCTCACCGAAATATGCGGGCCGTGTTTGAGCTATCAATCTTTTTGCATCCTGGATAATATTTATATTATTTTGGAACTTTTGAGACTTATGTTATCTGCTACCACGACATGTCTCACTTTACTCATTAATTGAGGTTTTTTTTTTTTTTTCATTATTTTAGTTGCTTGTTCATATCATATAATGTTAACCAAAAACACGTGATTTGCCGCCCGTGCGCACAAAATAACATGTGCCTCGCCGAAAGTTGCGTACCTTGTTCGGGATTTCAATCCTTTCGCATCCTAAAAATATCTCAATTATTTTGGAATCTTTGAGGCTTCTTATTATCTACTACCGTAACTCGGCTCATTTTATGTATTAATTTTGTAATTTATTTACTAATTAACCTAATTTTAATTCGTCGTTCATATCATGTGACATGAACCTTAAAAGTGTAGTTCGACGCCCATGCCAACAAAGAAACACGTGATTCGACGAAAATTGCGGCCTCGTTTGAAATCTCAATCTTTTTACATCCTGATAATATTTAAATTATTGTGGAAGTTTTGAGGGATTTTATTATCTGCTACCATCTATATCTTGGCTCACTTTATTCTTTTGTTTAATAATCATTTTTTACTTAAGAATATTTTGCTGCTTGTTTATACTATGTTATTAAAACCAAAAAAGAAAGAGAAAAGTGTTTTGAGACCAAAGGTCGGGTTTTTACCAAATTTTGAATGTTTGCTCTTGCTATACATACTAAAAAAAATCAGATAAAATATTTTTGAAGTGTCTTACAACAGGGGTTGGCCCGAGTTTAAACCGTACTGTCCAAACTTAAATTTTATTGAAATGTTTTTTTTTTTTTTGTGAACAAGTATCAAAAACAAATAACAAAAGAAATATTTTTTTTCTTCATAAGAGCAAGTTAGAACTTATTTATTGAATTTTGAACATTCAAATATGGGTATAATCAAACTTTATTCTTGATTTTTAGCAAGTTACATTGAAAATGCTGTTCTTCACTAAAAATTTCAATTATACCCATGAGCTTAGGTTTTTTTTTTTAATAGTAGTTAGATAACAATAATCATATGAAATTAGCCAAAGATTGATTATCTGTAATAACTACATAATGCACTTACCTGAAATGGAATCATATCTAAATATTTATAACATATTCCAGTATCATTATATAAAAAATTTATTGTGACTTAGAAATTACTCATTTTTATACTGTTCAAATTTATATTTCCAACATCTGGAAGAAATGAATTTTAAAATACTTGCAATTATTTATGTTTATCATTTATGCTGCCTTCTTTATCTTAAAATTTAGTTATAGACTGAGAACAAACTGCAAAGCATATATTACTTGTTCATGTAATATTTCTGAATAGAACTAAGTGCTTCCTTATTTCAAACAAATCATGTGTCAGAAAACAAAAATGTCATTGAGTTTTAAAATTTTTGAAATTCATATGTTTTCTTTAATTTTAACCTTTTTGACAATATATTTGAGCAATGAATGATGTATGATGTTTAGTCATGCATCTATTTTTAAGAAACGTAAAGGTAGCAGTTTAGAACAGTGTTTATATAAACATTGAGCTTTACATTATTGCTTCAAAATTTAAATATATTTTTCTAAATACACATTTTACGCACTTTTTTTTTAATTTCCAGTTTGGCTACCATTTTCTGAAATTTGGCTACCATTTTGTGGGGTGTTAGTAGCCATCGGCTACCAATTAAAAATTTGAGTGTTGAGGTATATTAGAAGCTCAATAATGGCTAAGCAAATATGAATATTAACTAATAGCTGATTTTGTGTATTTAAAATTAAAATTCATCGACTGCACATAAATTTTTTAAATAGCAACATATTCAATACTTCTGGAGCTATGCTGTTGCATTAGAAACAGTTAATATATATACTAAAATAATATACTAAAGTGATTTACTTTCTAACAGACAGACAACCATTACTTAGTGCTGCACTCATGGACATTGGAGGTCCAAGTAGATCAGGTGTCAACTGGTTTGGCATAAAATAACCTTCTGCATGAGCATTTTCTTCAATTTTCATACGCTCTTCCAAATGCTTTAATGCACGAATTTCACCTCCTTGCCAAACCTAAGTAGTTAAATATTAACATTTAAGGTATATTTAAATATATGTTGCAATTTATTTTTATTATAAACTGTATTCATCTTCCAAATGAAACTACAAAAATAATTACTTTCCTGCTAGGTATGTTATAATATAGACAACATTGAAAGCAGAAAAGTAGAGAGACTTGTGCGTAAAATTTTAGCAATTTAGTAAAAATAAATTTAACAAACAGAATTTGATTGTATAAGGCATTTTAAAAACAAAAGTAGAGCTTTCTTAAATTTAGCCTGAAAAGGACCCACAATTTGATAAGATGTGCACTTCGGATATGAGATCACTACTATTAAATTTTTTAAGTAAAAAAAACTAAAACTTTTATCCTTAAAAAATATTTTAAAAGATGCATAAGTATGTTTTCTCTTAAGAGTGATAATAAATATTCTTTGCAACAGGTAAAAATGCAGGAAATTCAGAAAAAAAAAGTCTGGCATCATCTTGCCTTGATCAGACCCTGATTTTAGTTACGTTGGAAAATCTATCAATTGTCTAACTGCCAAAAGCAGCACAGATGCATTTTAAATGAGACAAATAGTAATAGCATACAAATTTTGAAAGATACCAAAATAGTCAAATATTATGGTAATTAGTGAAAACTTACTAATTTTTCAAATTGCAGAAGAAACATAACTATAACTTCAAAATCTTCAAGAAAATGTGTGAAAAATTTAAAAATTGTGTTTGAAATTCAAATTTTAAAAATGTTTAGAGATTGCATCAAAAGCCCTGATAGCACATTCATTTCATTTCACACTCCAGGGTCCCCCCGTACCTACCACAGCTCCTGATAGCACAAGGTACCTTAAAACAATTAAATGTATGTCCCTTGAAAAAGATATCCCTGCCTAGAGCACGGCATATGGGTCTTGGACATTTCTTGACTGGGAGGGTCTTAGTTTTACACACAATAGCTTTTCCAAACACCATATTTCCAACCTGTTTCAGTTCTTTTGAGTTTTATTTGCAAATGCACTAAACAGCCTTTTTACCTAAATGCCACAAAATTGTTACATTAACCTTAAGATTAAACTTAAATTTTCCATTGCCCTCTTCAAAGCTCGTAAATACACTTAAAATGAATCAGCACCAAATAAAACAATTTAACTAATATAAATGCTGGAAAACAATAGTTGCACGTTTAAAATATTGCTATAGGTTTAAGATTAGATAGTAAATATTGTGATATGATGTATTGATATATCAGCTGCATAAAAGAACATTCAACATTATTTTAATTTAAACACATTTTTCTCAATTTCTAACAACATGGTTATCAGGGTTCAATTCTTGTGTCCATTTTAAATAAAGTTGATGACATCTAAATTTTTTTTAAAGAATTTATCACACAAATTATTATTCAAAAACCTTATTCTTTTGTTCTGGACATTCCATAACAGTGCCTAATTCTTCAGGACATTCAGGAATACTTGAATGAGGCATATCTTTTATGGCAAGAGTTACACCTTGAAAACTTATTTCAGAATCAGGACGTTGAGGCGGACCAAGACTTTCAACTACCTGTTAAAACAAAACATTTTTGTAGTTACATAAAATTTGGCAAAATTTTCAAAAGTGTATACAACTAGATAAAGAAGTTTTTACAATTTGTCACTAGAATTGAAGAAACAAATATAAACTTCACCATTATTAACTATTATCTTGATTCTGCTTTTCTCGGTAGTTTTAAATAACTTAATGCCTTGTACTTGATGTGCAATTGCATTTTAATATCACCCACCACGTTACTTAATGACTGGGAATTATTTACTATTGAGCGATTCCATACCAAATCACCGAATGGGGGTCGCACGACCGACTCGGATTTTTTTTTTAATTTGGTACACAGATTGATGGTATAGAGCTATGAAAAAGCCCAAAAGGAAAGTTACCTGCTCCACTTTTTTTCTGAGATACATGTCCTCAAAGTTTGTCCGCCACGTCAAAAATACTAAAAAAGTGATGTTGTTTAATCATTTTTTATAAAAAATCGTACTAATGCAAAATAAAAGTGTTAGATATCTATGGAAACTAGTTACTCCAGGCATTCTGAAAAAAAATACTAGAACGTTCATAATGAAAATTGCCAAGGTACAGGGCTCTTTGAAGTTGTCACCACAAAAACTTGATTTTGCAGATTTTGCTAAAATTCAGGCATTTATTACAAAAAAAGGCAAACAAAACCAAAGGTTTTCTCACTTTCTGGTAGTGTACAGGTCCTCCCTGTAAATTGCTACGCAATAAATTTTTTGGGTTTCTCACTCCTTCTTGGAAATATTTTAGCTTAAAGATAAGCCGTAAGGCAAAAAATGCGTTTTTGGCCATCTTGGCAGCCATTTTTCTCATAAAGGGGGAGCAGTAGAAACTTTAATTTTTTTTTAAAACAAGCCACTGATATGTTAGCTATTCACAGGAAAAGAGTTTACTTTTGGTTATTCATCCCATTAAGAGATATCCTGCTGACAGTATATGCATGTTTTTCGCGACGACCATCATGCTTTTGTTCCCCCTCTCATGGACTTAAAATTAATAAAACCAAAAAATAATGATATATTTATTGTTAGCTGTATTATCTACTCAATATGTCATGAAATTTAATTTATTAAATCATTGAACAATAAATTAGATAATTGATGAAAACAAGAAAAAGTATTTCTCTGATGCCTGAGCATTATGCATTCATAATTATAAAGCACTAAATACTTTCTTGAGAAATTAATTAACATAAATGAGCTCTAAATAGTTATATTATAAGCAATACCCAATCTTGTGATTGGGATACTCCTGTTTTTAATTGAAGAATTTCTTGAATATCACATGAATATCAGGAAAATAAATGAGGTCTTTTCGTTTGATGTAGGATACTTTATGACAAATTTCATTTGATGGGCTACTAACTGAGCATGGTGATAAAGAGCTATTAATTTCAGCATCGAATTCCATTTTACCTTATTAACAGTTAAATATTTATAAGATAATTAAATAAATAATTTAACATAAAGCCATGCTTGAAGAATTAAAATTAGTGCAACTAATTTATTCCCATACTGATCTTTACAAAACTGGCATGTGTTGAGCACTGATAAGAACTGACAAGAATAAGTTTACTCACTAAAATACTAGTTCACAGATACTATAAAGCGTACATTCTATTTTCTACAAAATAATACTGCAACAAAGAACAAGGGTATAAAGGGGTTGGTACTAAAGAATTTCTTGAAAAATCAATGAAAATAATGGAGCTTCGAATATTTATCTCATAGGCAATACCCAATCTTGTGATTGGATGTTCCTGATTGATGGCTATAAACAGGAGGATACCCTTGTTCTTTGTTGCAGTATAATTTTGTGGAAAATAGAATGTATGCTTTATAGTATCTGTGAACTAATATTTTAGTGAGTAAACTTTTTCTTGTCAGTTCTTATCAGTGCTCAACGCATGTCAATTTTGTAAAGATCAGTATGGGAATAAATTAGTTGCACTAATTTTAATTCTTCAAGCATGGCTTTATATTAAGTTATTTATTAAATTATTTTGTAAATATTTAACTGTTAATAAGGTAAAATGGAATTCGATGCTGAAATTAATAGCTCTTTATCACCATGCTCAGTTAGTAGGCCATCAAATGAAATTTGTCATAAAATATCCTACATCAAACGAAAAGACCTCATTTATTTTCCTGATATTCATGTGATATTCAAGAAATTCTTCAATTAAAAACAGGAGTATCCCAATCACAAGATTGGGTATTGCTTATAATATAAATATTTAGAGCTCATTTATGTTATTTAATTTCTCAAGAAAGTATTTAGTGCTTTGTAATTATGAATGCATAATGCTCAGGCATCAGAGAAATACTTTTTCTTTTTTTCATCAATTATCTAATTTATTGTTCAATGATTTATTAAATTAAATTTCATGACATATTGGGTAGATAATACAGCTAATAATAAATATATCATTATTTTTTGGTTTAATTAATTTTAAGTCCATGAGAGGGGGAACAAAAGCATATGGTCGTCGCGAAAAACATGCATATACTGTCAGCAGGATATCTCTTAATGGGATAAATAACCAAAAGTAAACTCTTTTCCTGTGAATAGCTAACATATCAGTGGCTTGTTTAAAAAAAAAATTAAAGTTTCTACTGCTCCCCCTTTATGAGAAAAATGGCTGCCAAAATGGCCAAAAACGCATTTTTTGCCTTACGGCTTATCTTTAAGCTAAAATATTTCCAAGAAGGAGTGAGAAACCCAAAAAATTTATTGCGTAGCAATTTACAGGGAGGACCTGTACACTACCAGAAAGTGAGAAAACCTTTGGTTTTGTTTGCCTTTTTTTGTAATAAATGCCTGAATTTTAGCAAAATCTGCAAAATCAAGTTTTTGTGGTGACAGCTTCAAAGAGCCCTGTACCTTGGCAATTTTCATTATGAACGTTCTAGTATTTTTTTTCAGAATGCCTGGAGTAACTAGTTTCCATAGATATCTAACACTTTTATTTTGCATGAGTACGATTTTTTATAAAAAATGATTAAATAACATCACTTTTTTAGTATTTTGACGTGGCGGACAAACTTTGAGGGCATGTATCTCAGAAAATAAGTGGAGCAGGTAACTTTCCTTTTGGGCTTTTTCATACCTCTATACCATCAATCTGTGTACCAAATTAAAAAAAATCCGAGTCGGTCGTGCGACCAACTTTTTTTTTTCCGGTGATTTGGTATGGAATCGCTCTATTGTTAATAAGAAAATGAGAAAAAAATTTCTCTACAAATTGTACAGCTGAAACATCATACGATACATGCAGCTTTGCTTTCTTAACTAATTTTCAGCAATGAAATTTTGAAGAATGAAAAAGCAGTTAATTCAGTTCGAATTCAGTTAGAGTGTAATACTGTCGTTATATTGGTAAAAGTTTGAAATTTTAGAAAAGAAAGCTGTGGCAACTTAAAAAGGAAGGTTTGAAATCAAATTTTGCATCAAATCTTTTTTGCTGTTACCCAAAGAAAAGTTTAAAACTTTACCTTGAATTCTAACACATAGTTTTGTTTGCAACATTAAGTATTAAGATGTGTGTTGAATGAGACCCTTCTCCATGCATATTTTCCAGTAGAAGACATTTCATATAAAGTTATCCAGACATGTACCAAGACAAGAGCCATAAGTGCCTTGTATCAAAATATATCTACAATCATATAATTTGTGGTTTATTTTACTAAAAAAAAATTTCGTTCAATACAATCAGAATTATATTAAACATTTGAAAGCAATCAAGGTTTTATTTATTTACTTCATTCAATATTTAAAAAATACCTTGGATTTATATATCATCAACAGAAAAATTCAATCAGTCAAGAATGAAGTAAAAAATAAATTTCTTAAATCAAGATATTTAATACAATTTCAATTGAAGTTAATTACAAAGAAAAATAAATGTTGCAGGCGATAACTTTCAAACGATTTATAAAAATGTTGCCTTCTTTTGGGCCTTGAAAAGAATTTTTTCCCTTTATAAAACTAGTTAAAAAAAAAAAAAAAAAACATTCCTATAGTCAGAATGTTGCCAAACTTGTAAATATGGCACACATATTTTCTTATATAATAAAACAAATAAAAAATACTAATAATGAAATCGAAAATGGCACATTAGGAGAAGTGAAAGGAGAAAGGTTGAATCCAGAGCTCATCAGCCGTGGGGGATTCAAGAGTGGTCGAAAGACCAAAAAATTTTAAAAATAAACTAAAGAGAGGATGTTTTAGTTCAAAATATGCAGTCTACAGATATTCATTGGGCAAAAAAGCACCAATGTGAGCCTACAAACCGCACATTAGAACAAAAACCTAAAACTAAAAGCAGGGGTTTCGCCTCGACCGATTAGGAATAAAATTCCCAAAAACCGGCCACCCACAGGACGGTCCTGCTGTGAAAATAAAAACATCTCACCTGAAGTTCCGCGCGACAAAATCCAAAATCATATCCAGCAAATCAGGAGGCAGTCCAGTTGTCAAAATATAAGGTAAATCCGTGTCCAAAAAACAAATCCTAAAACGTTCCGGTCTACCATTTACACGTGCTCAAAAAATATCCATCCCTGCAATCCTGAAAATGGTTTCTTCCAGCGATTTCATACGATTGAACAGTTAAACAGTTACAGTGAAGCAAAGTCGTTATTGAAGGTTATACTTGAGCAAACATTTTTAATTAGATTTTTTGGAAAATTGTTGTCAAATAGTATATTTTTAAGAAGAGAAATTTCTAAATTAAAAGCAGTTTCAGTGTTACAAATTCTTTTAATTCGCAAGGCTTGTGAAATAATGATGCCAATGAAAACTTTTTTGCTAAGGCAGGAATTATAATCTTGTAGGCTATTGACTTTAAATTGGAATTCACGTCTTTTGTCATAAATTGTGGTGTAACAGAAGGAGCCAATTTCTATGTTAATGTCCAGGAAATTAAAAATCTTTTGATTTTGACTGGTTTTTTTAAGCGTTAAGGAGTTATGATAAATAGTTTTGCTGAGCTCAGAGAAATTGGAAAAATTAATGCATAGAAGATCATCAATGTATCTACAACAGAGAGGTGTAGAGGAGGGGTTTTCAATCGAAAATTTTCTTTCATAAAACAAGAGAAAAAGGTTGGCAAGGGTTGAACTAAAATTAGCTCCCATTGCAATACCATTGATTTGTTGAAAACATGAATTACCATTTTTAAAAAAATTATTGAAAATGCAAAATTTAAACAGATTAAGAAAAAAGCTTTCATTCAAATCGAGTGTGTCATTCACAGAGCTAAAAAGCTCAGACACAGTGGAAAAAAGCTCACAAAGGGGGATGTTAGTAAAGAGATTTTCAAAATCAAAGGTTTCAAGGCTATTTATGTCAAGCATATTGAGCAGATTGATCACTTCAACGCTGTTATTAATAATCCAAAACCATTTTTCATGTTGAAGTTGAAGTTGTTCCAGAATTTTTTTGAGAAAATATTCAAGTTTTACACTAAGAGTTTTCCCAATAGTGTTGGTGGCAGAACAAATAAAACGGAACCCAACAGGTGTCTTATGGAATTTAGGAATGGCATAAAGGTAAGGCAAGGCTACAGAATCAGGTCGCGGCAATTTGAAAAGTTTATAAGCAGCGATGAATTTTTTGATGATGGAGGATTCATTAAGTGAAGAAATTTTGTAAGTTGTGGAATTTTCTAATTCTGATTTAATAATATTAGCATATAGTTTTTTTCAACAAATAGAAAAATTAGAGCTGGCTTTATCCACAACAGTAAAAACATAGGCCTTTTTAAATTCTTTAATGGTATCCATTTCTTCAGATGAGATTTGAAAGTACTCAGAGTCAGTGTTAATAACATCATAAAGTTTTGATTTTAAAACATGTAGAAAATGATGCCTATATTCAAGAAAAGCATTAAGAGGAACATTGAAGCTGTAGGAAATTTTTCTCAAAAAATGATCAAGTTCAATTGAAAGTTTATCATAAGCTTTCAAAACATTGGTACGAAAATTAGGTCGAAATTTGGTGCCCAGTCCAAAAAGTTTTATAAGTTTACTGTTTTGCAAAAAATTTAAATCACCTGTTAAAATATGACCAAAGTCATTGTTGTAAAAATTGGAACCCACAAACTTATCACAAGTGCAATTGAAATCCAAATAGTTTTCATAATTTTTAGCAACCTCTTGATAATTAAGAATTTTTTTAGAGAACGGAGGATGGAATCTGTAGCTAAAAATAACTTGAAGATCTTTGATAGGAAAGAAATCCAATAGATTGTCGTGAAGTTTTGATAAGTTTAATTTATCAAAAGATTTTTGCAAGAAGCTAAAAGTACAATAACAAGTTTGTATTTGTTGAGCAGATCCAACTTTGTAATTCAAAAGATCATAACATAAAACTTCAAAGTGCGAGTTCTTGAATTGGTGTTGTGGTAAGAAGTTCTTAAGCTTTTTAAGAAAATTAAGTTTAAGACTGAAGAGGAATTTTCTGACCTTTTCTGTGTCATATGAAAGACAAAAGGAATTTTCAAGCTTTTCTAAAATCTGAAGAGGCGAAGAAGTATTAATAAGAGGGGGGCAATTACCTGACCCTCTTTTAAAACGAGTGGTGCTGGCGTTATTTCCAAATCTGAAAAGTGAGTAAACACTAAGGTTGTCAGTGGAATTAGAGTTTGAAGTATAGATTTTATTATTGAGTGAAGAATTCAATCCATATGGAAAGATAGATTTGAATTTTAAAATAAAATGCGATTCTAGTGAGAGTCTCTTTTCCAGAGAAAATTCAAAACCTAAAATAGAAATTGAAATATTGTCAAAACTGTGCAGTTGAAAATGCTGAAGCTCTTTATCTTCTTTGTTCTTAAATGTAAGAATGTCATGTCGATGGTTATTGATACGTAAATTGAGTGGATTGCTTGTTTGTCCGATATAACAAAGATTTCAGGAGAGGCACTTAATGAGATAAATGAGGTGATGTTGTTTTCAGAAGTAACCTTCAATGTGGACACTAGCTTCAGTATCAGCCAAAATTCAAATTTTACATCGATTGTTTGTGCATAAAACCATAATAGTGAAAAAGGGGGGGGGGGCGGTAAGATGAATAATAAATACACAGCAAGATCGAGGTGGGATCGGCGAAACCCAAAAACGAAGAGACAAAAATGCTGTGTAATTCATCGCTGCTTATAAACTTTTCAAATTGCCGCGACCTGATTCTGTAGCCTTGCCTTACCTCTATGCCATTCCTAAATTCCATAAGACACCTGTTGGGTTCCGTTTTATTTGTTCTGCCACCAACACTATTGGGAAAACTCTTAGTGTAAAACTTGAATATTTTCTCAAAAAAAATTCTGGAACAACTTCAACTTCAACATGAAAAATGGTTTTGGATTATTAATAACAGCGTTGAAGTGATCAATCTGCTCAATATGATTGACATAAATAGCCTTGAAACCTTTGATTTTGAAAATCTCTTTACTAATATCCCCCTTTGTGAGCTTTTTTCCACTGTGTCTGAGCTTTTTAGCTCTGTGAATGACACACTCGATTTGAATGAAAGCTTTTTTCTTAATCTGTTTAAATTTTGCATTTTCAATAATTTTTTTAAAAATGGTAATTCATGTTTTCAACAAATCAATGGTATTGCAATGGGAGCTAATTTTAGTTCAACCCTTGCCAACCTTTTTCTCTTGTTTTATGAAAGAAAATTTTCGATTGAAAACCCCTCCTCTACACCTCTCTGTTGTAGATACATTGATGATCTTCTATGCATTAATTTTTCCAATTTCTCTGAGCTCAGCAAAACTATTTATCATAACTCCTTAACGCTTAAAAAAACCAGTCAAAATCAAAAGATTTTTAATTTCCTGGACATTAACATAGAAATTGGCTCCTTCTGTTACACCACAATTTATGACAAAAGACGTGAATTCCAATTTAAAGTCAATAGCCTACAAGATTATAATTCCTGCCTTAGCAAAAAAGTTTTCATTGGCATCATTATTTCACAAGCCTTGCGAATTAAAAGAATTTGTAACACTGAAATTGCTTTTAATTTAGAAATTTCTCTTCTTAAAAATATACTATTTGACAACAATTTTCCAAAAAATCTAATTAAAAATGTTTGCTCGAGTATAACCTTCAATAACGACTTTGCTTCAATGTAACTGTTTAACTGTTCAATCGTATGAAATCGCTGGAAGAAACCATTTTCAGGATTGCAGGGATGGATATTTTTTGAGCACGTGTAAATGGTAGACCGGAATGTTTTAGGATTTGTTTTTTGGACACGGATTTACCTTATATTTTGACAACTGGACTGCCTCCTGATTTGCTGGATATGATTTTGGATTTTGTCGCGCGGAACTTCAGGTGAGATGTTTTTATTTTCACAGCAGGACCGTCCTGTGGGTGGCCGGTTTTTGGGAATTTTATTCCTAATCGGTCGAGGCGAAACCCCTGCTTTTAGTTTTAGGTTTTTGTTCTAATGTGCGGTTTGTAGGCTCACATTGGTGCTTTTTTGCCCAATGAATATCTGTAGACTGCATATTTTGAACTAAAACATCCTCTCTTTAGTTTATTTTTAAAATTTTTTGGTCTTTCGACCACTCTTGAATCCCCCACGGCTGATGAGCTCTGGATTCAACCTTTCTCCTTTCACTTCTCCTAATGTGCCATTTTCGATTTCATTATTAGTATTTTTTATTTGTTTTATTATATACTTGGCTTTGTAGTTTAGCTGCTTTGCGCATCTATGGGCTTTTGGTGTGGTCTCTTCGTTTTTCCTCTTACAATTCTATTATTTTATATATATATATATATATATATATATATATATATATATATATATCCATTTTAATCTATTTTATGGAATGCACTCCTTTTTCCCATGATTGACAAGTGCTTTATTTTAGCTGGTCAAAGTTAATTCAAGTCCCTTCTCCAAGAAAAAGGAATAGAAACCAAAAAAATAAATTAATTTTACACTACAATATTAAAAAATCAAATAGTTTTTTTCTTTTCTAGCAGTTATGATTCAAAACCAAATTCTGTAGCCAAAAATATAATGTTTACCAACAATTTTACTTACTTGACAAAATAAATCATATGAAACAGGTGGGGAGCCACCATTAGTTTCTACAATATCCTCTGTCTTCCATAAAGTGCGAGATATACCTTCGACAATTCGGACATTATTATGTTCACAAATTTTATGGACTTTGTCTTTAAATGCAACCCAAGAAGGTTGAATGTCATGTTCATATGACAAGTGAGTTATTTTCCACTTGTTGAAGAGATCCCTTAATACATCAATAGGATTTCCTTTGAAGACATACAACCTAAAATTGTTAAAAAAAAAATTATTTTTTTTAAAAATTACTACATATTTACAAGTTGAGAAAAAGAAAAACATAATGTGATAATTAATACCCTAAAAAAGATATGTCAGTATTGGACAGGGCCGTGCCGTGCTAATGTGCAAAGCCGTGCGGCGCACGGGGGCGCCAGAGCCTAAAAGGCGCCGAGCTCTACCCATCAAAAAAGCTCCATACTTTTGTTTGGAGCGTTTTTAAAAATATTTTTGAATGAAAAATCCAAAAAAAAAATAATAAAATTGAACTCTTCGTTGAAACAAACTCTGGTGATGAAATTATATTGCTCAATGAGACAAGCAATTTCGTTTCGCTACCTACCCATAAAGGAAAAATATTGCCTTGTTGTG
The DNA here is from genome assembly GCA_038373865.1 of Uloborus plumipes. NCBI lineage: Eukaryota > Metazoa > Arthropoda > Arachnida > Araneae > Uloboridae > Uloborus > Uloborus plumipes. The sequence continues at coordinate 52,763 of JAXGGA010000288.1, forward strand.
TCTAAACAAGCTATTCAAAAGCTTAACCTTTTACACTGGAAACACCAGATGTTAATGCATACATCAGCACTTTTCTTCGGAATGAGGCGTCCTGTATAATCTATTCAGCATGTCTATAAGGTTATAAGCAAAAGAGTCCAAGCAAATCTTTTGCTCTTCAATAAGTTTCTTCCTTCTGTTGAATCAACACTACGTAATATTTTCTCTAGTGCAATGTATTTTAGTATTTTAACAATTGTTCGTGGTGATTCGACTGCTTTGTATCATTGTACAGAAAAAAAGTCAATTTTAAAAAGCAACAAATAAATTTTTGCTATCTTAAAAAAAATAAATAAATAAAAAACTTTACTGCCCTATTATACTAGGCCAAATTATGTCTATGAATACAATGCCTATTGAAGTTTTAAAACTTCTAAACTCTTTTCCTTACATTAATTTAACTTAGACACCCCCCCCCCCCCTTGCTTGTAATAGCAATACAAAAAACATCCCAAGATACAAAAAACACTTTTAAGAGCTTACCTTCCATTATGTTTTTGCAGTTTGTGATTGATATCTTTCAATGAATCGAGAATAAATCTGAGACGATTATAGCCAAACTTTTGAGTGATTATGTCATGTTCATCAAAAATATAAACTGGATATAGAGTTGAGCATTTCTAATAAAAGGAAGTAAATGTTAAAGTAAATTAGGCAAGTAAATGATAATAACACTTTTAGCAGATCTTGTCTGCAAAAAAACGCTTTAAATTGTAACGTAAGAATCAATTACTTATCAGCTATATACTTTATCAATGCACCTGCACCCCATACATAAAGTGTTTGAATACAGACAGCAAAATTATTATTTAACGATGAAAGGCATTTATACTAATAGAGGTTTGTTTTAATATCTCCCAGAAAGATAGGCACAATAAAAAGAAAGTAATTGCAGAAATAAAGCTATGCTAAAATTTGAGAGGCATGTCCTACAGCAGGACCCAGAAAAATTTCTGCCTGCAGGTTGGAGGGCAAAGAGTTTATTCTAACATTGAGATACCACAAAAACCACATCTACTATCTACTTATATATGTTCAAAAAAGTGTTTGAAACTGGGGGGAGAGGATTGTCCCTCCAAAAACATAGGTCTGCCGGCAGCTAACAGGTTCCAAAAACTGAGCAATCAGAGAATAAGAAAGACAGTTGCAGCTTCATGTAAATTGATGATTTTTTAGGTTTTGGAGCATGTTGCAATGTCATTTTGGTATAATCCTTTTTAGAGATAAAACAGAATTGTGTAAAATATTTTTAATAAGTCTTTCGGATTTCTATTTGGGACTCCTTGCAATTATCCTACACATTATATTCTATAATAATAACAATAGATGAATAATGTACAGTCGATCCTCGTTAAATCAACCCTTGATAACTCGAATTTCTCGATATCTCGAAGAATTTTTCTTTCCCTTCGTGCATCCTATATTGTCAATGCTAAAATGACCTTGTTAAGTCGAAACTTTCAGTTTTAAACCCTCGATAACTCGAAATATTTTATTTTCACGCGAACTACATTTTCTCTTTCCTTATCCCAAAATGTGTGTAACCATGCATGTTTTTGTTTCCGTTTTATCTTACGGGCAACTAATTCACTTCCTTACCGATTAGAATTGCTTTAAGAAAGCTGGGTTCGTGAAGATTAAAGAATATGCCACTGTATGTGGCATAAATGATGAAATTAGAAGGATTATGTAAAGGAGAGATAGGGGGCGGCTTTTATTAACTGATAAGTCTGGATGAAATGAAATTTCAAGACGTTCGAAAAGTTGATAAAGAAGTTGCAATGTGTGGTCAAGGGGGGTTGGAGAACATGAAATTCTGTCTCAAATTACCGCTGCGATCCAATTTCTGAAGAGGATGAAGAAGAGATCTGCAAAACGTACGAAAAACCAAAAAGCAAAGAAGCCTTATCCGCTACTAATGTGTTACGAAGATTTATTGAATCTTGTTCAGGTATGACAAAGATACTTTTCAAATACTTTTTCATTTAGAAATTGTTGTTGAACGTGAAAAAGACTTAAATTTAAAGCAAACCAGCACTGATTCTGTTTTTTTTTTTTTTTTTTGAATGAAGAAATGAAAAAGTAAGTGTTTAATTTAAACTTTCAAAGATACATGCACTATTTTTTCGCATATGCTCGCAGTGCCCCCTCCCTTCGCCAAGTAATCAAAGAAATTCAACAACTCGAATTTTCGATAAATCAAGCTTTTTTACTGTTCCCTTCGAGTTTAAGATATCGAGGTTTGACTGTACTTTTAATGAAGTTGATGATGTTAATGAAGTTAAATGAACAATGATATTTTTAACTTTTGAAATAAAAATTATATTTCTTTTCAATCTAGGCATTACTTTAGTTTGACTTTCATTTCATAAGACTTATGCATGCTTATGTTTCACAGTAGCGGTTCCCAAACAAGACGGGGGAGGGGAGACACGCTCTATATTTATGAAAATTAAGTGTCCTAAAGAATACTCTATTGTGGACAATTTTTATTGTTATTAAGGGGAAATATATGGGTTTCAAGACACTCCATCAGAAATTTTTTGAAATTGATTTAGCAAAAAGCAATTATAGGAAATTTTTGATAATGTTGGGAAAAAGATTCGGGGATTCCTCTTTGAAATTTTTGAAATTGAAGTTCCAAACAGTTTTATTTTAAATACGAGATACAGCCTTCGGGTAAAAAAAAAGTTGGGCAGCACAGAAATACAGCATTGAAAAAATTTTGATTCAACCAAAGCATTAAATATTTTGAAACAGAATATATGTAAAGAAGGAAGAAAATATTCATAATCAGGGGAAAGAAGGAAATGTGTACAGCATTATTCTTTCTCTTCCTGATATTTGTTACTCACTTACATTAAAATAAATACCCAAATAATTGAAGAGTTTAAATTTAAAAGAACATTTAAAATAATACCTTTAGACCAGATTTGAGAGCAGGCATATCATGTAATCGAAGATCATATCGAAACCAATGAAGAAGAGCTCCATCCTTTTCTGTTTCATCCATGGTTTATGCAAATTCTAAAACAAAAAGCTTTTTAAAACGAATGCAGAAACATATCACCACTGTTAATGTACTTGTTGATGTTACTAATCATTCTAATAGGGAACATGCCTTCTACAGGTGTGCTCTAGGGGTTCCTCAAAAGTAGGGTCCAGTGCAGACTAAAAGGAGGCCTAGAACAGCAGCAAGCCTAGCACAGAAAGTATATATGCATAGAACTGCTGTGGGAAAGGAAAGGGCAGTATCTACAGGAATGAGGTTTTGAGACTGTTGGAGAAAAACCTTTTCGATTCTATACTAACAGTTCTTATTTTAAAGGAGAAGTAAAAATATAATGATTAATAAAGAAAACTAAAAGCAGCTATTGGTTTTTAGAAAGGTGACTGAAAAAGAAAAAAGATAGTTGTGGAATATTAGGTGGCTTTTAAAATTACCTATTAGTTTGAAATATAAATCAAAAGAAATAAAAATTGACAAATTAGTTTAGAGTTTTAACAATGTGACTGTGAGATTTAACCATTCTCCTCTTTCTCAATTTATGGCTAAAAGCATATGAAAATGATGGAAAAAATACCATTTCCATTACTTTTTCTTTGTTGAATTAGGAAAAGGAACATGAAATAGAGTTCCATCAGATGAATTAATTGAATAATAAAGACCTATTTTTAAGCTTAATGCAATATCCTACCTGTTACCAGTAGGAAACATTACTTTATGACTATAATTCATTCTAATACTTGTGCACATGAGAGTTAACAAAAAGAAAAAATGGTAAACACACACACATTGTTTATTTATTTATTTTCCCTTTAACTCTGAGGAATCGTCAGTAGTGTATTTTCAACTTTGGGACGCTTGTTGTACTGCACTTTTGGTGGACCCTAATAGAGATGAGCAGAATTATGTAATAACCTTCTCCTTGAGCCTTTTTAACACCTCTTTGGAGCCATAATATGTAGTGGGGTCTCTTGCAATTAACCACAAGTTAAATCTCCTAGTAGGTATTGTTTAGCCACTTAGTAATTCGTTTATTATTATTATTATTACTATTATGACTATCTGGATAACAAATCTTCAGTTATGACTTTGGAGGGGACAAGGGAATCAAGAGAGCACCGTTGTATAAAATCAAGTAAATCACCCATTCAAATAGAGCAGAAAAAATTGAAAGTGCCCTGGGCATGGAAACTTGTCCAGCCCTGTGTTATACTGATATTTGGAAATTAAATATTTTAATTTAAAAAAAAAAAAATTGCATATTTGAGGCGGAAAATCAATTTAAAATTCGTAATCATTAAAAAATATATTACATACATTACTTTGAACACAAGGTTAAATCAGTAAGAAAAAAAAATCTGTAAAAAGGGAAACAAATAAGAAACTCCTCTTACACCTCATATTCAAAATATTAGAATATTGACATTCTCTTTACAAACTGAAAATATCGCTGGGTAATGCAATGTCTTTAAATGCAAATATGCAAATGACGATTTTATTAAAGACTTATTGTTGATTAAACTTATTTATTATCTTGAAGTTAATATCATATTTGAAGAGATGAATAAAAAAAAAATTGAAATGTCAAAATATTAGAATATTTTTTCAAGTGGTTCAAAATATTAGAATATTTCACATTAATTCTTATTTCATCATCATTAATTCATGACTGGTGGCATCATTGATACAATGCAGACGGTTTTATTTAAAATTAGAGATCTCTTTGCAGTTTGTTTGATTTTTGATCTTGAAATGGGTCATATGAGGGATATTCCTGAATCGATTAAACTGTGTATAGTGGATTTGTACCGGCACGGTAAAAATCAATGTGATATTACGAATTATTTATGTTGTTCGCAATCAAGCGGTAGCAATACGCTAACAAGGTACGTGAAAAATGGAAATTTTCAAATTCATCGCCAAAATGGCTGTCGAAAACCAAAATCATCTGCTAGAGATAAGAAGAAACTGAAAGGTATTGTTAAGAAAAACTGTTTTAAAAGTGAAATTCTTGCACCGAAAATGGAAAGATGGAGGAATCGAAGTTTATATTTCGACAATATTAAGACGTCTTCATAAATTTAAGTTTGAATCGCGTGTACCAAAAACAAAACTTCTCATGATTGTGAAACAAAAACGTACGAGATTGAATCGGTGTAAATCAAGACGTTTATGGAGCGAAGACGATTGGAAAAAAATATTATTCAGTGATAAAAGTATGCTTTGTGTTTCATATGGTCAGCAAGGTATTGGAGTTTGGAGAATGTAGCAAGAAGCATTTGATAAAGAATGTCTTAAACGCCCGGTGAAATTTGCTGCTAGTGTGGGTAGTGAGATGACTTGGGGTTGCATGAGGGCAAAAGGACCTGGAAAGTTATGCATCGTCTACAAAAAGGTTAATTCTCAGATACATCAAGAAATATTGGAATATTACATGATTCCTTCGTCAGAAGATTTGCTTGAAGATGATTTCATCTTTCAACAACATTTAGTATCATCTCAGTCATCAGTGTCGACTAAGAATTGGTTCAATCAGGGCAACATTAACGTACTTCCTTGGCCACCAAAGTCACCAGACCTTAATCCCATCAAAAATTTGTGGCATATAATGAAGAAAAAAAAAAACCGAGAAAATGCTCCTTTAAATAAAACTGAGTTAGTGGCATGTATAAAGTCTGTTTAGTCTAATATTGATCGAAATGTTTGTAAGCAACTTGTTTGTAGCATTTCAAATCAATTGAACGGCGTTGTTAAAGTTAAAGGGGATGCTACAAAGTATTAACTGCCATTTAGTTAATAGTCATACAATAATATTTTGCATAAAATGAAATATTAACTAATATTTTGAACCAATGTTAATTTTATTCAAATATTTTGATTTTTTTCAGAAGTCTATTGCAATATCTAATTTATTATTATTTTACACATTGTTTACATTAAAATATTATCTAAGCATTCCAGATTTCATTTATAAGCAATTTAATTGCAATAACTTTGCATAAAAAAATAAATGGAACATTATTTCCATTTAATCACTTTTTCTCAATTATTCTAATATTTTGAATTTGGGGTGTACATAGGGAGGGTGCAATTCTCAATTCATATTTATGCGAGCTTATTTGGCAGAAATCTGTAATTAATCATTCAATGAAGCAACGTAATTGGAGAAATATTTTACAGCACACCACTCTTCTTACAGATGTTCCGAGAGAGAAAATTGCAATTTTAAATATTTCATTCATTGAGCAATACAATTTTTAAATTGAGGCTTTGAGTTTGCATTTTTTTACAATAACGAAATTCAACGACGAAGAAAACGAAACAAAGTACTCTTAATCCATAGTGTAAAAGTAACAGAGAGTCTACTGGTAAATAACAACAAAACGACAATGACGCAATATGTATAGCCATTTCACATCATTTCATTTTACGAAACTGTTGTATTAATTTAAGGAGCTTTTTTCCTATGATGGCATATTAAAATTATATCATATTATCATAGCATTACGAACTGGAGATGAAATTATACAATAAAATATCAGTTAAATATTGAGCAATACTTTCATTTGCTAAGAAAAGGAATTAACAAGCTGTTGCATTTGTTTCATTCATGTTTTTTACGCAAGGGATTTAGTCCCCACGGGGCAAACATTACTACACAAAAAAAATTACCGAAACAGAATTTTCTTGTCGAAACGATAATCACAGAAGCGTTCTGTTTGCTTAAATAACGGAATCTTACAGTTGTAAACCATGTATTTTAAGATTTTATGTATGAATTGATTGAACCATGGCCATGATTGAACCTTAACAAAAAAAAAAAAAAAAAATAAATAAAATAAGCGAACGAGTAGCACTGAGAGCGAGCGGAGGAAAAGAATTGTAACTGCTAGCGTTGGGATCAAACAGTTATCCCTTCAGAAGAACAATTAAAAGCAACTGACATGATTCTGCACCTGATTTATCTTATTTATTTGAGTCAAAATATTACATGACACACAGGTGTTTATCGTGTAATTTTATTATTTATTTCACGCTGACTCTCCACCCCCTTTTAATGTCGCAGTGCAGTATGAGGCCTATCGAAAAATCATCCGCAGAAAACATAGTTCTAGTGTTTGTTTATTTTTACTTCTTTAAAAAGTGGATGGTAAAAATATAAAAAAAATTAAATAGGACATTACACCTTTTGTTTCTTCAAATAAACATAGTCAACTATTTATTGACGTTCAGAATATAATGATGCAGAAATGATTTCAACATGGGAGTGGTATCAATCCGCAAGGCTTCAATCATCAATGGCATCGTGCGAGGGTGCTTAAAATAATATTAAATTATGATAAGTGTCATTTAATTGTCACTTTCCCAGAGTTGTCAATTTTATTAAATCTATGAATGACAATTATATTTAGTGCTTTTTGCCTTCTGGAGTAAGGGCGGCGACCTGTGTTACAAACTGCACGTATCTATTTTTGGCTCTGCGGGTTAGCCTTTTAGGACCAACTTGACATACTTGATACTTGTAGAGGATTAATATCGAAGTGAAATTTGTCATTAAGTGTTTTTATAATGCATTTTCATTGTTTAGAAATTGTTACATGAATGTTTTTTACATATTCTTAACCAAATTAGCTCAAACAATCCTGTAGTTTGATGAAAACTATAAGCAAGTCAATAGTGTGAACTTCAATTATTATCTAATTTTTTGGAACTTTTACTGGTGTTTGACTTTTTAATAAATTATGGAGGCTATTGCCAAGCACGACTTTAATGCAACGGCAGATGATGAACTTAGTTTTAGAAAAGGCCAAGTGTTAAAAGTGAGTATATTTAATTCGGAGAAAAGGTCGACTCTACATGATACCTTTTAAAAATTGGCTTATCGTTGTTTATTTACCATTGATGTAGATACGGTATAAAAATTATCACTTATTTACTGTTTGTTTCATTATTTTTGTAATCCAAATGACTGAAAAGGAATTTTTTCTAAAATGCATTTTAAATGTTCATAGCATATTTATTTACAACCTTGAAATTTAATTTTTAATCATTTCATTTCACTCGAGGAAAACCATTCTTAATTATTTAATGATTCCGTTTTTTATTACTATATGATATTTATGATCGTTAAATACCTTTTATGATGTTGAATTGGTGCATTCTAAAGATTTCATATTGTTGGTTGAAATAATGAAGTAGTTTCAGTATAATCAATTCAAGTTTAACTGTTCTCAGCTCGGGTTTATTTGCCAATCATGGAGTACATTAATTTATTCTCGCATACATAATATTTTGAAATTTATAAACATGTACCAAACTTTTAAGCATATAGTTAAATAAACTGGAAGCAAGCATGCTATCTTCCTTTTTCTAAAAAGCTAAAACTCTCAACTCTTTTTTATATTGCTATCATTAATTTAATGATGTGTTTAAAAAATATTTTTGCTTAAAAATTTGAGAAAGTCAGTTTGATAGATTAAAAAGTAGAACATTTGTCGTAACTGAATAATGAAATGGAACAATGAGATTTGATACATGTAAATTAATGGATTGCTTTTCGTAAAAAGTCAGGGGTTGTAGAAGAAATTGGACAGAATAAAAATCTGCTAATTTTCTATATGTTTGATACGTACTAGGGTTGGGCATTTTGCCGGCAAAATGGTATTTTTGCCAGGACAGTGGCAAAAAAGGAAAAACTGGCAAAAACAAGAAAAAAATCGCTGGATATCAAAAATTTATTTAGATTGGCAACTAACTGGCTGATTCTAATTTCAACATTGATCAGATCACTCTTTCAGATTTTAATATGTTGCATTTGCAGTATGACATTCACTTTTTCATTTTCGATCAGAAGTTTTTCGTATTTTCTTATCTATTAGCAACCAGTTCTTTTTTTATCAGGCAGGTTTAGGTTAACTTTGTCATATTTGGGCCAATCCATGAAAAATAGGACATAGACATCAAAATATGAAACTCACTTTATAATAGCATGCTATGTATCATTTTATTCACAAGAAAGCATAGTTTCCTAATTCAAAGAGTAAAATATCCTAGTTTTTACTGTAAACATGGTTTCAACGTCCTAAAGTTGAGGTTTTTTAAACCCATTTTTTCAGTAAAAAATATCAAGTTTCCAGCCTAGACCCTGGCAACACCGGGTTCAATTTGGAAGAAAATGAATTATAGTGCTTTAGTAAGCATCCCCTTTGCCCTTTTCCAGCAATCAATTTCTTTGCAGGTTGTATTAGTTTTTAATTACAGGCAGGCAAAATTATCTAGAATCTTTGTAACATAACCGAAAACAAGTAGTTGTTATTCTGTAGCAATAACTATTTGAGATAGAAGTTTGCCATTTAAGTTTTACAGTGTACTCATTCATTCTAAAAATGTGCACTACTAATTTTTTCAAGAAACCTTTTCGTTTTTGTGGCTATGTTAGTTACAGGTGTTACATGTTTTAGATCTAAATTCACAGTTCACGTCAGATCTTTGCCAAATTTGGTACATAAGTCCTCTGATGCATCTAAAAGTTACTTAAGTCACCAAATTTAGCGAGTTTCAGGAAATGATGGGGGACATCTTTTCGTATGCTTTGCAGATAGATGTCCTGTCACATGCAGATGGTGAAATAGTCAGCCTTCTATTTCCCTAGAAGCCTTTAAATTTGGAGTTTCACTTAAATTTAATTCTTTAAAATCTTATACCTCAATAACGGGTGGACGAGGGCAAATGATTTATGCAGCGAAAAAAACTTAATGTCTGAGTATTTTTAAAATGTTTAATGAAGCAAACACTAGTAGTTGAAGCAATAAGGTGCCTGGTACAATCAATACTGTTTACGTAATAAGTGCATCTGAAGAAATACAGAGCTCAAGTCACAGATGATTATGAGGATTTAGTGGAGCTAAAATATCTGAAGAGAGACTGCTAAGTGTGCAAGGGCGCCCCGAATTAAAATTTTTGGGAGGGTGAAAATTATCAATTTGTCGAATAAAGTTTCAATTTTACAGAATGATGAAATACAAGCATGCACATTGCACACATGTCGCACATGCATAACATTTACCGTATTTTCGCGTAGATAAGCCGCACCACCGTATACGCCGCACTTCGCAAAATTCGGGAGAAAAAAAATGCGTTTCATCAGATACGCCGCATCAGCGTATAAGCCGCATAAAATTTTGTCAAAAATTCAATCTGCGAAAACCTACACCTACGCTGTATACTGGTATTGACATCGTTCAAAAACAATGACAAAGAATTAGTAACATTGATTTGAAAACAGTGTTTCAATATTATAAATAAATAAAACGTTGCAACATTTTAGCGATGACTGCAACTTATAGTAACCCTGTTCTGCTCCAGATGGTTTCTACTGCAACCCTACTTCCCATCCTCACGGCAACGGCAGGCAGCGTTTTTTTTTAATTATCTAGGAGAATAAAATAACATCTGAATAAGCAGAAATGCTATCACCCTTTTCAAAATAGATTTTTTCAAGGGCGTTGCAGTTCTGGGTTTTCGATGTCAGACTCTAATTTGTTTTGTTTTTAAGCAATAACTAAACATAACATGAACTTTGAAAAAAAAAAAAAAACTTTTACATCGTATAAGCCGCCATGGCGTATAAGCCGCAGGAGTTAAAATTCAGCTTTTAAACACGTATAAGCCGCGGCTTATCTACGCGAAAATACGGTAGTGAGAAGAAAAAACATTAGGCATTTTTAAAAAAACAATTCTAAAAACTAAAAAGAACAAATAATTTCAATATTGCAATTTATTGTCTTCAAATTGCCGAATCGTCAGGAAAATAAGCCAAATACGGAAATTATTGGGAGGTCACAATGACCTCCCGTGACCTCCCACTGGGGAGCTCCTGGAGTTATACGTATTCTGGTGAAGTTTTATGGGAAAACGTAGCTCAAGTGATTTGAAAGCTTCCAAAGTCTATAGTAATCCATTGAAGATTATATATAATCAAATAAATTAACTGGAGAAACTTTCTGCTCATATGTCTATTATTTGACTTTATATTTGGCGGAAAAATGAATTAAAATAGCCGTTTAGTTATTTTTATCAACATATATATTGAAAATAGTCAGACGTGTAACGACCGTAACCGCTTTTGTAACGACCGTAACCGCAATCAAAAATTCAGAAAAATTCATTTTTCAACAAAAATGCCAAGTTCTTTGTATGATATCATGCCTGATTAATAGAGCAATTATAATAAAAATCCAGAAGATCATACGTGCAATAGATTCGCAGAAAAGTGGCAGTGTTTCATAGCACTCAAAAAACTCTTTTTTTTTTGTAACTACCGTAACCACACATTTTCGAGATTTTTCTACAACTTCCACTAATAATTTCAAACTAACGCTTGGTGATAATCATGTTGGGTGGGAGCTTTATCATTCTCTGTTTTCATTAGAACTTTAACAGCATTTGTGAATAAAATATGAACAGCTGAAGTTGTGCGAATGAAACGACCGTAACCATGGATTGGCCCATTTATGTTTTTTATCGTTTTGTTAATATTTGATACCTTTTTGTGTAAATTTTTCAATTTTAATGTGCCAACTCCGAGATGCAATTTAATAATGTGAAATTTTCCATTTTCACCACACAGAATCCCCTTTTCTACACGCTATTCTTCATATTAAACAAAAAAATAAGACCCTGGAAAAAAGAACCTGATCGAAGTAAAGTTTGATACCATCCAAAGCGTTGAACATTAAGAATACAAATTATTTTTTTATTGAAGCATTCAATGTCCTAAATACTGTCTAAAAAAGTTTAGGATGGAATGTAAACATACAATGATGATGTATGTCTTAACTCGATCTAAAAGCTTTTGAAAATTGTAAAGAACATTTAAAGTGATAAATCATGCTTGTTACTATTTCATTTTCTCTCTTTGTGCTCATTGAAATATAAATTTCAAAAGCAAAATCCTGCGCCAAACATTAAAATTGTTACTCAAGTCATTCCAAAAACAAAATTTACCCACTACAAAGCATTTTAGCTGCTCCAAACTGGCTATGCAGATCGTCTAATCCCTGTATTTTGCATACCTGCCTGGGTTTAAGAAAGCAGAAAGTAAGAAAATGAACTGAAAGTACTCTAATCTGGGAGAGGTGCAATCGTTTCTCATGATGTGTTGTATGTAGCCTTTTTTTAGATGCACTTGTTTCCTTTAAAACATAATAAAATTTTGTTCCTCACAGGTTTTGAACATGGAAGACGATATGAATTGGTATCGAGCTGAATTAGATGCAAAAGAAGGACTAATTCCTAGTAACTATATAGAAATGAAGAAACATGAGTGAGTAGAAAGACATGGTTTGATTTATTTTTTCCCCAAAATCCATCTGGATATGGATTTAGCTTTAAAATAATTTCAAAGAATTCTCATTTGATTTTAGCATTTGTAGTGATAAATTGAAGCTGCGTGATAAACTGTGCTATATATCGCTAGATATCCATACGTATTTAATACAGTGTTACAATATTCAGATTTCTATTAGTCTAATATAGTATTGGACCGATACATTGTTGGAATAATGGCTTAAAAATCCAATCTTTTAAAGCTCCGTGCCCTAAATGCGTGTATCAAACCTGTATACTCTTCTGAATTTCTCGGAAGTATTACAGATTTTGATGTTGTTTTTACGATTTTCTGGTTACAAAGAAAATCTTTCAATTTTGTAGAAATTTTTTTTCTCTCTCCAATTTTGGACCTAAAAGACTTTTACGGAATGGAATGGCTTGTTTAAAGCTAAGAAGTAGGTTTCGTTTTAAGACGTCAGTAAGTTATGACTTCCATCTCCATCCAATCAAGAGAAAGATTTGAATATTAGGGTGTTCCGAAAAAATCGTATTTCTACAAAGCACTTAGCCTTAGTGTGGAAAATTTGTGACTTCCCAACACTAATTACTGGGCAAAATTTTGACTCTGAGTTAGTGCCTTCTGCTCTGGCAAAAGGCTTGAAGTTTAGAGATTTTTCGAAAAAACTCTAAAAAAGAGAAAATTTACAAAATATTTTAAATTTCACCGAATGTTAAGAATTAGGGCAAAAATATTTTGGCTTCCTAATGCTAATATCAGGGCAAAATTTCGTGACTCTGAGTTAATGTCTTCTGCTATAGTAAAAGAATTGAGTCTTGAATTTTAGGCAAAAGAGCCTTAAAGATTTCTATAAAAGAGCTCAAAAGAAGGGTCTTAATTTATAATCTAATTACATGTAGAAATAAGGTCCATTAGAAATTAAAGTATTTATGCAGTTAAAAAAATCTCAAGACAAGTATTTAAAAAATTAGAACTGCATTTTTCATAGAGATTTCTATGCATTAAAGAAAAAATTACAAAATGGGTTTAAATCTCATCAATTATGCATTTTAAAAACTTCATAATGTACAGTTAGAGAAACATCATATATAGCTGTAATTTGAATTCACTTTTATGCTGAAATGCAGGCATATTGTTGCGTGATTTTAAAACAGCCAAAATAAACTCGTCTCTTTTCTCTGGGCCACATACTTGATTTGATGCCTTCAAAGCTAACTTCACGATGCTTTCAACGTTTCAAGGGAATTGAATAAACTTCCGTTTTTTGCATGGAACTTCAACAACTAACATATTTCGAAGATTGTCCGAAGGAACATTGTGGAGAACTGGTGAAGGCGTTATTTTGCAATTGTTCCAGTTTATCAAACTAACATAATCTGCAGTTTCAAAGTAAAGCTTCGGGATGTGGAATGCGGGCACAGTCTTTTATCAACAGATCCACCTTCTCTAGCCTTTAAGAGTCTACGAATACCAATCTCTATGATAGTCGCATTTTCATAAACCTAAGGCAGAATGCTAAGAGGTGGGGTGTCGATGGAGAAAGTCACATTTTCATACGTTATCATACTTAACAGCTTTTTTTCTGGAGAAGCAAAGAATGCATTCCGAGCAATGACAGGATTGATTACGTTAAGATACATTTTTGGCAAGTATTCTTGATGCATGACTTAGTTTGATTCTCCGATTGAATTGAAGTTGAAGTAGATGTGCCAAAAGAGTAGCGAATAGAGTCCTGTGACCTTCTCTTGGCTCTCTTTTGAAGTTTCTTTGTTTCTTCTATATCTACTGCACCAATGGACATTAACCTAATAGTCCTTTGATCAGAGAGAAAGGCCTTACTTTCAACAGAACTGTTTCTCTTTAGGACATGCACTTGCACATGAATACGGATCATGGCAATTACAAGCAGCTATATCAAAGAGTTTCACTACAACCTCCTTAAATTTCATAAGTCGATTTCTTGTTTTCTTGTTGTGTTTGATTCTTTTAAGTACAGCCTTCATGGCCACATATTTTGTGTGATAAGTAAGTATCGTTGCAATGACACGTTGTTCTGAAATTACCGCAATGCACGAGTCCTTATACAAGTTTACTATATTTCTTGTTATAGGATCAGCAATAATCGAGAAACTAGGCTCCTTATTACTAGTACTCTCTGAAGAAAATATTCGTCTCTCGTGCATACAACATTTTATAACGTCTCCATAGGTTGGAAGCATGTGGTCAAAGTCTTTAGCATACCCAAAAAATTGTCCATTTAGAAATATCTCTTGGAAAAAAATTGAGAGTTTCGATTAGACATAATAAGAAAAACACGCCATACGATTTCGAACCAATATTGAAAACACTTGACTTCCTTATAGACTTAACCATATAAACAAAGAAGAGGAGCCAGGGGTCTGTCCAGGATTTTTCACAGGGTCCGTTTTTTGTGAAAAACTAAATAATTTTGTGAAAAATCAAATAATTTTGTGAAAAATCAAATAATTTTGTGAAAATCCAACAATTTTGAAAAAAAAAAAAAAAAAGCAAAAAAAAAATTTTTTTTTTCAATTTAATAAAAAATAAAAGTGAATTTCATTTATTTTCCTCTTAAAACAGCGAATTAAACATCAAAAATGCGAAAAATCCGATTCCTGTAGCGGATGCAAAGAGATTGCATTTTTCAAAGTGCATCAAACGCATAAAAACGGCATATAAACGAGTTCATTTTGGTTAAAAAAAAATTAAAACGGCATTTTAAAAGTCTATGATAAACATATTATTAATATCTGTTGACACAATTGATTGAAAAATAAAATGAAACGATCCATCCAGTGTTTAACATTTAGACTCATAAAAGAACAGTTAATTTTGCTTTAAAAATTATAAAATAATGATCTGAACAAAAAATAACGCGAATGTTCATTTATTTGCCTCCTAATAAAGAGTAATTAGCTTGAAAAATAAGTAAAATTCGATGTCCATATCGGATGCAGAGGCATTTTTCAAAATGAAAACGTCAGAAGTATAAAAACATGTAAATAAAATAATTTATCAATTTCAAATAAGTTTAGAATTACATTTCATCAAGTTTATATGATGAATGTCTTTAATAATCACCGACATATTCGCCAAAATTCGGCGGAAAAAATACGAAAGTAGGGAGACATAGCAAAACAAATAATACTACCAGACTTCCAATATTAACAGACGAAAAGTACATAAATTATTCCAGAATATAACCAAAACACCGCCCTTGCAAGCATCAAATAAAAAAAAAACGAATAGTAATATTAATAATTTCCTGCTAAAATAAGGTCAAAAAGTCGCACCGAAAACATCAGATGGCGATAGTTTTAAATAGCTGGTCACTCTATCAGAAGCAATCCTATTTTTTCTCCAATCTTAGCTATCTGTTTGCAGTTCTAAGTTCATTTCGCCGATAATTGCAATTGTTGTTAATTCCTTTTTGTTTAAGTCAAGAGCTGGGAGAAAAATCCTTACTCTGCATTTCCAGAGAAATCTAATAACAGCAACATCACAGCAAGCCATTTTGATTTGCATATGATAAAACAAACAAGCAGAACTATTAAAGCAAAACAACTACCTTTTTTAAGTTGTTAATTTCTTTAAAAGAAGCCAGAGCATAGCAGACAGGAAGTGCGCCGACTTTTTTTTTTCTGAAAAAGTGGCGCATAAGCAATTTCCTTCTTTAACTTCAGAAAAGGCCCAAAAATTATGGGCTTTTACACAGAGATATGCTATGAGTTATTTTGATATTAGATTTGCTTTTGAATGGATAATGGGTGAAATGTCGGTTTTGTTTGATCAGCATTTTGTGAAGAGTCCGTTTTACTTGATCCTATTTTTGTGATGGGTCCGTGTATTTTTGTGATGGGTCCGTTTTGCTGGATCGTATTTTTGTGAAGGGTCCGTTTTGCTTGGTTGTATTTTTGTGAAGGGTCCGTTAACGGACCCAAATTTCCTCTGGCCAGACCCCTGGGAGCCCATTTTAGTTCAAGAGGTAGTCTGACGTTGTCATTCAGGCGATAAAAATTCGAAATATTGGAGCGTATACGTATTAGATATGTAGCAGCTTTGTTATGTGTAACTCGCATTTAAGAATTTTTTTTACGAAATTCTCTAATTTCAGGCCTCTTTTCAGAGTATAAGTAATTAGCTCACAGACTTAAAGTTTTAAGTATTAGTTTGTGATAGGAAGTCACAAATTTTTTGCAATTTTTCTTAACATTCGGTGAAATGTAAAATATTTTGTAAGTTTTCTTTTTTTGATTTTTTCTAAAAATCTCTCAAAGTCCAAGCCTCTTGCCAGAGCAGAAGGTATCAACTCAGAGTCAAGAAACTTTTCTTAGTAATTAGTGTTAGGAAGTCACAAATTTTCATCACTAAGGCGTAACATTCTGTGGATTTTAAAATATTTTGTAAATTTTCTCTTTTTTCTATTTTTTTCGAAAAATCTCTAAACTTCAAGTCTCTTGCCAGAGCAGAAGGCATTATCTCAGAGTCAAGAAATATTACCCAGTAATTAGCATTGGGGAGTCACAAATTTTCCGCACTAAGGCTAAGTGCTTTGTAGAAATTCGATTTTTTCGGGACACCCTAATGAATATTGGCAACAAAACTGGTACTGTAGGCACCGTTTAATCTGGTAACGGATATACGAATACCCCACTCATACGAGTAAAATATCCGATCAGAATATTTCCCACGCCACAGGCACAATGTTAAAGATCCCTGCTTAATCAAATAGCCCGCTTAGTCGAATTTTTTTTCTTGGAACAGGCAGTATTTGTTTAAGCGGGGCCGACATTATTTACTCTTCTGCCTGTGCAGTGATATTCTGAAAGGATATGGTATTTTCCAAGGCAGTTTTAGCGAGCTTGACGATCAAGTGACAGAGGGCTATATTTAAAAGAAAACTGGTATTTACAGTTTTGTCTGCAATTGATATTACGAAATGATGTTTTTCAAGGTGGTTCATAGCTGTAACTAGCTTGACTGGCTATTTGTAAAAGTAAACTGTTTGCGTCATCTTTTGGTACTAATACTGATTGAGGGAAATATCCTTTCCTTTCATTTTCCCATTCATAGGCGATTTTTAAAGGCTATTCATATTACGACCCTTCTGTCCGAACGAAGTGGTTTTACGGACATGATGGATGGAGGGGAAAATTTTGAGCATTCGCATTAGCTTCGTCCAAAAGTCACTTGAAGGTATTCCCCCCCCCTCCCCCCAATTATTAAGAGCGCGCACCTGACGAGAAGTCACTAGCACAAATCAGATGGTTGCCAGAGCTGACGACATCCAGCAATCTAAAACGGTGACAGAAGTCGATGACTTGGCGTGGTGTCATGGCAACGGATTCCGAAAGCAGTTTCCCAGCGAAAAATTCGGCTCAGACTGCCGGATCGGTCGTAATGTGAATAGCGCTTTAATTTGGCCTTTGATTCTGTTTTTGCAAAGATATTTCGATAGTTGGAGAATTGAGGCCATCGTCAAATATTTGCGTAACTAGTATTTTATTTTAGGAACCCTGTTACCATAATGGTAAGGCTATTTAAATAGATATTTCCCTAGGCTTTGATCACGTATGCGAAGGAAACTCTATTTGCAGACATTGTCGCAAAAAAATTAGCGCCAATGAATTAAGATCGCTAATTTCCAATCATCAACAATTTCCTAGTTTCCAGAATGTCAGAATTTTGCAGTAGCGATTGCATGAGCGATTTACGTTAGATCCAAGAATTGATAAGACAGAAATACAAGAAAGTTTCGTGATGGCCACAACATATTAATTTGTTTTATTCTCTCCACAATAAACATGATAATGAGATGATTTTTACTTTGAAATGTTACAAAGTCTAGTAAAGTTCTAGATCAATCTATTGCAGAAACTTGAAACCAACAAAATTTTTGACTGCAGTTACACCCTTAGAAGCAATTTGTTTTTCAATGTTTTTTTTTTAATGCAGCTATTTCCCATTTTTGTTCTTGAAACCTTAGGTTGTCATAAATAAAGGAGAATTGGTTTGTTAATGATAATAGAAATTCAAAGATCTATGAATAAATTGAAAATGAATAAATTTATTATTTTATTTTCTAATGAATAAATTTATTTATAATTATTTCAAAAAGGGAGAATTACTTTTATTATTTCTGGAAAAGTAAAGATGAAAACAAATAGTGCAAAAGAGCAAAAAATAGTTCTATACTTTTAATTTAGCTTTGATGGTGAGATGAACCAGCGGGATTTTGAAGTTATTAACAAGATAAGTAGGATGGCGTATCAGCTCGCTGCTCCATTCTAAACTGAACTGATATGCTTGTTGATTGTATACCAACCTTTTCTTATTTAATTCTTTCGATTTATTTATTTACAGTTGGTACTATGGACGTATAACTAGAGCTGATGCTGAAAAATTGTTGATGAACAAACATGAAGGTGCTTTCTTAATTAGAGTTAGCGAAAGTTCTCCTGGTGACTTTTCTTTATCAGTAAAGTAAGTTTAATTAGTTAGTATTGATGTCTAATATTTACTATCGTATCTTCTTCTTGTGCTGCCTGGTCTCTGGAGAAATCATTCTTATTTTTCAGGATTTTTTAAGGCATTAATTATACATGGATACTAAATCATGCTTTAAGTGTTTATTTACGCTGGAAGTGTAATTATTTTTACATACTGAAAATATTAGATTTATGCTAGGACTAATTTTGAAATACTAAAAAAATTGAAAAATTAGTTTTAAATGGAGTGTCTCAATTTTGCGTATTTGAGAGCAAAATATAGTTTTCTGCAATAATCCAGTATGAGCAGTTGTTTTCTAATAAGGATATTTTGACTAATAAGAGTATAACTAGAGTTGGTGCAAACCTAACCTGTCAGCATTGTGGAAGCTACAGGAGCTATATCAGACCATTTTGTATCATTTCTAATGTATCACAGCTGCACTCCTTTTATCGTTTGCCATAATTGGCTGTCATTCCTGTACCTCGGGATATATTACCTGTTACAGAGCTGCAATGGGCAAAAGTACAATGCCAGACTGTAAGCAATATACAAGAACATTAAACTAAAAATAATCAATGACGTCAGGTCTTGTCCCGACTAATTAGGAAGATATTGCCAAAAATTTCTCCTGTGAGAGACAAATTTTTGACTTGTACATAAAAAGGAAGAAAAGTAACCTAGGCTTGAAAAATTGAAAATAGTCACTTTAAAGGGGGGAAAAAAGGCATATGTTTGAGTGAGGTTGGAAGTCATCTTAATCTGTGGCTCACACCTATGTCTTGGTAATTTTCTTTTACCTTATAGAAATTGAGAGGGTAACGTAATTCAAACATTTGTCATGTTTTTTTTTTTTTTTTCACTTAACTCATTAAAATAAATAACATGACATGTATCAGAGTAAAGTTCATTTCACTTTTTTTTCTGTAGTGCTAATTTTTGTTTTTTATTTTAGATGTGGAGATGCAGTTCAGCATTTTAAAGTATTGAGAGACACGCAAGGAAAATTCTTTCTTTGGGTTGTAAAATTTAATTCCCTTAATGAATTAGTTGAGTATCACAGATCGGCTTCAGTGAGTCGTTCTCAAGACATCAAACTAAAAGATATGCATCCAGAAGAGGTAAGTTTTGGCTTTACATTGAAACATTTATTAAAATGTAATAATAGGTTTAATCTAAACCAGTGGTTCTCAACCTTTTTACAGCTACAGCCCCCTATACGGTTGACAATTTTTTCAGCGCCCCCTTTGCGGACGGACGTAAAAGTGGAAGAGGGAGGGGGAGTAGTTTTCTTGACTGGTTTAACTCTATAATTTTGCCCAAACAGATAGTTGAAAAATGACTATAGAGTAAAAAAACTTATGCTTTTTTTTCTTTAAGATAATTTTTAGAAAAAGCGGGCATTTTCCCCCTCTGAAAAGCTGTGTCAGTAACAGCCAAGTGCCTAGAATGGGTCCATTAAATGAGTGAACCATTTTTAAGGTAAATAAAAACAACACGGTTTGAAATAAAAATGCACCGTTTTCAACATTTTGTTTGAAAACCAATATATTTTGAAAAATACACTACGTTCAAATAGTTCCTGAACAGTCCGATCCCAAACAGTCTTGCTCTTATTTACTTGCAGCTATGCAATACGCATCCACTATTTATTTCGCACGAATATAGGATTTTACTGCGGCCAGGCAATAACACAAAGCCGTTCCTTCTATTTTTCCCAGGAGGGACAAAGACTTGAAACTATGGCCCGTACCTGTCACCTTTAAAGATTATAAATCAAGTTTTAATTTAAAAAAAAACTGGTATAAGTTGAATTTACAAATCACGAGATAAGTTCAATTCAAAGAAATTCTTTTTGATTAATTTATTGCTTTGAAGGTTAGATAAGATAACAAAAGTATAAGTATGCCTTTGGCGACATCAGAGTAAAGACGGCGGTGAAATATCGGGGATATCCCCGAAATTTGTTTTGAAAACAAAGTCTTAAAATTGCGGTTTCTTTAATTTTAGGTTTCGTGGTGTTGAGACTTAAGTTCAGATTCCGCCCCCGGTGAAACATTTAAAATTGACGTAATTTTAGACAATTTTTGGTAACATTAACTAGGGAGAAAGAGGTCTCTTATAAAGATTTTTCATAATTGAAGTTATTTAAAGGCTAAATTTAGTAATGTTAGGGAGGTTCTAACTAACGTTCTCCGAAATTAAAGGATAAAAACACAAAATTTAAACTATTTTTGCTGATGAACAGGGAATGGTCAAGGTTCAGGAGTTTTCTCCGGATTCTTTTTTTTTTTTTCACACTGCACCGTGAAAAATGTGATAGTTTTGCGATAGACCTTTGATGTTGTTAGGGGGATACTCTAACGACATAAAAAGTCGGTCAAGTTAAGTGGCTCTCAAATTCAAGTGCTATTGGTAAATTGTAGGCTATCCTTCATGATGTTAGAAGAAAGATCAGGGTTCAGGAGAAATCCGTCAAAAATAAAATTTTAAGCTGTCCCTTGGTGATATAAGAGATGAGGGTGTCCTGCCGCCCTGCATAAAACATGTCTTCACAAGCACATTCGAAAATATACCCACCACCCCTTACCGCCCAAAATCTGTCCACCGCCCCCCTGCCGCCCAAAATACGTTCACCGCCCCTCAACATCTGCCCACCGCCCACTGGGGTGCGATATCTCCCCCGTTGAGAACCACTGATCTAAACCATTTGAAGGCCCTCTATTTTTGTAAATGATACTGGTGCATGATAAATCTCTCATTGTCACAGAGTCCCATTCAAAATTAACCCTACACTGCATGGTGTTGCCAATTGGCTACATGGACAATTTGTCCTTCTTATGAATAGCAGAATGTAGTCAAAAGGCAACTCAATGCATAAAAAGCAAGTATTGAGTATATTTAAAGCAATTACAACCATTTATCCTCCATACATGGTAGCACTGGTCTGTTACATGCTCTTAAATGAATCCATATGGATAGCTTTTAAAATCACTCAAACTACCATGTTTTGAAATTATTTTTTACAATGAAATATTTTTCTTCGTCTTTTAAAAAAAATAACATGAATAAAATAAACATTTATCTTTCGTTTAAGATGCGTTTTACATCAAAATAATTATTTGGAAAAAATCTAGGACATAATACACGTCTGTAGCCATTTGGCAACATCATGCAATAAGCATCCAGAGAACACTTCGATTCATCTCTATAGTTCATAAAGTATGTGCTTTGTTTATGTTTCACGCTAGCTTCTTTCTCTTTTTGGAAGGTATAATATAATCATGCGGACCCAAAAGTGGTACTTTCGGCTGTTCTACCGTTTATAAGACCTCGCAATTATCAATGCTTAGTTGATATTCAACAGAGTGAACAAACAAAAAATCAATAGGGAAAAGCCTTTAAAACGTGTTCATTTTAGATTTCAGTTAGCACAAACGTTGTGCTTACACGGACAAGTAAAGTCATTAAAAATTTTAAAATGTAGTTTTAAAAAAAACTAAAAAATACGCTTTTACATTGGAATGTAATTGGGTGTGATCATCACGGGTTTCCCTCTGATTTTCAAAACTACTGAATATCCGCACTTAAGTTTACATGTACTTATAATACATCAATATGCAATACAGTTTAGCCTTTAGTATTAAAAATAATATTAAATATATTACTTTTATATTTGCAAAGAACGTAAATTTTATCTTTTATTCAGAGTTACATACATACATACATACATACAAACAAACCCACATGTGAAATTAATAAAAGCGTATTAAAGAGACCATTAGCTACAGAGGAACTAGTTACAAACCAAAAAAAAAAAAAAAGAGAAAAGAAAGAAAGCTTGCGCGAGAGAGCCTCCAAAAGACATCAGATTTGACAAAATTGATCATCGGAAAGTATAAGTACATATAAAAATAATGTAAAATGTCAAAATGTAAAGGATTACAAGAGTACAGTGCACCAAATGTTCAATTCCTCTATTTTTTTACAAAAAAAAACTAATTTCAAGACTATCATTTACAATCATTTTTATCTGTTGAATGCATGGTGTAGCCATTTGGCAACAAAACTATTTTTAATTAGAAAGGGGTGAAAATTTAGAGTTAAATTTTTTTAAATATTTTTCCATGTTTTCTTATTACATTGACAAACACATATATTTTTTTCTACGAAAAATAAAAAATCATGCAGTGTAGGGTTAATATCTCAATCTTTGCTGGATCGTGTTGCTCAGCTCCTGGTTCAAAAAAAAAAAAAAACCTAAATGAGACGGTTTGCTGATATATTTCGATCAATATATATCATGATATATATTGCAACATATATCTGATATTTATTTTGAAAATATCATAATATTTTGATATTTCCGATATTTATTGTGCCAAATACGACTTCAATACAAAAATATATTGATCATATTAACATTGCTTATTTATTAATAAAATACTAATCAAAAAGCCATACTACTTTTATTTAATGCATCATTAATATTACAGTCTAAAGTTTTTATTTAATTCTAAAGAAATTATTCATAGAGTAAGGGAACTTGATTGAAACGCTGCTCAAGAAAATATCCAGTTCCAGTGCTTAACGAATCGCCCATTTTGCAAGGACTAGGCCCACAGCACAAGGCGCCCCCCCCCCCCCCCTCTTCTTTCACAGCAGTCCTGATACAACACGCATTTCCAAGGTCGAACTATATGGAAAGTTATTACAAGTCAAAGCAGTATCACGCCTTTTTCTCCCTTCAAAAAATTGTTTTCATCTAAACATGCTTTCCACTTTCAAAATTGAATTTTATCCCTTTTTTAGTTTTAAGTTTTGTATTATTATTTATGTATATATTTTAAGATATGTGTTGGAACTGCTAATATAACATATTTTATCTGTTAATGCTTGGGGTAATTTTCTCATTTCAGTTCCTGGTTCAAGCCATGTATGATTTTCAACCTCAGGAAGCTGGAGAATTAGAATTTCGACGAGGTGACATAATAACAGTAATGGATCGTTCTGATCAAAATTGGTGGGAAGGTGAAATAGGCTCTCGCAGAGGATACTTTCCGGCCACCTATGTTGTCCCTTATCATACATAAATGAAAGTCACGACTTTCCTTCTGTACATACATATTTGAGCAGTAATCTCAAATCTAAGGTTTTGTCCACACCTTTATACTAAAACATGAAGTAATTTTCTTATATAAAGAAAAAAGTTATCTGTCCACTATTTCTGGATTTTTGAAACCTCAATTTTATTTTAAATTTTTAACACCATGTAAGAAAACTAGCAGCTGGCTCCAAATTGAAATATCTTCATTTACAATGTGAAAATCTTCCTTATCATGTAGATGCATCAGTAAAAAATATAAATATCCAGTAACATGTTAAAGTATTTTTGGAAGTGTTACCAAATTTGAAGTATAACATTATTTTCTTAGCTTGATAGTCAAGTTATAAATCCTGTCATTAATGTGTTCTGACAACAATAGATTTTGTTTATTATGAAGCAATTATCTAAAACAACTGGGTGTCTTCAGGTAATTCAGCAACTAATCTTTTACAAGGAGAAAAACTGTACTAGTGTTAAAAAATCAACGAAGAGACTACTAGACAGTGCTCTTACCAATAAGACAGGAAACTAGTTGGTCTAATTCAAAAAGTTGAAAATGTGATGTGGTAGTCCTGAAATTCAGGTATACCTCACTTCCCTAGAGCTGAGACTAACAGATTTTCTATGTGGGCTGAAAATTTGTGGTTGTCAATGGAGAAGACTTGGGTTAACCAATGTATAGTTAGTTAATCCATATTCAGACAATTAAACTTTTCTTGTATAAGGCTTTTTGCTTATATTATTGAAATTGTGTCAAAAAACATTAGCCATTTGTAGTATAAGTCTTAGTGTTATGACATCATTAAATGAAAATTAATGTGTGTAAGTTGTGTTGTTAAAATAATGCAAATTAGTTTTCTTTTGTTTTCACTTCTAAAAAATATATTTGTGATGTTTAAATATATGTACAAGTAAGCAAACAAGGGGGAATAAATTTCATTTTAACCAATTCAGTGGTTATCAATTTGTGGATAGGTGTGGATAAAACCTATTAGTAAAGTTTGTCCTAGATGTTAACTAATCATGTTGTGATGATAGTAAAGTGCTTTTCCTTGCAATTTTGCTAAGACATTTTGAATTTACTGAAATCTGGGCTTGTTAAGCAATTCTTCTTTTAAAAACTTTTATATATGTGTGAAAATGTATAAGTATTAAGTAAATACTTTTCA
The DNA here is from genome assembly GCA_038373865.1 of Uloborus plumipes. Lineage (NCBI taxonomy): Eukaryota > Metazoa > Arthropoda > Arachnida > Araneae > Uloboridae > Uloborus > Uloborus plumipes. The sequence goes on from JAXGGA010000288.1 coordinate 77,944, forward strand.
TTTTTTGGAATTCTCAATATGTTGAATGAATTCTAATGAAAATTATGAAAAGAATTGATCAAATTCATCTTAAGTTCAATTTACTTGCCAATAGGCTTTTGATGAAAAATGTTAACTTGAAGATAATTGCAAATCTGATGAATAAAATTCATCTAAAACTTAACATATTTATTGTTGTCTCTTGTGTATTCAAGTTTCAATCATCAGTTTTATATTATACTTTTAAGGCAAGTTATATCTTCTGCATTTAACTTGTATTTGTTCATTTTGTGAAGTCTAATTATTTGTACAAATATTAAGATTTCAATGTTTTCGGGTCTCTAAGTTATGAGAACAAACTCTTGTGATACAATTAGGCACAAAAATGGACTATTTTAAATGCAATTTAATTGTAAATCATTTCAATATGACTCTGTATTTTATAATGCTCAAAGTTTTATTTAGATCATATAAAATGCCTATTTCTACAATTTGATTTTTTTTTTTAATCATTGCTAGAAGCTTTTGTAAATTATTCATCAGCCAATAAAAATGTGTTTGTTTTCTGAAGATGTAATTTTCAATTTGTTTCACTGTTTATTACAAATTTCAAAATGTAGAATTGTTTGCATTTTTTTCCCAGCCAAAAAAAAGTTTGCAATGGCATGACAAGTACGAGAAAAAAAAAATCCGATTGATTTCCTAACAGTTAAATCTGTTTCTCAAGGCTAGACTAATAAAAGTCACATTTGATAGGGCCGTCCGGGGGGGGGGGGTCCAAACACAATGCAATTTCATCGGAAAACATAAAAAACCACGCCCACTTATATGTAAATACATTGATTTCTCAAAGTCTGGGGGGGGGGCAATTAACCCCCCTGACCCCGCCTAAATGACGGCCAGCATTTTGACTACTTCACAAGAGTGTGAAAACAGTTGTTGCATGCAAAGAATGGAACTTAAGCTCTTTTAACACTGCTAAATAACTGTGGAGGAATTTCTTTTATAGAAAAACATTCTCATAGTTCGATGCAGAATAAGATTGTTCATACAATGCCGTAATAAAGGGAAAATCGCTTTTGTTGGACTTACGTTAGTCTGGCTCTGAGATACATAAATCAACATTGAAAGTTGAAGATAAAAATAGATCTAATAGGTGCATCTCGATAAAATTTTCAAAACTGGATGCATAGAATCCAGATAGCACCTGCATAGATGTTTTTTTACACTGATATCCCCCCCTCCCAGAAACTAATTTACACTACTATGTGTGGAAATGAAAGTTAATAAACAATGCAAGCAGCAGTCAAAGGACCCCATGTTATCATGAGGTTGCCTAAAGACAATGCATCTGAAGTTCATGAAATGATTCAAATGAAATAGCCTCCAACTCTTTAAATCAATGCTCCTTACACAATTACACTATTTTTTAAATAGACAGTACAGCTTTGTAAAAAAGTTGCACACATACCTATCTCAGACAGATAAAAGTTTTTGATTTAACTCAAAGCATTTTTGGATCCACAACTTTTAAGAAGTTTTATTACCTTCTTTTCTTGCTGCCAATCAATAAGATTTTAAAACAATAAAGCTGAACTTAACTAAATAAAAATGATTTCTGTTTGATTTTTGAGGATTTTCCCTAAATGGTAAGATGGATACCTACAGCACAATGGTTTTGTTATTTCTTACAATATTTAAAATTCAGCGAACATAAGTGTTAAGTAGGTTGCTAAATAAATAAAATTGTACAAACAAAGATTATATAATACTTTATTTGGAGTTCATATATTTAAAAAAATTAGTTTTTACTTTCATTGGAGCAGACACAGTTTTGGCAACTACCACAAGAAATTTTTTTAGAGTCGATTTCTACGGTCTGATGATTTGGGGTCCAGTTTCCTAAACTCTGAGAGGAATAGAAATCCATGGGATATTTCTCTTGCCATTCTATTTCTTTCATTGCTGCAGCAAACTCATATGGTGAAAGAAGAGGTTTGCCAAAAGCATAACCCCAGTCAATAGACAGTCTCGGACATGCTACTTGAATCCAAGCATCAACATCTGAGAATAAACTTAATTTTTCTGGAAATATTTCGGATAGTAACACTATGATGTGCTTTTTTTTATTTTTTTCAAGAATAGATATGATATTTTCCATAACTTTTGGGCTACCCTGTCGTCCCAAAGTTCCTAATATGAGTCCAAATTTTTCAGCTGTTGCAACACGCTGTATGCTCTCCTTCCGAACTGAAGTCATTTTGTCATAATCGTAGAATTCTTGTGTGATGGTTTTATCATATGGATTATACCTGAAAAATATGAAAATTGAATAATAAACAACATTCTCAATTAAAACAAAAGATAACATCAGAATAGCAAGCATTTTCGTTAAAACGTTACTTGGCATATTTTCTATATTTGGCAAAATCAATAGTTTTTTATTTATTGAGAGCTATTGCAAACTATAAAAATTTTGTAGTTGGGGATATTCAACAACTTTGGTTTCTAAATTTTTGGATTGCCATAAACTTGTAGATATTGCAAATTGCTTTAAGCAATTTTTTTACTCTCGACAAAGTCTAAGTATTCAAGCTGCAAAACCAAGTGACATATCTTTAACGGACCTAATAACAATTACAGAGAAATGCTACAAAAGCAAAGTACACATCAAAACTCAGAAAAATTGGATTCTTAAACTGGATGCAAAATGATTGCATTATTCAAAATGAAGGTATCAAAAGTATAAAAACGGCAAATAAAAGCATGTATTAACGCAGTACAATTTTAGAATGTCATTTTAACAGTTCTACATGATGAACATTATTAATAATTATCGATATAATCGTGAAAAATGTGGAGTAAGGGAAAAAATTTCGAATGTTTGAAGATAAAAGCATAGAGAAAAATACCAGAACTCCAGTATAATACATCAACACAATCACCCGTGGGATTAGTGGTAGAAGAAAATATTTAAGGGCATGTATTAACTAAAAAAAAAAGTAAGTCCTAGTTTATAAGGAGAGAAAAGCAAAATTCAGGAGTTTTAAGAAAACTTTATTTTATCTTGTTAGAAAGTAGGAGTTTTATAATAAGTTTGTAAGGAGTACAAACACTGTACAGTTCGTTTGAGCTGGGGCTCAACTAATTTCAATAGCGTGGACCATAGAATTTGCGACAATGGAAACTGGGAGAACTCTCTGAAACTTTGGAGAGGTCAGACATGCATTCTGACTCTACAAAAATCTGTTTTAACTTCTGAATCCAATGTCTATTCCTAAGATTTGTAAATACAGTAGAGTCTCTAAAATTTGAAGCAATTGGGGCCCACTGCGCCTCAGATTATTGAAAACTCAAACTATCCGGAAAAATTTTATTAAATGAAATTTTACTGTATTTGGGGATATGTAAGGATGTGCCCTTTTTACTTTTCTGTCCAAGTACTTAAATATTTTCATTTTAATTACCCCTAAAAGAAATTTGAAGGTTTTTTTAATGATGTCTGCATACATACTGTTAAACCAAAATATATATTTTAATTATCCCCGAATCTATTTCGAAGAATTTCGTTTTGTCTTCTAAATATTTGTTCTTGCTTGCGTATTTGTCTTAAAGAGCAAAAAAAAATATTGGCTGTTGCAAATTAAAATTTCGTTTATGCAACTCGAACGGCTGCAGCTAGCATTTGGTTGTTCATCTCCTTTTTGGATTAAAACTAGGTGTTCCAAAATGGCTATTGGTAAAATAATGAGTGCTTATCAATCCGTTAGCCTGGCGCAAACGAAAAATCAAAAATTCTCAATGTCGGCAAGCGAATGGAATGACAAACCTATCGACGATGGAACAAAAGTTCTCTCAACGATAAACAAGTATGGTTGTAAGAAATTTGGCAGAATTCTACATTATTTAGCTATATATTATTTGGCGATTTTTCACTCCCGACTAAGGCGCAAGTGAAAAATAATGTTAATTTTAAATAATTTTTTATATCATGTCCAAAACATCTCAATCCATCTCTGGAAGTTGATGAATATTTTATGGCCTCTTGGTAAGTATTGTTCGACACTGACCTCTCAATGCCTATTTATTACTTTGTTGTACTTGTGATTAATAAAATTTTACAATCACAATTACAAATTATTTTTAAATTATATTTACACAAATTATTTGCTCATTCTAAAAAAATCTTTTTCAAATAAGCAGCACTAATGTGTGTAATAAGCTACCTAATGTGTGATATCATTTATGAACAGACCCTTAGGCTATAATAATGCCAACAGTTTTTAGTATATATCAATTAAACTGCAAAAAGAGAGTGAATACTTACCGAAAAAACTTTAAATCTGGATTTGCAATCATCACAGATTCCAAATGAAAACGTCCATCACCAATGAAAATAACTGATTCAGCAACCTTAATTTTAGGAGATGTACATCCCAAGACTTCCCCAGGTGATAGAGGCTTGCACTGTGGCATTTCTATATTAAAACCTTTATTTTTTAGGTCATTAGAAAGATGCTGAAGGGTTGCAACAAACTGAATAGTACTAAGCAATGCCAGAGAGGAATTTTTATTAAAGTTTTTTTCAACTGTTTCAATTGCATGTAGAGAATCAATTTTAATATCAACAAAAATATATAGCATGTTGATGTTATTAGTAATATTAACAGGAATTAAACAACTATGTCCATAATGAATCAATAAGTCTGCATCTAAAGCACGTGCAGTAAAATCATCGATACAACAAGCACCATAAGTAACATCCCCCATAATAATTACTTCTACGCCATTGAAATTTTCAAGTATGTCTGCAATAGTTAAGGAAAAGATTAATAAACCCTCAGGAAACTGAAGTGCAACGCATTTAGAATTAGTCTTTTTAATCCTCCAAATTGTCTTTGGAATTTCAAAGTTATAATTTTGCGGAAGAACACTCATTGCATCAAGCAACTTGGGATTTTCAGATATTTCAGGTGGAACACCTGAAATTGACTTCCGCGTAGAGCGAAAAACTTTTCGATTTGGCTTAGCAGCTATTACAACTGGTGGTAAAGTCTGTGTACTTCCAATGCTAGACATGACGAAAATATACACCCTATATCCTAAATGAAATAAATATTACAATTTATATTGCGTGAATGTTATTTATTTAGTTTTCAATTGAAGCTTGCAATTGCTTTCACACTGTGTTTGTTTACATTAAATTAAAGAGCACCCCTTGATGAGTTGAGATATCCGAGTTTTTTTTTTTTAATCGATTTTTCACAAGTAACATTTTTAATTTTATTAAAACCTCAAAATCAGTTTTGAAATCATTCATTAAGTTCTTTAATATGATAAAAAAAATCCTTTTACTGTTATGAATTTTATTATATTGAATTTTCAACAAAAGATTACCGCGCTTGCATCAAATCGCAAACTCTATTTCTGCTACTGCGCATGCTCAGATGAGAAGGTTGCCTCAACTGAAACTTTATCGACGTTTTGGCCGAGACTAGTATTCGTACAGAAAAAGTATTTAAAATCTTGAAAAAATTATGCAGAAAAAAATCGTTGCTTGAATTTTGCTGCATATTTTCAATAAAACTTGTTTTTCAAAAATATTAAAGGTTAGAAAACGCGATTAACAGTATCAGAGAAGACACACCGCCCGTTGATTGGCAAGTCGTAGCCTAGGCTACGGGCAAGCAAAGTTAAATCCGAAAGCAACCCCTGGAGGATCGCCTATGCGATTGGAACTTGCAACTTGAACTTCAAGGTATTTTTGCCTGTCAAAATTCTGGCAATGAAATATTGTGTTTAATTTAAATGGCGGCAAAACATTACGAAATGGAAGGTATTTCTATCTTGGTAAGTATATGAAATATTTCTTTAAATGTTTGGAAATTACAGTGACATACTTGCGAACCTACTAGCACGTTATGTTTTCTCACTGTGAGGCAATCTTTATTACTAGTTTCATGATTCAAATCATTGCTTGTTGACTCGCACACATGGTTGAAGTATTATGTCGCAAATATTTTACAGAAAATACCTGATCAGGCTCTTTCACGCCGTGTTCACGCTGTCTTTTCACCTCATAATGATTTCTTAGTGTATGGTGTTCCAGAATCGACAGGTAACTATTGTTTTGCTTTTTTTGTAGACTGTGGAGTTAGTTCCCTTTTGTAGATTGATTCTTAATCTATATTTTATTTCAGAAGAATGTAGACCGCAATTTCTTCATGTAGTCAGTACAAAAGCTGCTCTATACAATCAGTATGTCCGTAAACTTGTCAATGAGTCACATGGTAAGTTCATGCATTTTTAATCTTCTTTTTATATTTCTGAATTATCTAAAGAATTTAGTTTCTCGTGATCTGTAAAAAGAATCTTGGTCGTAAGTTTGTATTACAGCTAGAGAAGTTGGACGAGAAATTTTCGAATCTCTAAGTGACCGTTAATTGGATAATTAGGTCAGTAGTATTTAGCGTACAACTACATTTCAGTTTTATTTAAAGAACAGCAGTAGTTATTGTAAGGAAAGTAGGGATGGACCGGATAGTGATTTTGTCGGATATTGGATATCCGGTGTCTCATCTCAAGCCGGATACCGGATATACGGAATTGTGCCGTGGATGTCCTGCGGATATCCGGCATTACATTGCATGTTTGCTTATTTTTATGTAATGCAGCTTCAAAACAATAAATCAAAGTTGTTTCTCGCATCATTTATTTCTTTAAGAACATGTTAAATACATTCAAGTTAATTTTTAAAGCCTCTATTTTATTGTACAGGAGGAGCGCTACATATGAAATGAACACTAGCATATTGTGATTTCTTTCTAAATTATGTATTTTTATCAAAAGAGACAAAACTTTAAAAGATAGAATTAAATATTTCTGTATGTACTCAAAGTTTAAACATTTAATTACTCTTAGTTTAAAATTTTAAGCTTTTCTGTTTCAATATCATTTTAATAAGTTTCTACGTAAATGATATAGTTATTAAATATTTCACCAATATTATATACACGATAATTGATTTACAAAAAGAGAAAGAAAAAAACTAAGCTCAGATAAACTTTTTTTTTTTTCAAATAAATACATATTTTATTAGAATTTTATGAATTTAAACTTCATTACAAAGTATCACATTTTCTTATTTCTAATTTTGCAATAATATAACGGAAAATTTTGCTTTGAAATTCTTTTTTTAAAAGAATAATACGCTTATAATTTTATTTAACATACAAGTTAAAGAAGAAAATATTAAAACAGGACCAGTGTGTTAAAAAATAATACAGTAGCCCCTCGTTATATCGCTCATTCGGATATATCGCTTTTTTCTTTTGTCTCCCCCCCCCCCCAAGAAAAAACTTTTAGTTTGGAACCATTTTTGAGAAAATATGTAAGGTGCTCAGAAAAGGTCTCTTTCTCATTTATTTTGTCATCTTTACTAATATATAAAGTTGTAGAGTTTGTTTGTTTGTTTGTTTGTTTGAACACGCTAATCTCAGGAACTACTGGTTCGATTTAAAAAATTCTTTTTGTGTTGAATAATCCATTTATCCAGAAAGACTTTAGGCTATAGTTTGAAAAGATTCAATAAGCGATTCGATTTTTATTCGAATTCAAGGCAATTTTCACATAAATCGCCGAATACTGGGGTTAAAAATTATACAAATACAAATACAAATGTGACGACCAGCAACAGGCTCTGGGCCCAACTGGGCTGGTCCTAGTCAAATTATAGATTCCAATGAAGATCAATGGCCCTCTTAAAACTATCTACTCCCTTGCTCCTTACCGCCTCTTCCGGTAAACTATTCCAAGTTCCCACTACTCTGCTAAAATAGTAATTTTTCCGAATTTCCAGGTTAGCCTGAGATTTAAACAGCTTATAACAATGACCCCTTGTCCTGCTTTCCGTGCAAAAATTTAACCCTATAACATCTTTCATTTTGATAAATTTAAACAACTGAATCATGTCCCCTCTGGTTCTCCTTTGCTCAAGACTATACATATTAAGCATTCTAAGTCTGGAATCATAGTCTAAATTAGAAAGTCCATTCACTAACTTTGTAGCCCTCCTTTGTACCCTTTCCAATAAATTAATATCTTTCTTAAGGTAAGGAGACCAAAACTGAACAGCATACTCTAAATGAGGTCTTACCAAACTTCTATATAAAGGCAGAAGAACCTTCTTTGATTTGTTTGAAATAGATCTATTTATAAACCCAAGCATCCTATTGGCTTTGTTACTAGCTATGCTGCACTGTTGACTAAACTTGAAGTCTTGATTTATTAAGACACCTAGATCCATAACATTTTCTGCCTTACTAATGACTGAACCCTGTAAATAATAGCTTGTATGCTTATTCCCATGACCTAAATGCAGCACTTGACATTTCCCAACATTTACTGCCATGCCCCACTTGTCTGCCCACTTAGTAATATGATCCAAATCCTCTTGCAGCTGATTTACTTGTTCATCATTTTCTACAACCCTCATAACTTTGACATCATCAGCAAAACAATTCATGTTTCCAGAAACATTTTCATGAATATCATTCATAAAAATAATAAACAAAAGTGGACCTAAAACTGATCCTTGGGGAACCCCACTTAAAACCTCACTCCATTTAGAATGATTACCCCTTACAACTACTCTTTGTTTCCTTCCTGTCAGCCAATTCCTAACCCAAACTAAAATTTTACCTCCAATTCCTATATCAGCTAATTTACTGAGTAGTGCAACATGCGGCACCTTATCGAAAGCTTTTTGAAAATCAATGTAAACAATATCTACACACTTTTTGTTATCTAAAGCCATGGTGACCTTGTCATAAAAATGTAATAAATTAGTAGCACACGATTTACCTTTCCTGAAACCATACTGCAAACTAGTCAACAGACTATTATTTTCTAAGAAATCCATAATCTTAATTTTAAATAAAGTTTCAAAAATTTTGCAAACCACTGAGGTAAGACTGACAGGTCTATAATTTCCTGCATTACCTCTAGACCCTTTCTTGAAGAGTGGCGTAATGTTAGCCAGTTTCCAGTCCTCTGGCACTGTCCCTGAGTTATACGAAGCATTGAAAATTTTTACAATAGTATCTACTAATTCCTCAGCACATTCAACTAGAATTTTTGGGTAAATATTATCTGGTCCCGGAGCTTTAGTTGTTTTAATTTTTTTCAAATGAAGTAAAACGTCCTCCCTAGAAAAAACAAAATCCTCAAGCTGTAGAGTAGCTTGTGTCTTACTTGTGTCAACTGTTGAGATACAGTTATCGTTAAAAACACTGGAAAAAAAGTCATTTAGAACATTAGCAATATCCCCATCATTCTGAATTAAATTTCCATGCTCATCAACCAGTGGCCCAATTTGACTATTTCGAACTTTCCCAGAATTTGCGTAAGCAAAAAACCCCTTTGGGTTCCTGTCAATATTATCTGCAAGCTTTTGTTCCACTTCTCTTTTCTGAAACCGTACCAAATACTTAAAACTACGCCTAGCCTCACAATACTGTAGCCTATCTGTGCTGTGACCAGTTTCTTTTAACTGACGAAAAGCAGCTTGCTTACGGTTTAGAGCGTCCTTAGTTTCCCTAGTGAACCACATGGGCCAAATTTTAGTGTTTACCCCTTTTCTCCTAAAAGGAACATAATCCCCAACTGTTTTTGCTAGTTTTTCCTTAAACTCAGTCCACTGCAGATTTACCTCGCTATTGTCCAAACCTGATGAAAAAACTGTTTTCAAACTCTGCCTGAGTGCGACAAAATCAGTGTTTCTGAAATTAGGCACAATCCTAAAATTTTTGTCTTTGTGCATATCAAACTTAATCCCAAACCTAATACTGTTGTGGTCACTATCCCCAATATGCTCCCCTACACATAATGCCTGAACAGAACCTTCAACATTGCAGAAAACTAGATCCAAAACAGCATCCTGCCGTGTTCCCCCAGAAACAACTTGATCTAAAAAACAGTCACCAATTACTTTTAGAAATTCCTCTTCTTTACTATTATTGGGGTAAGAATTATTCCAATCAATGCCCGGAAAATTGAAATCCCCCATTATAATTACCGGTCCCTTACTCGACATGTCTCTAATAATACGATACATCTCTTCATCTTGACCCTGGCTTAGATTAGGTGGCCTGTAAATGTTACCCAAACGCAATTTTTTACCCTTACTGCTCATCAGTTCTAGCCAAACCATGTCAATATCATTAGGTTTGTCATTTATTGCCAATTCATTGCAAGTTAAAGTATCCCTAACATAAAACAAAACCCCACCACCTCTTTTACCTGCCCTATCTTGTCTAAACAAATTATACCCAGCAATACACAATAAATCATCATCATTTTTGGTAGCCCATGTCTCGGTAACTCCAATAATATCCAACTTCTCATCTATAATTATGCTTTTCAATTCTTCCATCTTGTTCCTAATACTGCGAGCATTGGTATAAAGAACCTTAAGCATGCCCAACTTGCTTTTATTCAACCCCTTGCGATTTCTTGAATCGAAATTGTTAAAATGACTGCTCTTATTCGTCTCCCTATTACTATTTCTAATAAAACCTAAAGAGTTTGCATTCTTTTGAAAACTGCTCCTTGAACCATGCCCCCCATTCCAACTTAGTTTTTTGACTCAGAAGCCTCTAAAACCAAACCACTAACCATTTTGACCCCTATAGAACTCAGATGCAGGCCATCCCTACCAATCCAATCACGCTTGCAATGACTCCACACATCAACAAACCTGACACCGCGCTTTTGGCAAATTTCTTTTAGTAACAGGTTCATGCACCTAGCCCGCTGATTCAACCAGCTCCTGTGCACTCCATACCTGGGAAGCAAACCAACCACTTGGACACTGGTCGAACAGTTAGTTGCTTTGTCCAACAGGGAATTCCATTCTTTCCTAAACTCCTCATTATTACTATGGCCTACATCGTTGGTTCCCACCCACAAAGTAACTATATCCTCCTTATGAAATGTCCCCTTCTTCTCTGCAACCTTATTTACATCCTTCACCCGAGCCCCTGGTAAACAACACCTAGCCACCTTACGTTTTACCCTCCCGATTGAATTTCCCACTTCGCGCACCATTGAGTCCCCCAAAATTACCCCCTTCATTTCCCAGTCCGTCTCCTTACTAATAACTTCCCAGTTCACCTCTGGAACATCCCTACTAACTAACTCACAGCTAATGCCCACATCCTTTTTAGTAATTTCCCCCTTCCCATCTGGAGTGCTTATCTCATCCTCCTCTATCCCACAACCTAAGGCTATTTGGGCCTGCAAAATGGTCATGCTATGTTTCAATTCAGAGAGCTCAGCACACTTGGTGCAATTACTTGCACATATAAATGTTGTATATCGTTGGAAGCAGAAAAATTTTGTCCGTCCTATGCAGTTTGTTCCAATTCTCTAACTTAAACACAGCACGAGTTATTCAATTTTTAAACTTGCCTTTTGCAAGGCTTCGCTCGATTTCTTGCTATACTTGGTTCATTAAAACCATCAATAAAAAATAAACTAGTTATTCCACAGTTTTGATTTTTACGCCATTGGATAGAGCGATATTTTTAACCCCAGAATTGATTCGACTTACAGTCGAAGAACCAAGCTTTTATCTCCACTAGAAAAAACGTTACAAGCGTTTGAACTTTGAGTTGGAAAACCTCTTTCCTGATCAAACTATTAACGTTTTATTGCGTTGCTATGGCGACATCTTTTAATTTCATTGTTGGTGTCCTTTTCTTCATTTCGTTTCTTAAAAGCATTTCATTTTACGGCGTTTCAACAAGGCAAATAATGCGATCGTCCGTGTTTCATTTGAATTCCTGCCTACTTAATGACTTTATATTTTTTTTCTGGTACCATTTTGAAAATGTGTTTCAAATTAAATTGTAATTCATGTTTTTAGCAGGGATTTTTTTTTTTGGCTGCGATCTAAATCTTAAAATAACTTTTTTGTTTGGAATTGTGCAATTAATGTTACAGGAAGAGAGCGGTTTGGAAATATTTGTTTTTGGTAGGGAATTGTATTTGTTTATTTGGGAGAGTGTTAAATATATGCTACTTGACATTGTTTTTATTCCTGAGGAAGCATGTGCAAATAATGCGATTGCCTTTTTTATGCGGGAAAGTTTTTTAGCGAGCCGCTTTAGCGGGGAGTAGTTTTTTGAAACCGGTTTCGCTAAAACTTTCCTCCCTCCTTTAAATGCGAGCGGCCTTGACGGCGAGTTATTTGTTTTAACTTTCCTTACTACTTTAAAGGCAAGCCGCCTTGGCGGCGAGTAGTTTGCTGAAACTTTCCTCGCTACTTTAAAGGCGAGGTGCCTTGGCGGTTATATATCATTATATACCGCCTTGACGGCGAGTAGTTTATTTAAATTTTCATCACTACTTTAAAGCCTGTGCAACGCCGGGCCCAACAGCTAGTCAATGAATAAAACGAAGGTTCTTCTATACGATTTTGGATTCTTATTTCACCAAAACAATAGGTTAATTTTATGTCTGTATACATATTTTTTAAGACCTGCACATTGTAACAACAACTACGGTAAGTTATATTTTTTGTTACTTTTGACTGAAAAAAAAAATCTAATGTTCGAATAAATGAAATATGTATGTGAAAATGTATAGTGCACGTATAATTTACTTGCATGCTGGATAAAAAACTATTTTTAATGACCTCGGTTATATCGCGCTTTCGGATATATCGCGCTTTTTTCTTAAAAAGCGCGATATAACGAGGGGTTAATGTAATAATAAACTTGTACTCAAATAATCAATTAAAAATTTATATATAACTCCAAAAAACAAAGGTACATATTTTCTGAAGATTCAAATCAGCAGCTTAGATATATTTTTAAAAGTTATGCTAAAGTTGCTCACTTTTTAAAAAACAAATGAGTAAACTTATACTTAAATAATCAACTTGAAATTATACTTTAGTTCCAAAAAATTAAGATACACATTCTTAAAAGTAGCAAATTATCATTTTAAATACATTAAGAGTCATGCTAAACACATGCACTTTTTTAAAAACAAATTAACAAACTAATTCTTAAACAATCACCCTGAAATTCAACTTCATTTTGAAAAAATAAAGGTACATGCTTAGGTGCAAATGTTATATTTATGGGTTATTCCAGCCAAAGTGGTACAAATCATGTCCAAAATTCTCGAGTTAAGTTTATCAAATGAAGTAATTTTCGCCAACTAATCGTTGTTTTAAAAATTATTCTCTGTTTATTTGTGCATAATAAAGTGTAAATGGCTTGTATGAATCATTCATTAAGGGTTTTGAATAGTTTGACCACTTTGTGTAACAGAGGAGACAAATGAGGTTTGAAAAATATATTTCGAATCGTAAAGAAAAGTTAATTATAGAATTAGTATAAAATGGACTAAACATCCTAAAACTATAATTCTGTCTGCAATTTCAAGAAAAAATATTTTTTGCACCATTAATGCAACTGTAACAGAGTGGACATCCCACAGTGCAAATTAACTATCATCAGCAAAGAATTTTATGCTTATCTTAGTTGCCGACTATATAGTTCAATGTATCAAAGTAATCACAGCAAATACATTATTTGTATTTCTTTAAAAAAATCTCACATTGAATGCATCTGCGTATTTTATTTCTGAAAGGCTTGTAACAGAGTGGACAGTTTGAAACAGAAAAAATCTAGGAACAAAGTTAAATAAGTGCTTTTCCAAGATTTTTTTTTGTTTACATGTACATAAAAATCAGCAGAAAGGGTGTTAGAAGTATTTTTTGTGCTGTGTATTGCAAATGATTTTGTTAATACATTTCAGCTTAATCTTAAATTACATTTTGAGTCCTAGCAATTTGAAGCTGGGGCAGATCATTTTTTCCTTCTTTTGCCAAAGATTTTTTTTTTTTTTTAATTCTTTATAAATGGCTTATGCCTAAATAAGTATTGGTTACACACAATTAGATGAAGAACAAATAAAAAAATACAATTAATTGGTGGTAAATATTAAAATTAATTACCAAAATTCTGAAGTATCGGGACTGATTTGTACCATTTTCGCTGAAATGACCGATATATTATTATTATTATTATTAAAAATTATTCTAAACATGTTCACTTTAAAAAATAAATTAATAAACCTATATCTAAATAATTAACTTAAAGTTTTACTTGAATTCCAAAAAACAAAATACACTTTCTAAAGATGCAAATTAACATCAAAGTCAAGTCTCAATAGCTCATAGTCCCAAGGGACCGGCTAAAAGCTTAGAGTTATTGGTAGTTCGAGTTACAAGCAGTTCCTACCGTCTTTTCAAGAATTTGGGACCAATTGAAAACTTTGAAATAAAGGTATATTTGAGTTTATAAAGCTTCGAGTTATCGAGACTCGATTGAATGTTATTGAGGGTCATGCTCAGTGGTTGGAAAAACTACATTTCTTTTGTAGTGAGCTACAACTACAACTACTTTGTTATAAATGTAGTTAACTACAGCTACAACTACTTTTTTTTTAATGTAGCGACTACAAACTACTTTTGAATTGTAGTCGCTACTTCGCTACTTTTCAAAAAAAATAAAAATAATAAATAAATAAATAAAATAAAATAATAATAAATAAAAAACATACACCGTTTGAGGATTGACCGAAAAAATTCGAAAAGTAGTTTACATTAATAAATTAACTCATTTGAATATGGAATAGAACTAGGAATTTTCTTTGATTTTAGTTTCTCCTTTTTGTTCCTTTTTGTTTTTGCTAAAATTTGTCCTTTTTAGATTTTTTTTTTTTACAATTTTTACGAATATTCGCCACAAGGATTCAAAAGCGGAAAGTTTGAAAGAATTCCACCTTCATTTTTTTTTTTAAATTTCTTTCCAGGGAATATTTAGGAATATGAAGATTGTTTGAAGGAATATAAAAATTGATGCCAAATAAACCAACGACATTAAACAGATAGAATATATTTTGTCAAAATGATGTATCTAAGGATCAGCTCATACTTTTATGGTTTTTATTTCTCATTATATCTGCTGCTGTACTTGTGCAAATTTTGCACTAGTCAGAGTCAATTAAACCTTTTTTTTTCCTTCGTTCTCCCTCTTTTTTTTCATTTATTTATTTATTTTTTATTTTAAAAGTAGTTTCCTGAAATCGCTACAAACTACTATTTTTTTGTATCACGCTACTCACTACTCTACTTTTTTTAAAAAGTAGTGCGCTAAACTACAAACTATTAAAAAATGTAGCTACTACAGTAGTTTCGCTACTTGTAGCGCGCTACTTCCGAGCACTGGTCATGCTCAACATGTTCTAGAGGAGTTACGGAGCGGCTTGACAGACGTGAACAGATTTTAATAGCAGAGAAATATCTTTTCTGAAAGGAAGGGATTACAAAAGAAAGAACGAAGCAAAGTGCAATATTCAAAATTTCTTTACACATATTCAAACTCTCTTTCAAAAAAAAGCATGGCTAATATGCGACGATTCATGGGGACAGATGTTTACATTACATTACCTAGAAGAACATTTTCGCCAAAGATAGGTTATTTATTGTATGTTATTTTCAATTAGAATAAAGCAATAATAGTGGCAAAGTAAAAAATATCTAATTACAACATCATTGGGTGTTAATAGATCACAATTTTTGTTAGAAGTGCAAAAACTAAAAATAAAAAAATTCAATAAATGAAATAATTTGAGAATTTATATTAAAAGCTACTGCGATTAATTTTTATGAACAAGGAATATGATCGTAAGTTTTTTTCAACCTTCTGTCGCACATTTATCCTTGAAGGTTCGTAGTTTTTTCTTTCTAAATATTTTAACTAAAATATTTTTGAAAAGTTGAAGACATCATACTTTATCTGGAAATTGTGAAAAATCAAATATGCAGAATGCTTCCATGTCCAGTACAAAGTCGAAGGAATAACATATAGTTTTTGTTTCAGAAGCAAAAATTGGTAAAAAGGAAAGATGAAAAGTAATTACATCAATTGAAAGGTTTATCAAACAATGAAATTTTTAACTGGGATATTTGTAGAAAAGAAAATATTCAATTAGGTCCTCACATTATACCAGATAACCTTCACATCGATTCCGGATATCTCCCACATCAATATCGGATACTTTGCGGGTATCCGGAAGAACCGGATACTTAAGATATCAGCTGGATACCGGATAGTTACCGGATATCCGGTCCATCCCTAAAGGAAAGGGTGTGGAATGTACTGCTTGATTTGAAATGTAGTAAACATCATATTCTTTTCTGTTCGCAGATATAGAAATTTTCATTAAACCTTTAAAAAAGGCTAAATATAAATGACACATAAAATAATAAAAACATTTCTTGGTTAAAAAGTTGACTGTAATTGACTCATAAAACTCGACTAATTTGCCAAATACTTGTTTTTCAGCCAAATTTTTATCAGTTACTTGGCTAATACCGAGTAGTTATAAAAATTTAATGTTATTCAAGACAACGAAATTTGAAAGGAATTAGCAATTGCTTTGTTCATAAAACACTAACTGTGCTCTTTGTGTTATAAATTAAAAATATATACTCTTATAAATTCAATACAGAGTAAATGTTAGCTGTAGTCTATGTCATTTTTACCATGTGAAACGCATTGAATCTGCATTTGCTCGTAACTACCTTTTCTATATCACTTTTTAGTGTGGTATAACTTACTTTGGTACTTATCCCTTAACCAAGCGCAAGCAAATAATAAAAAGGCACCAAGCAAAGCGAATAACAAATCTGCCAACGGAACAAAAGTGCACTCAACGGTAAACAAATATGATTGAGAAATTTGGCCGAATTCTACATTATTTGACGATTTTTCGTTTTCGTCCGGCTAATAGCTGATGGTCAACAGTTAAAATCAAATGATTTGTTTAAAAAATCATTGATTCAAATCATTTTTTAACTTGAACCCTAGAAAACTTGAAAATTTAAATTTCATTATTTCTAAATTTTTTCTAGTCGGTATAACCCTTCTTTGTTATATTGAAAATCTTTTCATAATCTATTTCAAGCTTTTTTTTTCTCACGAATTATTTTTAAATATTTTCAAATTTTCATTATTTATTTAATATCAATGAAATTTTAAATTATTTAGTTTTTTAGTAAATTTTTTTATATCCAGCAACTTTTTCTAGGTTTTTCCATTTTTACCAGGTTTATTCCAGTTTTGCCACTGTCACGGCAAAAATACCAATTTGCGGCAAAATTCCCAACCCTATGGGTTTTTCATCTCTCTAGAGTCGCATCACTGTTTTTCAAAAAGAATCGTTCTTGTTTTCTCTTCCTTGCTGTGAAAACACTTAATTTTTATTATTGATTGACTTGTAGCTAGTTGGAATTTTGATGTATGTTTTAAATTATGTTGAAGCATTCACTTTTTTTATTGTTTAGATGTGTTCTTGTCATTAAATTTGAGAATTCATGGATTACAGGATGCAAGAAAAAGTCATGAGTAAGTTTTTACCTTAACATCTTCCTTGTATAAAAGGTTTAAAAAAGAATAGTTTTTAATTTAATTTTAATTTCAGGTTATTAAAAGTTAGTACGAAGTATCGCTCTGTTCTTTTGGCATGCTTGGAAGATTTGGATGCTGCAGCTGGTATTTTATTAAAATTTCTCTTACATTTCCCAAAGTTTGAATATGCAGTATTTTCTCGGCAAGTCACTTGTCTGAGGAATGAAGTTTTTCAACGCAGTAAATTATTTAAAATGTTTTATATTCCATCATAAACAGACGTTCAAGTCAGAATATTAGCCATGATCAAATGAAGCAGTGTTCACGATATTTGTAAGACCTCATATTTTCTCTTACCTTTCAGGGTTGTCTGATTTTCCACCTTGTAAAAAACTGCCCTGACCAAATATTATTTCTTCCATTTTGCTCCCTTTTTTCAGTAAATAAACAAATCTACACTAAAAATGAATAGCTTTGCAGTAACGAATATTATTGTTTCTTCATACTGAAGAAACATTTTACTATCAAATTATCACGCATGCAAGATCAGTGGTCTGGCCAGAGGAAATTCGGGTCCGTTAACGGACCCTTCACAAAAATACGATCAAGCAAAACCGACCTTTCACAAAATGCTGATAAAACAAAATGGACATTTCAAATTATTCATTCAAAAAGCAAATTTGAAATCAAGGTAACGCATAGCCATATTAACATTAGCATAATAACATATCTCTGCATAGCCATATTAACATTAGCAATATTAGCATATTAAAATATCTCCATGTAAAAGCCCATAAGTTTTGGGCCTTTTCTGAAGTTAAAGAAGGGAATCGCTTATTGGCCAATTTTGCGAGTAAAAAAGTGGGCACCCTTCCTGCCTGCGATGCTCTGGGCAAGCAATAAATCTTTAATGTAAAATGTTGCCCTTTTTGTTGGTTTCTCTGAAAGAAATTAAAAAGCTAAAAAAAAAGGTAGTTGTTTTGTTTTAATAGTTCTGCTTGTTTGTTTTATCTCATATGCAAATCAAAATGGCTTGCTGTGATATTGCTGTTATAGATTTCTCTGGAAATGCAGAATAAGGATTTTTCTCCCTGCTCATGACTTAAGCAGAAGGGAAATAATAATAATAGCAATTATGGGCGAAATGAACTTAGAACTGCAAACAAATAGCTAGGGTTGGAGAAAAAATGAGATTTCTTCTGATAGAGTGACCAGCTATTTAAAATTATCGCCATCTGACGTCTTTGTTGGGACATTTTGACCTTATTTTGACAGAAAATTATCTGGTATATATATATATATATGTATTGATGCTTATAAGGGTGGTGTTTTGGTTTTTTCAGGAATTAATGCATTTTTTTGTCTGTTGATATTGCAAGGTATTGTCTGTTTTACTACGTCTCCTTACTTCCTTATTTTTTCCTCCGAATTTTTGGCGAATATGTCGGTGATTATTAATGACATTCATCATATAAACCTGATGAAATGTAATTCTAAAAATATTTGACTTTAAAGAATTATTTTATTTACCATTTTTAGACTTCTGATGCTTTCATTTTGAAAAATGCGATCTTTTTGCATCCGATATAAAAATCGAATTTAGCTTATTTTTCAAGTTGATTGTACTTTATTAGGAGGCCAATAAATGAAAATTCGCTTTATTTTTTGTTCAAGTTATTAAAAAAAAATTACAGCAAAATTAACTGTTCTTTTATGAGTCGAAATGTTAAACGCTGAATGGATCATTTTATTTTATTTTTGCATTTATTATGCTAACAGATATTAATAATATATTTATCATATCAGGTGATGACACCTTTAAAATGAAATTGTGAAAAATTTTTACCAAAATAAATTCTTTTACATGCCGTTTTTATGCTTTTGATGCCATCACTGAAAATTGCAATCTCATTGCATCTCCTACAGGAATCGGATTTTTCGCATTTTTGATTGTTTAATACGCTTTTTTAAGAGGTAAATAAAAGAACTTTATTTATTTATTTTTTTAATTCAAAAATTCTCCCCCCCCCACACGAATACATTACTTCATGTCTAAATTCAATTTTTTTTTTTTTTTTTTTTTCAAAATTGTTTGTTTTTTGCAAAATTATTTGATTTTTCACAAAATTGTTAAGATTTTAACAAAAAACGGACCCTGTGAAAAATCCTGGACAGACCCCTGACAATATTATATGAGAAATTGAATCATTTATTTAAAAGCCTTTAGAAAATATTTTTATGATGCACATTTATGACGCAGATGAATATTAGCATCTAGTTTAACATTTATTGGAAATCATAAAAAATCTACTTTTGTTTCTAAGTATAAATAGTTCATTGCATGTGGCTCAAGTATGAAATATATTATAATGACATTAAAAATTAGTATTAAAAAGGAAAATGTTATATTACAATAAAATTGAACGTGTTATAGCATTAATACAAGTTTAAGGCTTAGTTTTTTTTTTTTTTTCCACTACTTAAAGAAGTTCAAGTTTCATCATTTATGGTTCGTTTATTACTTTTTGGCCTTTTAGTTACAAATGAGCTCGTTGTTAGTATAGTATGAATAACTTAAAATTTTAGCTGAGTAATTTTTGTATGTTTAAGTAGTAGCTATATTTGTAAGTATAAAGCCAAAAAACAATCAAATAATCATAAATTATAAAACTTGAGTTTATATTTGAGATACCTCTAACTATGGTTTGTTTATGAATAAATTTTGCTATAATTACTTGTCAATTTCTTGGAACAAAGTTAAAGGACAAGAACCTGAAAGTTCGAATTTTCAATGTTTTTGGACCATTTAAGGGGGCATGGTTTTGTTGTTTTTTGAAACTATGCATTGAATAACAAATTGTGTTGTAAAATCTTTGGGAAACAATATTGATAATATTAAATTATTCATAGACAGTAGAATGCAAATATTTTATTAATTTTGTAATTCATTTATATTGTTTATGTTATTTTATTGTTCATGCTCATGCTCAAAAATTTTGTTTCTATTAAGCTTTGTCAAATTTGTTTTAAAATTGAAAGAGTTTTCTTCAAATTAAAGAGTATCCCTTCCACCACCGATCTTTATGCACATAGTAATTTTACTTCCTTTTAAGACATTGAAATAGTCATAAAATTGCCAATTTTATTTTATAAATTATTAGTTTATGCTCAAAGGATTATTCTGAAAAAATCAATTAGTTTGATTACTGGAGTGCCTTTCCTTTTTAAGTCTTATTTTGAAGTTTCTAATTTTTTTATTAAAACAAGTATATGAAATTCAGATTTGCGACCTGATAATACCTGCAAAAACAGCTAAATGCATGTTTGTCTGTTCCTGCAAGTTATTCTGAACATTTAACTAAAAGCTTTTTTTTTTTTTAAACTGTGTCATTTATGTAACATCCTTTAGAAAAATAAAAATGCTCTTTACAATGCATTTCTGACGATTGAAATTTCAGAAAGGGTGCAAAAGATATTAAAATAGCATTCTAGAAGGTGAACTAAATAGCTACTGGAACAAATAGATGAAAAAATGAGATTCATAACCTGGATAAGTGATAAGGATGCAAACCTAAGGTACAAGTCAGCAATTCGCTAAAATGTAGAGTGCATCCCTCTTTTCTTAGGCAAAGTACTTCCAAAACCCTTAAGATACTAAACTCCTATTGTTGTTACTATGTTGCCTGAAGTAAAAATTTCAAAAACACTATAACAATGGCCAGTTTGCTCAATTTTTTGCTGAGGCAACTATTTCTGTACATATTAACAGTACTAGTTAAGTTTTATGGATCTGTATCATTCCAGCATAATTTAAATTCCTTGACCAGTATCGACCTGTTGGTTTTCTTGTATACGCAAGAAAACTTTATTCTTTTAACAAATGTTTTTCACTTTTCATGAAAAAAAGTGAGAAACAATTATGGCGATTAAAAAAGCTGGTGATAAAAGGTAAAAGTACATTGTTAATAAAAGACTGAACCAAATAGCTGGTAATAACAGCAGCAGTGTCATGTGTTCTTTTGAATACTGTGACTAAAATTACATCATTTGTAAATATTTAAACTTCATTAAACAATACTAATTTACTAATATACAGCAATAGTTTTGTTTTTCTATTTTTGTTATGTTATCTAACAACTATCTAATATTTAGTCATCTTTCAAAGAATTTACAAAAATAGTAGTAGTTGCATTAAGAATTTTGATTAAATTAAAATAAATATACCAGAAAAGAAATTTCCTCAAAAAAGCAGCCCTTTAAATAGTGGTTTAAATAAAAAAAAGCAGGCGTTTTTTTTTTTTTTTTTCCCGGCGTGGCTGAGATTTGACAACCCTGCTCTGTTACCTACCCAGGTTGTTCAAAGTTTTATGAAATGACAATTAATTGTTTCAAATTAAAATAAATTATATAATAAATGCTGATACAAAATGAATTTTCTTATAGACTCTGTCAATGATGAGGAAGTACTAGAACTGGTAAGTTTCACTCCTCTAATTTCAGTGTTGTTTTGATCTTGTTCATAAGGACACATCAATTATAATGTCTCTATTTCTAATTTGTCTCAACAGATCTCCATTAAGCCACCTCACTTTTAATGTCACAGCTTAAAAAGCAACCTTTTTTTTAAATTTTAATTTTTTTCTGCTCTTTACAATATTAATACAGTGGTCGTAGGCAGTGGCGTAGCTAGGGGTTGGCAGGAGTGGCTCTTGCCACGGGCGCAGCAACCAGGGGGGCGGCATTTTGACCGATTTTAAAAAAAAGATCAAGTCCAAACAGACTAAAAAATTAAAATTTGAAAGACACTCCGAGCAGCGCAAACTGCGCCCCCCACGCTACAAGACAAATGATACAAAATGTGCAACATTGCTTTGTAGATTTCGGTTGGATACAAGCTTAAATCTATCTGGCAGGATAAAATTTAGTTATATGGGGTCTGGAGTCTGTATAATAGGCCGATCTGAAATCGGTCAGTCTTATATCCATTTAAAACAGATAGAAACAAACCTTTTCTCTCCGTTTCTTTCCAACCGTTTTTTTCACGATATCATTTGAACTTATCAATTACGTAATATACTTCAGAAATAACGTTCTTCGATTTTAAAAATCGGCGAGCTTTTGTTGAAAACATTTCGGATACAGATTTTTGGAATGCAATTGTATGATGTCAGAAAATAACTTCTCTGTTGGTATTATGTTTTCTGTGGCGAAAACTAGCGAGAGAATAATATGTATTTCTCAGAATGGGGAGGGAAAGGTTTCTGAAAAACGGCTATTGCAGATTTCGCGATTCTAAAAATTTGTACCAAGAATCTACAGAGCCTGATTATTCTGACATTGGACATGGGGCACATTTCTATTTCATGGCCCCCGCCTTGCCTTTTCATATCAGTTACCTGTTACGAGTTTAAAAAATTCTTACAATACCAGAATTAAATGAAAGTTTTGTGCAAAGATCAAACTTTAAAATTATAATAATAATGCTATCAAATTATTAAGACAAAAATATGCGTCGACATACACAGTAAGCTTTCAGCATTAATAGTAAAACATACAGTAGGCATTTAGTTTTTAGAAGACGTTGGATAAAGTAATGAGATTTTGGGCTCCGCTGAAATCTATGAGGAGGGGCCCGTGCCCCCCTTGCCACTGCGGTAATCAGGCTCTGAGAACCTACATTAAATGAAGATTCCAAAAATGAGTAACACAAGTACAGCGGCGTGCGGTTTTGAACGAGTAACGTTTGTGCTTCGATGCAGTATAGAAGGTTCGAAAGTTAAAAAAAAAAAAAGATAAATCTTTTTTTAGTGAGTTTTGATTTCTTATTTTGGAAATTTTTCTATTTTATATGTACTTTAATGAAGGGCTCTCACTTTTAAACTGTATATAGCTCTACTTTGTTCTTTATAGTCATTACCGTTTTAGTATTATTGGGAGGGATTGAGCTCGATTTGTAATCAGGCCAGTGCAATATGTTTTGTGCTCTTTCTATTGTCAAAATAAATAAATATAGCTATTGTTTCTATGAACATGAAAACGCCAAGTGAATGTTGAGGGAAGATGCATGTACTCTGCGCTACTTCAGTGGGGCGAGCCACTTTTTTAAAACGGTACACAAATATGCGTGCTAATTAGTTGTTTTTTTTAATCATTCTCAGTTCGAGCACAGTCGTTGTGGTACTCGCTAATGTCATCTCTTGTTGTCCCGTGTTTGTATGCGCTGTATTTAAAATTTCAAAAAAATCAAGAAAATACATCTGGTACTTTAAAGCCACGGAGGGAACAATTGCCCCTCTCCTAATTCCCCTCATAGATAATATTAGTATTAAATAACGGCGGGTCTCAGCTACATTTTAAACGCTTAAAATAAAAAGTATTTATTCATAAAAAAATCGGAGACCTAAAATAGCGAACTTTTATTTCGCCTGTATACAAGGAGTCGTATTTATTAAGCCAATTTCAGTTTAATTATGCTTTTTATATTTTTTTTGATTTCCTAAGTACAATAGAATCAATGCTTTGATTTTTATTTAAAATGCACAAATTATGTTTATTTTATACATTTTTCTAGTGTTTTAAAACAAATTCTATTTTAAATAAAAGCTGTCGTGTGGAAAAAAAACACACTTTGTTCAATAACGAAGTACAAGAATTATTTGTTTTTTGAATTTATGTGAAAAGATGAGGAAAGGTAGGAACGCCCCGAACTAAAATTGTTGGCGAGACAAAAATTCTAAAATTGAACAAATAACGTGTCAAAAATAAAACTTGAATTTTTCCCAATAAAACGAACAAGCAGACATATCATGCACACATAACATGAGAGGGAACACTGAGCACCATTAAAAATGCTAAAAGAAAGTAAAAAGAAAAAAAAAAGGTTGCAACATTGTCTGCAAATTTTTCGAATAAATAAATCAAAATTTTTGGAGTAAGGACATTTTTGGAATTCACAATGACTTCCCATCAGAGCGACCTCTACGGGGAGGGGGCGCAATTTTTCCAAGTTCGCCACGGGCGCTGGGCCCCCTAGCTACGCTACTGGTCATAGGTTATATGACTCGCATTTGTTCTTAACATTTGATTCAATAAAGCTGTATATTTTTATGTTTTTGGCAATTTGATTCACTAAAGCAGTGGTTCCCAACCTGGGGGCGATCGCCCCCAAAGGGCCGATTTGGCTCTTCAAGGGGCGGTAAATTCTTGAGGGGCGATAGGGGCGACGGGTATTTAGAAGAGAAACAAACAGTAGCAATAAAAGTAATGAAAACGAAGCCGGTTGTTCAGAGTTTGGACAATTAATTACAAGTTAAGAAAGAAACAAATTAAAGTTCAAGAGCTTCCTCCTTGTACCTCGGTTGAACCTTATTAAGTATTTTTGTCATTCACTGTCAATTTTATGAAATTTCAGGTTTTCAATTTATTTTCCTTCAAATTTTGAGTTTCAATGATTTTAATTCCGCCATATTCCAGTGTTGAAAAGAAAGTAATTTCTTGAAAAATGTACTTCTGTTTTTTGAAAAGTACGTCAATGATCTTAGTCCAATGCTTATCAGTTCGCTTTGTATAAGAGAAAAAAAATTAAAGGTATTTTATTTATTTTTTAATATTTTTAGTTTAAAAGTGAATGATTTTAATTGCTTTCTTGCATACATTTTACTTCAAATTTAATTTATAGGTGTTTTTATTTTTAATAATATCGATGTTCAACTGCGCCAAATTTATGGTTTCTTCGAGGAAGAAAAAGGAGGAGGGGCGATAGGTGTTAGTCAGGTGCTTAAAGGGGGCGATGAGCTCAAAAAGGTTGGAAAACACTGCACTAAAGTGACTAATTCAATTGACCGGCGTCCATTGTATCACATTGTTCTTCGAATGTTCAAGTTGAAGAAGAGTCAGAAGTGCTCTGGAATTATCACTTGCATTAAACTACCTATCATCCCTGAAGTGATTCAAATTAGCCCTCAACCTGTACTGCCTTGTTCCATACTTGCCAATTTTTATGAATTAAGCTTAAAATTCATGCATTTTTGCTGTTTTTTACATTCCTGATTTTTTTACATTTTGAAATCTGCTAGCATCTGCTTCGTAAAATTTACTGTTTTTTGTCGATTATGTGATTCTACCACTTAAATATCACTTGTTTTGTATTTGCTCTTATTTTAATTTTTTTGCCTTGTGCTGTAGAAGCTTTGCATGCTCTTTATTTTTGCCATGCCCTTTTAAAAATTTCAATCCAGTTACATCCGAGTTTTTTTAAGCCAGTATTGCTCATAAAAGCTTAAATTTGATTTTAACATCAGTTGGTTTGTAAAAGAGGACGTTTGAATTATTTTCTGTTTTCATACTTATTTAAGAAATGTTTTTTTTTTAGGCTAATATTTGTAATTTTTATTTTAGCGCAACATGTTTGCTGACATAGAACTTCTGTGGTGTTTATTACAGTGTTTGATAATGGAGTCTCATTCTGGTAAGCATTAATTGTTTCAGGACTAGATTTTTCAAAAATTTTGATTGTTGCTCTTATTTGATATATTAAATACATTCCTTTTTGTTCATTTTCAGAAGAAGATTAATTCATAAAATGTTTTGTTTGTGTGTAGTTTTGCTCCTCCCTCCATTTACTATTAATATTCCTTTCAATTAGTCTTGAGAAGCATAAACATGTTAAATATTTTTTTTAAATGATAGTCTTGGGAATTACAAAGAAAATCAAACTTAATTTGGAAGTTTTATTAGAATCAAGAATCAAACAGGGCTTTGTGTATTGGTCATTTTAATGGAACAGTTGCAGTACTAATTTATGGGAGTAAAGAAACAAAAATTTTTTTGCAGCACATTTTTTGTTTGCTATCAATTGATTTCTATAGACCGTCCTTTAACAGATTGTTAAGTTTGAAGTTCCTTGACCATAGATTATTTTAGACATATGTCACTGCCTCTTGATTCAGTGTTATTTCAAATATTTTCATGTAAGTTTTTATGAGATTCAGTATAATCATATGATATGGTTTTTGAATTTTCTTTCTATTCCAGCTCCAACATGCTTCTTTTTCATTTTAAAAGAACTAAAAAAAGTTGTTAAAAAAACTAGTCAAAAATTTTATTTTTATCCCAAACAGAATATTCTTGAAATTTTAAGAATATTTTGTTTTTGAAATGTTTAGCATTGCATTTTAATTTTTCTTTTAGGCTCTCGTGTACTGTACAAGTTACTAGAATGGATAAAGTGGCATTTTTTCTTTGCTGAAAAGAAGTTAGAAGAAATTGGGCAAAATGAAGAGCCATATAATCATCCAGATTATTGGGACACAGTATGTCAAATTTAAACTGTTTACACTTTAATGGTGTGTTTTTAAAAATATTTAATAGTTTTTATTTTAATTAATTTAATTTTTATTGTAGGTGATTCAATTCTTATTGCAAGGAAAGATATCTTCTGCACGATTAATGCTACAAACTCACCCAAAATTTCAACAAGAAGATTTTAAGAGTATTGATGAATTACTTAAAAAAATGCCTATGTATGTTGTAAGTATTTTTAAACATCTGTCCTACTTTCAAATACTAATTTGGGGCTCATGTGTTGCATCTGGAGCTCTGTGAAAACTTAACTGACATTTTGCTTTTTATTCGGCTTTTAAAAACTCAACTTTGTTAATTTTGTCTCAACTTAGAAGTAACTCCCAATCTTAATGGAATTTCAATGGTTATGCATAATTTAAATTTATCTTAAGTTTTGTATTTAGTTTACGTACAAAATATTTAGTGTCACTGATCAATATAGTTTGAATACCGAATGGCAAGCAAATTTTCAAGTTACCATTGAAGTTTTTTTTATTTTTTTTCAAAATTGGCTTGTTGAAATGCTTACAGCATGGAATTAGAATGAAACCTGTGTATAACCATAAACCTGTTTAACATTTTGCTCAAAAATCAAGGTCAGGCACCCTATGTTTAATGACTCTTTATGTTATGAGGGTTTTCTTTTTGTATTGTTTTTGCCAAAGTTTGGTTTGACACTTATTTTTTTGTTATGAATAACAAGGAAGAAATTGCAATCTCTAAATTTCATAACCGGGCTGTTGGTGTATTGCGTATAGTTTTTCCTTAGCCGTGGCTTAAGGGCTTACTGCATGTTGATTTAACGTTTTATCTTCATTTTCAAGTTGAGCTGTTAAATTATTTGCGGGTTCTGGGTAGTGAGCTAAATATTTTTAGCCAGCAGTTTGTTGGTAACCTTAGTTTCAGTGAGAGATTGTCTGCCACCAGTCTAATTTTAGTCTGATGAGTCCATAACACACACAAAAACAAAACTGTCTCTGGGTGTCGTACCGGGACTTTCAATATATTGCACGTGGGAATTATGTGCTTTTCTTAAACCAATCTCATTATTAATGACTAAATTATTTACCATTTTTTTCAGGCTTCTTGCGAAATATCATTAAATGAATTTCGCATTAGATGGAAACATTGGCAAGAAGAATGCAAAATACGTCTTGAAAGAGGAGAATTTTCTACAGTTCAAGAACTAGAAACAATATGTAAAGTAAGAGTTTTCGTTTTCGATTTTGTTCCGTGTTACAGTAAAAAATATAGTTTTTAATTTATCTACTGCTTTTAATTAAAGGCCTTTAAATTACAATGTATTTACTTCTAGATACTTTGTGGAGATCTTGATACACTTACTCTTAAAAGGTTAGTATTGTTACTAGTAAATTTATTAAACATTTTTAATTAATTTCATTGATAAAAATACATTTGTCTTGTTATTATATTTAGTGGTAAATGAAAAAAAAAAAATGCATCACTTGAGGAAATAATTGTTTGAATAAATGTAGAAAAAAGTGCAAGTTAATGTTTTTATGTTAATGTTTTAAAGAAATGGTATCATTATTTTGAAAAAATACTGTTGTAGGATTCATTAGAAGTTTTTCTTTTAAATTACCATCATAGATAAACCCAGATTTAAATTTAAAGAACAAAATATTTCTACCTCATAATGTGTCACTGTGTTAAAGAATAAAAGATGGTACGCATTCTGTTGTAGTTTTTAAGATAGAATATAAAACGTTTAATTGTTCTCTAGAAAAATCAAGCTCTTAAATTACATTTAGATCACCAAAACTTGATATTTTGTTGTCTTAAAAATGTCTCAAAATGTCATCAAAGCTGTGTCCTAATTTTTTTGAAATCTTCCCTCCTACCCCTGTTAAACATGCTAATTTACAATTAAAAAAATGCAAAATACATCATGAGAATTATTATTTTCATGTTTACGTACATGAGGTTCTGCAGGGGCTATAAGGGGGTGTCCATACCCTCAATAGCAATGGTGTTTCCCCCTCACCCAGAAAACCTTGGAGACTCCTCCAAAAAAAGACAAAATACCCTTGAAAACTCCTTCAAAAGTTAAATAGCAGTCTGAGGCATAACCCATTTAAGGGTTTGCACTTTCACTCCTAACTCTTAAGGATAAAACAACGAGTAAATTTTTTTAACAGTAGTATTAATTTCACACTTTTATTTCAATGGAATTTTTAAAAAAAATTTTTTTAATAAGATAAATTAAATTTGTTTTACAAATTAAATAATTTTAGCAAAAGTGAAAATACATCACTGAGTTCACTTTAAAATGAATACACTATTTAGATAATGAAAATAAGTAGGAATAAATTTGTTTTTAAAAATAAAATTAAAAAAAAATTTAAAACAACAATTAAAAGTTCTTTTTGGGGATTTAAATGCTGGTGCAATCCCTCTGGATATGATTTTGCCGCCATCCATGTGTATAAGAGAAACACAGATCACTGTTTTAAAAATATTTTCTGATTTTGAAATTGAAAGTAGTGTTAAAACTATCAAGAACTAGTTCCTAGCAGCATTTTTTCCTGAATGGAAAATGTCCCTCTGAAGGTCACTTATTTCTGTAAGTCCAAAGAACATTGATAAACAGCATGCAAATCAACAAACTCGCATATAATAACACTGAGTCGCGATTTGTGGTTTGTTTTTGGAGTCATCATCAACATCTGGCAATGAATTAACCCCATTAAATAGTTTGGTTTGTTGGGTAATTTAACTTGTTTTGATGATGTAATCACAGGCAAATATTTACTTTTCTAAATAATGCTGACAACATATTCATAGTGTAGAGTATCAGTCCCTGCATTCTCATTAAAAAATGACAAAGTAACAGTCTGTAAACAAAGCTAAATGTTTTGCTTTTGTCATCTTATGTTTGAAAATAGCTAACTTGGTAATATTTTAAAATCTACTAGTTATAGGCATGTAGGCAAAAACAAGCTCTTGTCTAAAAGAACCTATATAATTTAATAATTTCAGATCCACAAAATTGAGTAGATTTCAGAAGTAAAACCCTGTCTAAAAAGTATAGACAGACTCCTAACTATTAAATGACCTTTGTTATTCTGTATATTTTTTATACACTATTATTAAATTGTTTCCTTCTTTTCAGTTATCTCTGTGGAAGCTGGTATCACTTAATGATATCTGTGTTGTTGTACACAGATCCATGCATATCTCTTCCTTCTTTGGGAGATACGGCTCGAGTATGTTGGTGATTTTTTACACATTAAAAGCATTATAAGAGTTTTAGTCCAGTTTTTAATTTTTTAATGTGTGTTTTTTATACAGACATTTTACAATGGTGTGTCAACAGATGTTAAAAATAAATCAAGTTTGGTTGATTCCATCATTCTTGCTGCCATGGAGTTAGATATTATTAATGTCATCAATCTATCATGGTATGTATGTACTCAGTAACTAAAATAAAATTTAGTTAACTCAGTAACTAAAATAAATAAATTTTATTTATTTATTATTATTACTATTATTGTTTCAATCTGTGCCAAAAAATATTTGTTCAATTGTAAAAACTGTCCACAGAACTAAAGTTTATATGCTAGACAAAACATACATGTTAAATATTAAAGCTCTGCTCACATTAATTACTTTTTCTTAATTTTGTGGGAGAGTGAAAATTACTAAAAATGTTGAATTATTACAAAGATAGTATTTAATCAGTTGGAACACTATTATTTTTTTCTCTTTAACTTAAGTTATATTGTGCAGACATTTTATGCAAGTAAATGCGCTCTTAAAATAATAGAGTTAGATATTATAAGATGCATACACTGATTGTAGAGTTTTTCTTTAAAGCCAAAATTGATATGAAAACCAAAAATATTTAACAAGAAATATATTCAAGAGAGAGATATTAAAAAAGAGTAAGGAGAAAACAAGAGTAGCATCCATTTGCAACCGAAAACAGATACAATCTCAGTTACTAACATAGCATTTCAAGGGCAAATCAATATTTATGTTTAGGAGAAAGTACCCCAAAACGGGATAGCTAACCTATTCTTCGCTTTATTTCTTATTGTATACAAGGTACATTCCAAAGTTAGACGCCATTTAAAAGTATACACCTTTTACATTACTAAAAATACCTTTGTCATATTTGTTCGATATTATTTATATGAAAAATACTGATTTCAAAAAGTCTTATATGATCCCGTTTTACCCGACCAAGGGTGGGTAAAACGGGATAGGGAATTGTAGGTTATTATTTTGTACTGATTTTACTTTTGATTTAGTTTTTAGACCAAACATAGGCTACGTAATTGTAAAGTTGGAAAATTACGTAACACAGAAATCGCATAAAAATGTGTCGTCTTCTTCGTCTGCTTTGGAATAAACTTCGTGGGCCCATCCCTGGCAGCTCGAGCATTGTATCCAGCTTCCTTCTCCAAATTTCGATTCAAGATACAGAGCGTTGCAGAAAATACATGCTTCATCTTTTTCAGTTTCATCTTATGAAGACGACGACGTCCAACCTTGGCTAGTTGATGATTTTTTTTCATGTTACGTCCATTTTTTACCATTTTTGCAAATGATGTTTGTGGGATTTTTTCAGGTTCAGAGCAACATTTTAAAAATTTATATGCCTGTTTTGCATCCCCACCTGGTTTTTTTTTACGCCTCTTTTGTTTTGTTTTCGGAACATTCAAGAGACTTGTTTTGGCCGCCTTTTTTTTTTTTTTCAGCTTTTAAGTTCTTTCTGGTTCTTTTTTTTTTTTTCTCTCGTTCTTCTTCTTCCAACTCAAGTTTATATGGGCTTCTTGTTATAAATGCTGTTTTCCCTCTTCTATTATCGTGTTTATTTTGAGATCTTGATCCAATCACTCGTGGCGGAGGTAGAATTTCTTTGGGTGATATAGAAAATGGCAGTGAAAGGCGACAGTATAGTCCAAGTCCTTTGACTCCCGTTGAAATGAACGGTTGGATAAGGCCTGCATTTGTGCTGGTGTTATCGTTGCACTAAGTGATTCTTTCAATACTGTCTTTAGTGGTTGTGATGACAGCAAACTCATAGATGCTATGATTGAATTTAAAGATCCTTTGGATCTGATCTCATTTTGTTGCAGATTTAATGGGTGTTAGGACGTCATGTTCTGAGCATCCAGCAATGGGTGATCTGTTGGAAGAGAGAAAGCGAAGAGATATTCAGGAAAGACATCTGGGATTATATGGGAAAATGCCTGTTTTCGTGAACCCATTCACAGCAGTTTCCACAAGAGCTGCTCGTTAAAATGCTGCATTGAACATATTTCCTACTTCGTAGATAGTAATAACTTTTTCAGGATGGTTGAACATCCACTTGCGAATCTAACTCGCTTCGTGCTGCTTAAACACATTGAAAAAACATTAATGGAAATGGTCGGGTAAAACGGGACACATCAAAATTGTATCCCATTTTGGGCACCCAAAAAGTGTCCCGTTTTGCCCGACCATGATGCTTTTGACAACATAAAGGGCTGACCCCGGAACCGCCACTCACTAGCAATATTTAAGTACATGAAATTGTTGCTAAAAGAGCTGTGAACAAAATACAGTTCTAACCGGAATTGTTCCGAATTACAGAGAACCACAATTTTAGTTGTTCTGCAGTCGAAAAAAGTAAAAAGTAAATAAAAATCTCAATTGAAAACTTTGAAAAAATATTTCTTTGCGAAATACGTGGCTAGAGAATAGATATTAGCTGAGTATGCTGTCATGGCGGTCGGGAACCAGTTAAGCCTGTCTCCTGCGAGATAGTACCACCAGTCAAGCTCCAACGCCCACTATCCCATTTTGGGCAACTCTCCCCTACATTTTGTCTTATTAGAGGTGTAATTTTTTGTCTGATATTTATGTATTTTTCAACAATATTGCTAACATTCTTAATGTAATAAAAATTTGAAACGACTTTTGAAAAATTGATTTTTGGGTTTAAAGATGCAAACTTCCTTTAAATATGTTCTGGTTTTTTTCCCCTTCAGTTCATTCAATGACGGTTGGTGGTTTGCTCTGCATATGATGGATCTTCTTATGCATGGTAATTATATCCATGAAATGCAGCAAAAGTAAGAGGATGATTCTTTTCTTTTCCTTCTTCAATTGCATATACTTAATGAAAATAAATGCTTTTAGATATAATCGGAAGGGGAGGGGTTTCAGGACTACTCTTTAGTTTCAGTGCAGTAGACCTTCATTAATCTGGACTAATAGGCGATCGAGGTCGTCTAAACCAATTTTTTAAAAATGTATTTTTTTATTCAAAAGATTGAAGTATAAAACTGCGCAGGAGAAAATCAATAGTAGTATCTATATATCTTTTATGTACTAAGCATACAAACATACATTATTGCACTAATTCGCCTTTTATTTATATAGTGTATGTCTAAATGGCTGTTCGGATTAATTAGGTTTTACCGTATTTTCCTGTATATAATCCGCAGCGCCGTTTTTGATAGCCATAAAATGCCTTATCATAAAAGTATTCTCATCACCTCATCTAAATACATATGATAAAACTTACGTGTTGTTGTATTTACCGCTAAAGTTTAACGCACAGCTGAATGAAAGCAATCTGCCAGTCTGGATTCGACTCAAAATCTCCGGCGTGAACGCTGCTGTGACGTCATAGGCCGTGACGTAGTTTTTCCCGCGCTTTGTACTCCTTGGAATGTTCGAGAATGATCTCGCAGCTGATGATCGCGGTCTCCGTTTTACAGGGCATGCGCTGTAGCCTTATATGTAAAGTGCATGTCCTATTTAAAGCGGCGTAGGGTGTTAGACCGGCACTACTTGGATTGCTCACTTGTTTTGATTTCACGTTTGGATTTTGGTTGCCGGCTCGCGTAGGCCTACTCGACTGGCTCGATGTATCTTTGCTTTTGCTATTGAGCAAGCATTATGATGATTAAATAATGCCGAGCTTATTTAATATTAGGAAGAGTCACCTAACGCAGCAATGTTTATTTTGAAGTTATAATGATTTTAAGTTGTAGTAGATTCTTCAGCCGAACCATGTTTTGAAGTTTAAATAAATTAACATTGTTTTCAACTTGACGTACTAGTATTATTTTTGCATCGCCATACTTCAGTTTCACAATGCATCAGTCCAACGAGAAGGGAGCTTCGACTTTAACAGATTGGCCTTGGATTCTTTGAATTCGAGGCCATCAGTTTTTTCCCTCCCAAAAAAAAAGAGTCGTATAATCCGCAGCGCCGTATAGTCCGCACCTTTTTTTTTTTTTTTAATGTTTCGCTTGATTAACGCGCATTTCTTATCAGCCGAGACGCATTTCTTATCGGAGGTGTGTCACATCACATACGTCATCGATGGGTCCCGTAGTAGAAGACGTTTCATTGGCGCCTTTTGTTTCGCTCCCGGCGGCTTGCGACTGCAAGGGAACCTAAAACGCAGCTGGCTGCCTTCTTGGTGTTCGTAATTAGATTCGCCATGTCTAAACATAGTTATAGCTTTTTTTCTTATTTGCATTACAAAAGGATTAAACTTTTAAGATTTTAAAGCGATCTATAATAGAATACTAAAATGATTCAAAGTGCTTTGACCATGACGTCACGGAGAACGGATGAGAAACCTGTTTGTGGGCTAACGCTTTCGATTCAAATGAATGTATTTCTCCGCGCTACGAAACGACGCTCCTTAAAGTAAAATTATTTTTACAACTTACGGAGATTATGGTTAAAGAAACAAGCTTAAAAATGCGTGAATGTCACGAACTAATCTGATTTCTGAAGCGGAGGGTCTAATTACACCCGAAATTCGAACACCGCGCTAAGAACCATTTCTTTCGCTTCTCCGTTTATTTCGTCATTTTCAGCGGAGCGAGTGACGTATTATTTGCGCCTCTCTGTAATTGGACGATAACGCAATGAGAGTCGTCTGCTTTGCTTAGCTCGGCGCTAAGAGTAGGGGGGGGGGGGGTGACATGCAAGGAGCAAGGTGTTGACCAGGAGGATTGAGCTTTGAGCCGGTTGAGCTAGCTTTTCACAGAGACAGAATGCTTTCAGCGCCATCTGTTTATTATTTGATAAAATAAAACGTACTTTCAAAACTTCAATTAAAACTTTTCAGCTGAAATTTTTTTTTTATCAGATTATCCGCAGCAGCGTATAATACGCACCTCAAAATTTTGAACTTTTTTAACACATAATCCGCGGATTATATACAGGAAAATACTGTACTATACATAAAGAGTTTTTTTTAATTTGAACTAAAGGGAAATATGTATGTTGTGTTGAGTATACATATGCTGAATACTTACTTAACTTCATTTAATATTTAAGCAAAAGTAATTGGTGGTTATGTTCCTGTGAGCATATCCAAAAAATTTTTCATCGAATCATGCTGCATACTTTTTTTCATAATTAAGTTGCAACAAATGAATAATGAATGAAAACTCAAACTTTGGGATGTTGCTGGCTCTAAGATTGCTTTGTTACAATTCACCAGTTTTGTTCTTATTCTATATGCATATGCAGGTGCAAGTACAGAGTTGCCCATTATGCATTTGAGTGTGCATTTCATGCATCAACTTCAAGTTTAACTTTTCAAAAAAAAAAATTTGGCAGTAAAATAGCTTTCCTAATTTTTAAGCAAAACCCTTAGAATATTGTGGAACCAATTACAATAGGCTACAGTTGCTATTTAATTGCCAAATAACCAGCTAGTATCTGAATGAGTTGGAAAAGTCATAATTTGATGCACATGTTTTGGTACAGGTTTCGGAATTATGCATCTAAGGCTGCCCTTCATGCATCAACAAGTTTAACTTCTCAGAAAAGTTGTTAGTAAAAATACCCTTCTTAATTTTTAAGTGAAATCCTTGGCATATTCCGGCACCAATGGCAGTCTCCGTACTCTTGCTATGAAACTGGCAAATGTCCAGTTAAGACAAATCTGTCTGAATAGGGGTAGTAATATGATGCATGTGTTTTGTCCAAATCAATGTTACTCTGCTTAATTTAGAGGCTAACACACATCTGGAAAAGCTGGCATTCCTGAAAACTGATAGCTGTGCCCATTTCACCTGTAAACTGTGTGTTAGCCCTGTCCAGTTCTGGGTTCCAATGCAGGCCGCTTTTTACTACTACTTTTTTGCACTTTTAAATCAAACTAGCACAATCAATAGCTAGCCAAAAATAATGTTGTAAAACTTGTACCATTACAAAAAGTGTTTTAACTGGCTTGCTTGCAAGAACTGGCTTAGGTTCTTCTGAGAGCACATTACCCAACTTTGCCACTGAGCCTTGTGGTCCTTTTGGTTTGTAATAAACTACTAAACTACTACTAGCTTATCATATGTTTGTAAATTTAAACTATAGGTTGAACTATTAAATACATCTTTAGGGTTTTAATTTGTTCTTTGAGTCACTAGTTTAAGCAACGTTTAACTCTCTTAAATTGATGGTAGGTTTCGTACTATATATTTATCAGAAACTTCCATGAACTGTAATAGGCCTACAGAATTTTGTAATACAGACTCTGTTAGCTGTAAGCCTACATTATCCTTCAGATTCTCCTGATAGCCTTAAAAATAAAGTTTTACCACCCTTTCGTGTTATTTTAGAAAGTTGTTACATTCATTTGTATTTTGGGGAAAAGACCTGTCTGTAATATATCATTATAATTTCTTCATAATATATAAATTAAAATAGTCAACTTCAAAGTGAGAAAATGTATAGAGATAAGATAATGTGATCTTCAGTGCTTTTTAAGACATTGATTTGAAAATGTCCACAAGAATGCAGTGCTTCATTGGTACTAATTTATAAGCAATATTGAATTCTGAAAAAATTGAATGTTATTGAACACTATGATTTCCCACTCATTGTGGATAATTGAAGTACCGTTTGGTCCTCTTATTTATTACTTTATCACACTAGACAGCAAAAATTATTCAACAGGTCACTAGCACTGTCTGACAATTGAGTCACTTAGCTTTTCCAGCCTTCCATCTTATTTATGCCTATTGTAATGTCAGAAGAAAAGAATATGATATCAAATCAAGGCATGTATCTAAGAATAGATTAATATTTTTATTTACCCTCAAATTAGAAATTGATGAGCCATCTTGGCAACATTGAAATATTAGAGCCATTTGTATTTGATATGTCTGGGAAAAAGTGCTGGCTATGCCAATCAAGTTTCATTGAAAGTGATATATGCCTTGTATATAGTTTTTACAATTTAAAATTTAATTTTCTCCGGTTGAAACAATTTCAAAATTTGATATTCACTCCTTTTGTTTTACAAAGGTTCAATATAAAGTAAATTCAATTTACACGTGGAAAAGCAGAGGGATGTATCTTATTGTATAAGAGTTTGGGAGGACTAGAAACAGGTTGCATTTTGATGGAAAAAGTCACATCTAATTATTTGTTTGTAAGATATTAAATATCATAAAAATACTCACTTAAACAAAACATGTGAATTTTATTTCTGCTCTTTTTTAAATTTAGATACCCATATCATCTGAGAAACCATCTTTTAACAAATTATGCAGAATCATTAATGGCACACAACAGGTAAGAAGTTTGGCTTAATGTCAGTATTTTTGTACACTGCTCAAAACAATTAGGGGAAGTGTAAGAAACCGTGCGAGACAGACACGGATTGGCATACAGTGGATAGTACAAGCGTATTAATGCGCAATACAGAAAAAATACGTTAAAAATGGAATTCAGCTTTAATTCTTTGAAGATATGAAAAAAACATGAAAAGATGATTTCGGGCAACATTTTGGTAATTTATGTAAACGATAAAAAATGGTAGTTTAAACATGATGCATTAGTTTTAATAGGGTGTTTGGTCTCCTCGAACAGGTACGACTGTTTCACACCTGTTTGGCATGGATGCAATAAGGTTATTGATCAAACTTAGAGGAATATTGTTCCACTCTGCGCGAAGTGCAATCTCCAAGCTTTGAACAGTAACAGGCGGTCTTGGTCTCGCAGCAATGCATCGTCCGAGCATGTCCCAAACATGCTCGATTGTATTCAGGTCTTAAGAGGTCGCTGAGCATTCCATACGCTGCATTGTTTTAGCTTCAAGCATGTTCACCATCAGACGAGCTCTAGGCGGTTGACAATTATTATCTTGGAAAACAAAGGAATCTCCAATGGCTGCAGCTTAAGAGATGACATGAGGTTGCAGCATCTCGTCTGCATACCTTTGGCCTGTCAAAGTGCCATTCTGAATGATATGCAGCTCCGTATGTCTGCCTATGCTTATTCCATCCCTTACCATCCAACCAGTTTGTCTGTATTGTGACCTTTCACGAACAAATGATAGGTTATTTCGAGTGTCCCTGTCCTTCCATAATAGAACACGTCAGGTATCACACTCCAGACTGAAGTGAACCTCGTCTGTAAACAGCACTTGGCTCCAATCATGTTGCTCCCAATCTCGATATTCAGTAGCCCATCTTCTTCGGGCCGCACAGTGGCGTGAGGTCAACGGAATGCATACCATTGGCCTATGTGCATAGAACCCTCCCTCATGAAGCCTATTACGTACTGTTTGGCTAGATGCACTTCGCCCTGTTGCCAAGAGCAACTGTCTTTGTGGCTGCATAGCATTATCTGTTCTGTTTTGACGGGCTGCTAGCCGTACCGGTCATCAGTTGCTGTAGTGGCGCGTGGTCGACATCTAACATTTCCTGTTTCTTGGAATCGATTCCATAGCTTTGCACCAACACTTCTGGAGCCTCCCACAGCGTCCGCAACACTACATTGTGTTTGCCCGGATTCCAGTCTGCCTATCACATGCCATTCCATGGATTCCGGTAAATAACGTTGGTGAGACATTCTCAAGTTCCCTTATCTCAATAAAAATAAATAAATAAAAAAAAAAACGCAATCGAATTTCAACATTGCGGCAATAAAAAACACGCTTCTGGAACATTCCGATTTCTGCTCCTATCTCCTTTTTCTGCTTTTTGGTGTCATGAACTTTGATTTGCATATAAATTTATCTTCTTCTGTTTCCTGGTAGGCTTTAAATTATGGATGATTCATTTTATGTTACTTATTGGTATACATCTTTGCATAATTTTAATAAAACCATGTGCTCCCCTAATTGTTTTGAGCAGTGTATATTTATTATTATTATTTTTATTATTGAAAACAAGTGCCAATTGCCTTAACCTTTTGGATCCGGGCTGTTTTTTGGAAATTTTTCTTTTGACCCAGGTAATACAACAGTTGAACCACAGATTTCATTTCTATTGAAAAGAGAAAGTATAAACTCTCGTACCAGACGTATGAAACCTTGAAAAAAATCCCCGGTTCCAAAGGGTTCGAGTGAAATTTTCAACCTTGTCCTCTAAGAAAAAAACTTATGGTACAACATTTTTACCGCCCTGTTCCTAAAGGTTAACGCCTTTTGTTTATGAAAATAATCAGTTACGTAGAGCAAATAAAAGATGTTCATTATTTTAAAGAAAAAAATCTGTATTTGTCACTCCTCCTCTTGTTGGGCTTTTTTTTCTTTGAAAGAAATTCTAGAAAGTTCACTAAAAATGTTCTTTGTGCTGGAGGAAGATGAGTTTTCATTTTTGTAAGTTAGATAAACTGTAGGTTTTGTATTCTCCTTCAAAACTTTTCGGATGCTCCTTCATTTGGGAAATGTTTTTGAAGGACGCTTCGAACACCTGCATTTTGACAATATACCCTTCAAAACGCCTCCATTTTCAGTTTAAGACTGCCCATTATCTTCCTGTATGAATCATTCAAAACAATTTTTTTTCCCTCTTTTTCAAATAAATACATATTACGACTCGGAATTTCCCCTCCATCTGAGAATGCAAAGATATAGTCTAAGGTTTTTGGCGTGTTTCTTTCGAAAAATTCCGGAGAAGTATATAAAATCCCATTCCTGCTCCGTATGTTATAAAAGATAGCCTACAACAGAGCCAATTTAAAAAGAATTCTGGGGGCGAACCCCTATCCTTCCCTTAGTATCATGATGGTATACAATGGAGATGATGGTATACAATTTTGTTTTTGTGACCCCACCCCTTCCTCTAATGCTACCAAAGATGACTTGCCATGTTTGTAAGAGGAGGGAGGGTTGAAGGGATCCATTCCAGGACATATTTATTTTATTATTGTAAAAATTAAGCAAATTTCAAGTAAATTGGATTTAAAATCGTAGTAAAAGTTGTCCACAAAATCTAATTTTTTTTCTCCAATTCTTTCATTTTTCTGTCTAACTAGCGGTACTCTTACGGCTTGTCCGTGTATAAAATTAAAAGGTTATTTGGTAATAAATTGATATTGCAGAAAGAATATGTAATTTTAGTTATAATTCAACTATAATTCCTTAAAACTGTGAAAAAATAAGCCAAAAGAGAAAATAAGAACAAATTTGTTGCTTACCGAAACCAACAGAAATCTTGCTAAAAATTAAAAGAAGGAAGTTTTCTTCCTCAACTTTAAAAACAAAATACATATTTCGAAATGAAACATTTTAGAAGGAACGTTGCCATACCGCAATTTATACGATATTTTTTTAAATTATAGAGTTTCAATTCCTCAACAACTGAGAAAATAAAAGCTGACATTTTTTTCCAGTAGTTAAAATATTTCATTTAACTCATTTTGATAAGGCTTGGAGTTCGGATAGCTACAAAAAAAAAATACATTTTAAAAATTATTAAGAGAAAAAGAACAAAACAAATAAAAGGTACAGAAACGTAACCATGGTAACAACATGAAAAGTTCATTTCCGTTGATAAAATAATTCATTTCATCTTTATTTTCAAATTTTTTTCTCGAGCTTAATCACTTAAAATTGTTTGGCTTGCTCAAGGCAAGCCTTGAATTCTGGTATTCTAAAAACAAGTTTTTGTAATGCTCGTAGAGACTGATATTCGTAGAGATCTCATAGAGACTGATTATATGACTAGAGACTTTCGAACTGGTGTCATTTTTAGTAGGAAATTTTAAGCTTTCAAATGACATAAGACTTGAAAATGTGTATGAAATATTTCTTTCCCATTTTATTGATTTTGTATGAAAAATGAGCTAAGAAGTAGAATAGAAAAAGAACGAAATAGAATTTTCAAGAAAACGCTTCATAGTGTTCTCTCCCCCCCCCCCCCATGCTGCAAACTAATTTTTTGCCAAATTTTATGAAAATCAACCCAACGGTTTTGGCGCTACGCGCTTAACAGACAGACAGACAGAAAGAAAGAAGGAAAGAGAGAAAAACAGACCCACCACCTTTAGCTTTATTATTAGTAAATAAATTAACTACAAACCCTGAAACCCTCTCCCACTTGTAAGCCCAGTTTTTTGGATATTGAATAGAACTGCGTTTGTTCGCGAGTATTCTGAGGTCAGCACAATTGCTTTTGCTCAAGATTTTGCATTCCAACATTGATTTCTTATAGTTTGTTTCCAAAAAATGTAATCCGAGGAACAGATGAGTTTTCATCCTGAGGCTCATACTTCTTTTCGTCGAATTATTTCTCCTGAAACCAAACCTCATGTCTGCAGCACTCTGCAGTTTTTGTGTGAAAACATTGAAAAGCCTCAATTTGATTTGTTAATGTTTCGATTGAATGTTTTCGTGATATTGTTTCAAGTCGATCCGTTTAATAGATGTATAAATAATGCTTTATTGTTTATGTATCAGTGTATTTGATGCCCACTTCATAAAATATTAAAAGTGTCCTGATAGTTTTTAGATTTTGTGTTCTCATTTGTTTTAAAGCTACTACAAAGTCTGTTATCAGCATATGATTAATTCATTTTCTTACCATTTATTAAATTGCGTACAAATTAGAAAAAATAAACAAATGTAAAAAAAAAAAATTGACAACTTTTCCTCCCAAAATAGTTGTGGTTTTGCATTATCCTTTTTGAAATAGTGATAAAATTTTAATATTTTAAGGCTCTTTGTTATTTACTGTAACCTCTATATTATAAATGTATAGTTTAAAATTCTACCATTTTATTCTAGTCTATGGCAAGTTGGTATTGATTACCTTGATCAGTGTCAAGAAAACTGTCGGTAAGAAATATTTTTTACTTTTGCTACATCTATTTTACAGTGGTTTTTATAACAATTAATAATTCATTGAAAAGTCCCCCATATATTTCTTTTCGTGAAATGTTAATCAGTTGTTATGGAAAATAACCATCTTCGTCAATCTTTTGTTTTTACTGAACAATTATCTTGATGAATACACGGCTCCAATTGTTATGTATTAGCTTCAACGCTTACACATTTTAGCTGCTCTAACACTTACTTTAGTCCCATTTTTTTCCTTTTAATTTTATTAAATTAGTAATTTTATTTTTTTTTTCTCGTAGGGTTACAACGAACCTAGTATGAAATAATCCTAAAAATGTATAAATTATGGAAATTTTACAATTAATAATAAAAAATGTATAAATAAAATTATAATAGTTATCATTATTTACTTTTCCGTAGCATCTTAAAAAATATAATTTTTATTAG
Source organism: Uloborus plumipes (assembly GCA_038373865.1). NCBI lineage: Eukaryota > Metazoa > Arthropoda > Arachnida > Araneae > Uloboridae > Uloborus > Uloborus plumipes. The sequence continues at coordinate 120,253 of JAXGGA010000288.1, forward strand.
TACATTTTCGATTGTGACAGAACTATATCTGTATGTATACATAAAAAAATAGACGGGTTTGTATGTGTGTGTTCCTTATACAAATCCACAATCAACGTTGGGTCATGACCAAATTTAGCCCACATGTTTCGTGATGCTCTAGAATTCCTAAGGAGGGGGACAATTAAAATGTACTTTTTGGTCGTCAACACGAGAAAAATTCGTACAAAGATGGTGAAAGAAGTAGTCAAAATTACTTTACTGGTAATCAAAATGAAAGTTTGTATTAAATGTGAGTGATAAATTTTTCCTGAAGGCAGTACTTCCTTTTTTTTAGAGAGACCTATTACAACGAGGTTGTACAAAGAGGTCATTAAGTGTGTGTCCTGTTAGAAGTGTCCTTAATGATACCTGAAAAATGTTCAGTTTCAAATGCCAAGCTCTTTCTTTACAATCCCAGTTTTCAGTAATCTGAGGAAGCGTTAGTGCCTCAATTACCTCAGACTTTCGAAACTTGACTGAATTTGATTGAAACTACCTCCAATGAATTAGAAAATGTTTTAAGCTTTATGAACCACTATTCTGCCCACTGTTGAAGAATCTCTGAAAGTGTAGATGTTTTTATACATAATTTTTTGTATTTTAATTGAAAATCCAGTTTTTTTTTCTCTTGCAACCCACATTTCAGTTTTTCGAAAATTCATAAGTTTGTGTTGAGAACCAATGAATTATCTGTTGACACCATTGAAATTTCGAAGATGCCAAAAGCTGAAATAGCATCCATCAACTTCTGTGGACTTATTACTATTTTTTTTCCTTCTGAGCATTGTAAGGAATATATATATTTTTGTCAAAAAAATGTTGTTCTGATTTGTTGCAAGAAAATTATGCATGACTTTTATTTTTAATTTTGAATTTGTTGATTAATACTCTGTAAGATTGATTGATTTCTGCTCTCTCCAATATGCTTTAGGGAGCTATTGGAATTATATTTAGAAAGAATACCATTAAATACTGAAGCCAAAGCACGGAAAATCATAGATTTAGCTAAGAAGAGAAATATGGATACTTTAGGTATGTTCAACTGAGTTTTTACCACATTAACACCACATTGGGAAGAAAAAATAAATATTTCCCAGATTTTGAAAAAATATCCTTTTTAAAATATTCAAGGGCAAATATGACCTTGAAATGTTAATGTCACAAAACCTTGCCAAGTTATATATCATGTGAAAGCCTGTTTACAGAGCTTGAAATAGGTATGTAACAAAATATTAGTTGCTACAGAAACTGAGAAAAATGATTTAAGTTCCGAAATTCACTCTTTTCGAGTTTTTTAGGGAGTCTTGCACAAAAAATTTACTGCTGAAAACATTTAGAAAAATTGTTCATTTGTCTCACATCATACATATTCACTTCTGTTAATTTTATCAAAATCGGTGATGGTCACATTTTGAGGTTTGTTGATTTGATATGGAATGACCCCAATGACAAATTGCTACTATTTTTATTTTGGACCTGAGACGGTGTGTAGTTTTTTCAGATTGATCCTGGAGTCTGCTACAGGGTGTGCGCGTGCCCCACATCCTAGGATGTCCCCCAACCCCTGCTTTGGATGGTGGGGCCCATGTCCTGCCCACACACACATACCTATCACAATTTGTTATTGCAAAAAACATAATTGGAATTCAAGATATAAAAATTCTAACTATTTTTTTTTTAATTTTATTTTATTATTTGTGTGTGTGCAAAGGGGTGGGTGAGGGGGGGAGCATGATTTTAGTAATCAGCAATTCTGATATACTTGACTTTTTGTTTTAAAAGAGACTATAGGAACATCATTCCAACCTATACAAATTTTATTTATATACTTCCAGTCAAATCTATTGCTAATGTTATGACATCCAGAGCTATGGCAAATGGGCAACTTGGAACTGCTTTGACATGGGTAATGCATTCAAAAGTAAGTTTAAATTGCAATTTAATCTTCATTTGTCCCTCTTCCTTTTTAAATTCATGCCGTAATAACTTTTTTTTTTTCTTATAGGATGTACGGTTTGCTGATGAATTGGCAGATAGGTGCGTACTTTAGATTTTATTTTCTGGTCAGGTGATGAATAACTTAATCATTCTTAGAAGAATTTAATTGCAAAAAATCAAACAAAGTTGGTACATTGATGAACTCCAGTAGCAACTGGAGTTGATTAATTTTTGGTGCCAAAATTCAAACAGGGCAGATTTCTTTAATCATTGTGGCAATTCAAAATATTTGAATAAAAGATGTGGAAAGAAATTTTGTTATGATCTCAATATAATGTGTTTTCTAAGTTTAAAATGTTTGTGATAAGAACTTGATATGAACCCTACAACATTAATTTGTTTTATGACTTATTTAAAAAAGCACTTTTGTGTACTAAAAAGTTCCGAAGAAATAACATTATGCAAACTGTTTTATTTATTCATAAATTTAAACATTCTATGCTTATTTTTATTTATTTATTATTATTATTACTTATTTTTTCCCAATGTTTTCTCATTTATTGTTGCCAATGTTTCTTTTAATATAGGTGGTTAAATGGTTATGCTGAGCAACGAAAAGTAGAAGGCTTTGAAATTTTAAAAAATATGGGTTCATGTATGTTAGTTAGTGATAAATTAACTTTTGTTGGTAAGTAGAAAGTAGCATAAGTTTTTGAAATATTTCTTGAATCAACCTTTTTCTATTTCATGTTTTGTGTCATTAAGTACTTTATATTTCTTAAAATATATTACCTAATAGAACTGTAAGAGATTTTGAGTGTTAATTTTGAAGTTCTTAGTTTACAAATTTAGTAAATTAATTAAAATAAATTTTATAATTGATTAAAATAAATTTTGATTTGTATTGTAACTTTCAGATCAAATTGTCATGCCTAATTCTATCTTATTAACCACACAAGTGGTATCTACCGCCAAGACCAATGTAAGAAATTGTTAATTCAAGTTTTTCGCTTTTACATCATGCTTTATTCAAATGACAATTTTTTAAAAATAACTTTTTCCAATCATGAGTTACAGTAACGCATCAGTAGTTTGTGCTAATTATATTGCTAAGATACGTCTGAATTCAATTTTGCTAAAAAGTTCAGATATAATGTTTGCTTACTACGACAGAATTATGGTTTTCACTCTTAAGTTTAAATGTGTACTTGTGCAATGCAACGCTTTCTTCTCATTAGATTGATTTCAATGCACCCTTTAATCTGTATCCCGAAAGAAATTCATTCTGAGGGATTTAAACAAGATTTTTCTTCTAGGTAAATATTGTGAATTTCACAAGCTATTCAATGATAGAAACTATAAAGCAGCTGCATCATTGTTAGTCTCTTTAATATCATCTGAAATAGCACCTCTCAAGTAAGTATTTAGTTCTTTTCATCTTTTGCTTATTTTATATAAAAGGTAAGTATATTCATAGACTTTTATAATTTGGTCCGACTTTATGATAAAAAAATTTAAGAATGAAAACAACTGTGTATATTTAACCCCTTTACAAGAATTATTTGTGCTAAAAACATTTTGTGATGAAAGCAAAAGAGCAAAAAAACATTATCTACTAGTTATGTATCTACCTATAAAAAATGCTATATAATAGCTATTTCTAATTTTTCTTAGTTTAAGCGAATTTCCTTCTCAAAATATTCTTTCAAATTGTTCTGTATTTTATAGCATGAAAATTTAAAAAATAATTGTTAAACCCCATGTCTCCTGATATGAACAGCGTGAAGTCTTGTGGTTTGACTCCTCCTGATCCTGTTATTGATGAGGAAACCATGGGGAATGGCACACTGTATCTTGTACGCTCTGTAATTAGTTATGTTTACATTAACGAAATTTGCCCTTAAAAAAACAAATGTAAAAATTGGCATAAAATAACTTTCCTATCAATTCAGATTTCAGGTAATTATGTTACTTGATGCTGTGCCTCTGCTAGAAGCTTCTGAATTAATATTTTCGAGAAAAGACACTTACCATTTAATGAAATGTTTAGAGGCCTTTTCTATATGTAATGATGAAAGTGTAAGTACAATTTTATGATTTAATTCTTTATTTAAATATTAAGCTCTAAGGCTTTTTGAAAATGCATTTTTACTTTCAGCTTGCATTTACAGGCCAAGGCCATTACTAGGTCAAAGAGGCAAACCAACTCTTCTAGAACTAATACTATTAAATACAGGGTGTCCGCGCACCTGGAAAGTCATGGAAAGTCAGGGAAAGTCATGGATTTCATATATGATCGAAATTGGTCATGGAAAGTCATGGATTTCAGCGAAAAATGTCCAAAAGTCATGGAAACTGACTGTTTATCATGGATTTTAGCGCTCAGGATCGGTGGTTATTTCTCCCGATCTCGGAAGAACAAAAAAACATCCATCGTCATTCTGCTTCGTTATTGCAAGGTTCCCGCGACTTTGAAAAGTCCTTGAATTTCATTTGGTCTTTCAAGAGATCTGGAAAGTCCTTGAAAATTTTAAAATGTCCTTGAAAACTCCAAAAGTATTATTTTTCGTAGAAAATGTGCCGAAAAATCGGCGATCTTCGAACGTTCACGATCGTGCTCCTGCAAAAAAATTGTGTCCACCAACAAATCGGCGATCGTCGGGATTTCGAAATCGGGAGCCGTTTTTTCAAGACGAAAATTAAAAAAAAAAAAAAATCGTTAAAAGTTCGCGGTTAGGCGCCGCTTTTTCGTTTCGCTTTACTTTTAAAATAATTTAGAAATAGAATAATCAGGATTGGATTTTTATACAAAAGAATATCTTTAACAAGTTAAACATGAGCTTTTCTGAAAAATACGTTTTTGCTGGTATCTTAATGATTTTCTTTCAACAAAATTTAGATTTGTCTGGTGGATTAAAATTATTTTTCGAATTTTTTGCTTCCATGATCATTTTTTTTAGAAATACCTGGGACAGAAATACGTGTGTATAGGGTTTTGTACAACTATTTTTTTTTTTTTTATTTTTGGTTGACATTCTAACATTGAGCACGTGCTTCGCCGAAAATGGCGTGCCATTGTTAAGTCTTCAATCCTTTTGCATCCTGTAAATACTTCAATTATTTTGATATTCTGAAGCTATTTTTATGTTGTGCTACGTTAAATATACTCATTGTTCATTTTATTTTAATAATTTATTTATTTTTGAACTCAAATTTTAGCTCTTCCAATTTATTGGTTTCTAAATAGCTTTTAAGAAAACACCGAACTTTTAAAGACAAAGTGCTTCCTTGACTTTTCATTTGTTTATTTAATTACAAAATACAGGCCCGTTTTTCCTCAAGTTCGAAAAAATCGAGTAAAAGCTGTAATTTCAAAAGAAAAAAAAAAAAAAACACCATTTTTTCTTGGAGGGGGGAAGAGAAAAGAATAGGGGGGGGGGAATAGAATACATTTTGCATGCACAGACTGGCAAAATAGGGTGATCACATTATATCCTGGTCTTATTCTGAAATTATAAATTTTCTTCATTGAAAAAAAAAATGTTGTCTGATTGTTTTTATGCTTGAACAAATAGAAAATGTTGGTGTTTACCATTTTTACCATTCCTTTGAATTTACACTTGAATAAGCCAAAGAATTGCTTCCAATATACCTTTCCCTAAAATTTTCTTTTTCATATTGATGAAAAAATTTCACGATTTTTAGGTTTTTCATATTAAATCTGTAAAGAATCTGTACTGTTCATCAACATTTACATCACTTTTGAAATTAATCTTGATTTTTGTGCAGACCCTTTCTTAGAAGTTAATTCCTGGAAAAATTTTTAAACCTCCTTAAAAAGTACTTGAATTTTATTTTTAAGATTGTAGGGGAACCTTGTATTGGGTGCAATCTGATTAGTCTTAATAAGAGTTTCAAACAAGTTGCATTGTGTTGACCAATCAGATGAATACTCAACGTTAAAACCCGTGAGCGGCGAATTTTCCGAAACTGTGCATGTGCGCGGACTTTGTCCCCTGACTGACAATAGAGCATGTGACGCTTTATTCAATTTGAATTTCACACTTTCATACTTCTGCTTAGGGGGATAATAAGTTGTTTTGACTTTTAAATGTTGCTAAATCCTTGTACTCATTTTTTTGTATCAATAAATTGTTGCACTTGATCTGTTTCAGATATATTTAGTTAAGTTCTTTTTTTAGCTTTGGTTAAATTTGTTTGCATAGCTGAAAAAAAAGAATAGTTTCGAAAAGCAAAGGTACACTGTCTTACACCTTATATTGATATTTATGCTCTATTTTGATGTCAGCGTCAAATGAAATAGTTAAAATTGTAAGTCATGGAAAATTGTTCGCAAAAGTCATGGAAAGTCAGGGAAAGTCATGGATTTGAAAAGTCCAGGTCGAGCAGATACCCTGTAAATGCTTTTCCCACTTCGAGCATGGATAATGCTTGCTTCATTGCAAATGTTGATAATAGCAGTTATCTGTCTGTGGGATATAAAATTTGCGCAGAGATTTCAGTAACATTGATTGTGTTGAATCGCTGGGGTTTTAAAAGTTTAAACACTAAAGTATGTGCTATTTTTTTAATTAACTTCCAGTTTTGTTGCATGAAATGGTATGTGCTAAAATAGATGTTATTTTTAGCCTACTTTCCCGTTAAAAATAAAAGAAAGACAAAAAAAGTATTAAAAGTAGCTTAATGCATCTAAAAAATATCGCCAAGTTAAAAAAATAAAAAGGTAAAATGAATATTGAAAAATTAAAAATTTGAAAGTAGGGTATTAAGATGAGGAATTTGTGTGTCGGTCGGTCTGTCTGTCTGTCCTCCCCTAATAACTTTTGAATGAACATTCCGATTTGGACAAACTTTTTTTTGTTGGAAAGATCTCGGCGAGTACAACTCATTCCCATATTTATTTTTCGGTTTGAACAATTTTTGGTTCAACTTTGAGCCGTTCAAACAACCTGTCCCGCGATGCTAACTTTTGAGTGAACAGTCTGATTTGAACAAACTTTTTTTTGTTCGAAATATCTTATCAAGGATACTTCATTCCCGTATTTACATTTCCGATTTGAACATTTTTTCGTTCATCATTGAACCGTTCAAGCAACCTTTCCCCACCTAATAACTTCTGAGTGAACCATCCGAATGGAATAAACTTTTTTTTTTGTTCGAAAGATCTCGGAGAGACTCATTCCCATATTTCGCTTTTTGATTTGGACCATTTTTCGTTCAATATTGAACCGTTCAGAAAAAAAATTTAACATTAGCGCCTACGGGGAATTTAAGTTGAATGTTGATCCTGAACTTAAATTCGGATTTCCTTCCAACTAACTTTGTAAGAATGTGTTTTTGATGTAAGAATATGTTTTTGACAAAAAATGTAATGTCTGTAAAGTACTTTTCTGAATAATCTTCTGTGAGGACTCTGACTCCGACTCCGCAAACATGGCGGAAATGCAGGCTGCGGTGCGATACCGCTTATTTCCTACGCTGCCAACTGTTGACTGCCAAAGCATCAACTGCCTCCATTGAGAGGATTTTTTCAACCTACGGGTTGGTATAATCAAAGCTTCATAACAGGCTTGGCAACAACAAAGCTGCAAAACTTCTGTTCATTTATAAGTCACTGAATTAACCTCCTGAATTTAAAAAAAAAAAAAAAAACTTTTCTTTAAAAATAAAAATTATTGTGGTTTCTTAGGGCATCTCTCTAACAATTCTGTGATTGAAGGGGTAAAATGTGTAAACTAACATGAAGCATTCTTTATATGATATAGATAATTAAAACTAGGAAAAATCCTTACGTAGTAAATAATTATTTTCTACTTATTTATGATACTCTTATATTTTCAATTGCATGTATTGAAAAAAAATGGATTTAGAAATTGAACTTGAACAGTGTAATCTGTTAGTATCAAATATACTTAAAAAAAAGAAAAATATATAAAAATGGCTATTTTAAAAAAAATTTAAAAAATCCAATTTAAATCAAATAAATCCGATTTTTTTTTTTTTTTTAATCGTGATTTTATCAACCCTGACACGTACTACATATGGAGGGAGCAGGTTTTGCTTTCGAAATACTGTTAAGAATGACATTAAATATTTTTATAAAGACTTTTTTTGACATTATGAAATATGAGCTCTCAAAAATTTAAGCAATTTCCATTTACAAATGATGATATTTCCTACTAGATAATCAACAAAAATGATTTTTCGTTTTAAAACTTGTTTATGACACAGTTCTGTTGTTATTTTAAAATGTGTGTTAAGTAAAGAAATCTATTTCTCTGAACTTCATGTTTATGGTCTTTATCTTCAGAAATACCAAGTATGCAACTCTGCATGCATTAAATTACTTTTTAGTTAGCAATTGCATGATAAAATAAAAGGTTCTGGTGTGGCGGAGAAAAGTCAGCAAATGAAGGTGCAACTGAAAGAGTAAGAAAGGACAAAGTTGAGTACTTCCTAAGGGGTTCCCATTATCCAAAGGAGGATGTTGCACTCTTCCCCAATGCACAGGCAATCCTTTAGAATGAGAGCCTGCAACCAAAATGAGAGGAAAACACTGTTAAATCAACCTTCTTCCTAAAAAATTTTAGTGTTGCAGTTTGTGCAACCCCCCCCCCCCCCCAGGCAAACTTGCTAGTTAATTTAGCATGGTGGCAGGTGGATGTGCAGGACCTTATTCATGATTTTCCCTTTGTGGCACATGGTATTCTCTTTGTGGTTTAAACAGCAATAATTTAGTACGGAGGTTGCAGTTTCTGTCGAAAGTCAATGACGGTTGGTGAGGAAATTTTTATTACATTTCTATACAGGACAATTTTTTAATCAATATTCAAGACAAACTAAGAAAATGGCGGTTTATCGGGAGAGGTTAGCGAGGTTCAGCCAGGGTTTAAGCTGAATTTGAATGTTTTTGACAGAAAAGCTAAAATAGGAGCAAAGGCTTTAGCAAAATGCTAAAAGTTAATAATACTGAATCTGTTTACTATCTTTCTCTGCCTTTATGTATTTCGTCTCCTGTTGAAAGTTAAATTCAAAGTTCAGCCTTGACATCTTGAAAAAAATAAATTCATAGTAGGTAACATTTTTTTTTTTTAATTTCAGTGAAAATTTTAGAATTGTAATTCACATTAAAAGAACACAAGTTTTCTTAAAATCGTGTTAATAATGCATTTACTGGCGGGATGTTATGCCCAATAAGACTGTATATTGTTGAATTTAGTAGCATTTTATAAATGTTGGCTATGATTTATAATGAGATTGAGTTAGATATCCCCATGCTTGCTTCCTCTATCAGATTGTGTTATTTGTTCTTATTATATTGGAGCAAAAAAGCGAAAATGGCCTTGCTTTATTTTCGCAAATTCGATAGTATTTTCGCATTTTGTAAAAAAAGCAGCCATAGCGGAAACCCTGGGTTTAGCTCTATTTAGAGCCTTTTCACAATCTAATACCAGCTACTGTTTCTTTTTCAACTGCGTATCTAAAATTAAACTTTTGAGATAATTTTAAAATGACTAGGTCAAAATTATAATTACTTCTCTTCAAACAAGTTTCTACAATTTTTCAATACGCCGCTTAATCAGCTTTGTAAACTAGTAAATTTGCCAAGTAAATGTTTCATCTATTTTATAATGGAAAATGTTATTAATCTTATCTCTTTTTGAAATCTTTTTTAGGAAAATGTAGGTGGTGCTAAAGAAAATCTTATTCGCTTAGCATTTGCTAGAAATTTGGCAAGATCGTTTGTAATAGAGACTGGAGAATCAGACTCTGAAGATGATCTATAGCATTTATGTTTATTTGTAAATTTTGTTATGCTTTTTTACTTTTGTATTAAATTATTTGATAAAGGTTTTTAAACTTTAAAAAAAATGATGTGTTCATTTTATTCTGGTTCTATTATCTGAAACATGGAAAAAAAAAAGCCATATATGAAGTTATACCTGGGTGATTCTTCAAAAGTCTAGGGTTTGTACTCTCCTTGAAAGTGCTTAAAAGTGTTTTAAAAAAGTTTGAAAGGTTGCTTAGGGCTTGAAGTCTTTCAAAATTCATTTGATTAGGCTTAACATTTTTCAAAAATATTTCATCAGTGCAATTTTTGGGTATATGTTCATTTTAAACTTTCAGCGTTGCTAAAAATTGCTTCCCCTGTTAATTTTTTCCATCCTTTTGCATCTTTTGAATATTCTTATATTCTTTGAGGGTACTTTTAAAATGATTGACAGTTTGACATTCATATGTTTTCTAATCATTTTTATGTTAAAAAATTATTATTTACACTATATAACTGCTTAGAGTTACTTCATTTTACATTTAATCCATTACATCCAGTGTATTTTTTCTGGTTGTAAAATAGCCTTTTTCTATTACTATGTTTCTCAAAAAATGGAAATTTCCTTATTCTGAGTAGAAAGTACAACTATATCTAGGTCATTTTTGTATGCTTTCAAGCAACATTTTTATTTTACGTGCATTAACCCATTAATGCCTGACATTTTTTCCCAAAGATATTTTGTATACTGGTTACAAATAGTTTTTAATGGGCAGGAAAAATAATTAAAAAAATATCATGTAAAAAAATTTTTTTGTTAAGGAAAGAAAAATCGTCCCTGAAAAGTTACGATAGACACCAGAGGGTACATACTTTTTTTACTAAAATTTTTTTCTGCCTAATATTGACAAAGACATTTTCTAAGAAGAAATAAAAGCAGCAATTAACATAAACTGGGAAGCTGAGAATAATTTTAAAAACTAAGCGTTTTGTTCTTGAGATTGTGAACGATGTAATTCTTGATAAAGATCATATTAAAACTGCCACAGGACACACTTTACAATGGTTATGTGCTGCAATCTGTTAATAATGAATTGAAACAATACCAAGGTACTAATTAAGCACTATTATTTGGTTGAAATGTTCATTTTTAGGAAATTCAGACCCATTTTTTGTACCGTCCTTAAAAAGGGACGCTAGGCATTAATGTGTTAAATAGAGAAGAAATATTTGTTATTGAAACAAATTGTAATATATTTTACTGTACTGCTCATCGCACATTTTTTCATTTTAAACACAGTTTATGTCTTTATGTAGCTGAGTGTTACTCCAAGGGAATAATCATTACTTTTCTACAAAATTTTTGTTTATTGCAAGTTAGAACAATAATTGTTTGGAAGCCCTATTTGTTTCTTCTTAGAATGTGCAACTCTAAAACTGCATAATTTTATTCTTTAATTGTTGTATCTTGGAATGTACAATTCAATACTATAAATATTTTTATTATTGCTCATGAGTGTTACCCATTAATTGTGCATCATTTTTTTAAGTATACAATTAGGCAGTAGTGTATTTTTTTGTTAAGGAATTAATACACCCAACTAATTTTTGAAAAACCCAGAAATTATTCCAGTGAAGAATTCTTTCGGAAATTTAAGGAGTGTTTATTATAGTTCTTGCACCAAACAAAGGTTTGTTCGCACATATAAGTTTCCCCCTCCCTTTTTCTAGTTACGTTGGAAAGAAGCTTAAACTTTTGGGACTCCATGACAAAATATAGACATTAAAACTTGACTGACTTACCAAAGAAATTAAGTAAATTAGATAAAAACAAATCTCAAAATTTTTCGCCCCCCCCCCCTCCCTCATTGCGGGGTCTTAGGGTATGTAGCTATACCACTGGTTTTTTACTCTGTACACTTTAGTAACACATATTATAGTTAGGATTGCAGAAAATTGCACATTTACTGTTAATAAAATTATTCATCATAGTTTCTCAGTTGAATGTATACTTTAAGGCAATGGTTCCCAAAGTGTGTTCCACGGAACCCCAGCTCAAATTTCTTCCCCCAAGTTTCTTCCATTTAGAGCAGTGGTTCTCAACGGGGGCGGTATCGCCCCCCCCTGTGGGCGGTGGGAAGATGCTGAGGGGCGGTGAACATGTTTTGGGCAGTAGGGGGGCGGTGGGTATATTTTGGGCGATAGGGGGGCGGTGAGAAAATTTGAGGTCGTAGGACGATAAATGAATAAGATTTTAATAATATATTAGAATTTTATTTAATTTTAAAAATCAAAATTAAACATTGCATTAAATCAAGAATGCAACTTGAATTATTTGTGCCAACCATAAATCAATTTATCTGCTCTGGAATCTCTAAGCTTATTTTCTTATGTTTTTCTAAGGTGCCTGTTTTGCTTTAAAAATAGTTTAGCTTTTTTTTCTTCTCTCTCTTTTTTTGTAGCGATTTGGCTTTTTAGTGATCTTTTGCATCCGACAACCTTAAAAGAGAATGCTCCTTAATGAAGAGCTACTTAATGAGAGAAATGCTACAATTAATCGCAGTTGTAATCAGCCAATTTGGATAATTTCAATCACACATGGCTAGATGAAATTCATAAGCATTAGCCACATTATCGTTTGGTTATTTTTTAGGCGAATTATTGATTGATTTTTCTACTATTACAATGTTATTTCGAATAGCTTTATATAATTTTCTAGTAATGCATCTTTATTTTACTTAGTAATTGTCATGCATGTAAAAAATACTGTCCTTAATCTGTAGGTGAAAATGGTCCAACTAAGTTCTCAAGTTTTAGTCGCCTGCTTTGATTGTTGCTAAACGAAACTAGTTTTCAGCCTGAACAATTTCTAGAATAGAATACCAGATTTTAATATTTATTGCTAACATTTAATGGGGATTTCAAAATAATGCAAAAAAATTCACAATTGCATTCGAGTGTTTTCCACTAGTAGCGTTTTAGTCAAAACATTAAACGTCATCGACTTGTTCTTTTTTTTTTTTTTTTGGAAGTTTCTTTCACCACGTTCTCTTAAGTTAGCTTAGTATCTGTGGAAAAATAAGTCTCCCCCAAAGATATTCAAAATATCTTGATGGGCGCTGGTATTCGTGCAAGTTGGTTATTTTAATTGGTTTGGTTATTTTCCTAAATTTTTACCTGGCAACCGTACTGCAATGCTTAAAGTGCCCATCCACTTTGACTGTGGTTTGAGCTCAGTATTTTCACTTTGGCTTTTGCTCATTTCATTCATTTACTTTCATGGTTAATTTTTAATGAAATCTCCTTTGATGAACACGTTTATTGTTGACATCTTCACTCTTTGCACAAAGACTTCTCTAAGCACTTTGAGGATATTTTTTCTCTGAACGTTCCTCAATGGGTCATCAGCCCTTTTGAAACATTGAGACATCAGATAGTCAGTATCAGGAAGAATTGGTTGAACTTTCAACCAATGAAACTTTGAAAGCTATTTTCCAGAATGTTAACAGCATTTTTATTAACAGCAATACAGGATTTTGTTTGCAAGGAAACATTGCCTTTAGTCCGTACTGTGGGATATCGTCAAAAATTTTTTAATTACCTTTCCCTCTTTCTACCTCGTCGAACGAGGATTCAGTGTTATCAAAGACCCAGTTACAAAAAAGAGAAATCGACTCCAAATCGTCCCAAGAGGGAGGGACTTGCGCCTTCACCTTACAAAAAATATTAAACCGACTGTGGAAAAAGGCTTTGAACCACCAAGAACAAATATCTCACTAACATATATTTCTGAGTATTCCTTTGATATTTTGAATGATTAAAAAAAATGCTTTGCATGTTAATTTCTATTTCATCTCGTTGTTTCCTTCATATTTTGAGTGAACATTTCTTTTTGCTTGTTTATTTTTATTCTATTTCATTTTATTTGCTATTCTTTTAAAAGTAGAATATTTTTTAAACCTAGATTTTTTTTTATTTCTAAATTCATCATTTTAATTCTACATATAATAATGTCTTACGAGGAAAAATGTGTGTTGTTTAACTGTTTTGTAAAATTCTGGAACTAAATTATGTTAAGATTTTTACCTCTTTTCGCAAACCCCCTCACTATTAACATAAAAGGGGGGCGTTGGCAAAATTTTCACTCTTAAAGGGGGCGTTAGCCGTGAAAAGGTTGAGAACCACTGATTTAGAGCATTTAACTTGATTATAAATAATTGGCAAAGTGGTTGATTAATTGGTATATCCCTACTCAACATAATAGAATTGGCAATTATGGCACATTCATTCCACGGTAAACTGGTAAATTATTAAATCCCTTTTTTTTTTCTATTTCTCAAGGCTTGTTTATAATTTATTAATAAGAGAATGGGACTTCTCATTAATTTCTACTTAAGTGCAAAATATTTTTAATACATTCACTTAAAACAGTAAAAACACTACTTTATTTATAATACAAGTATTATATACATTCATATAGTTAACACGCGAGAACTCGAGCTGTTATTTCTCACACGAGCGCTCGCGCGGGATCCAAAAACGACCCCAGTGCTCGCAAAAGACCCCCCTTTTTTGCAAGAATGGAATGGGTTTAGGAAAATTCGAACCATACCCTCACGTCGATCGAGGACACAATTGCAGCTACCCAAAAGATGGTTTCCTTATCTGGCTATGAAATTCCAAGAAATTGAAACAAATTTGGTTGGGGTCGTTTTCGACCCCGCACGAGCTCTCGTGAGTTAACAAAGTGTAATTCACAACTAAATATAAATTATGCATGCAAATGTCATGGTGTTTTGAGGTAAAGCCAGCTATGAAAGTTGAAACATTATGAAATTTTTGGTAATTGACATAGAAAGAGTAAAAATAACTAGAGCCCAAATTATATGCACCAAAACATAAAAATGTACACTAAAAATACATTAACATTTTTGTTTAATATAACGGGGACGCTACATTTGAGTAGAAGAAAGAGATTGACCTTTCTATTATTTTGTTTTGTTATTAAGGTAGTACATATACTTTCGGTTCCAAGAAATTGTATTCAATTAAGAACGGGGATCTTTAACATTGTGTGTATAGAATTCGGTCGGAAAACTTTTATTTGTTTAACCGTTACCCGATTAACCCTATATTTCCCAAATTAATGTAGCAAATTTTGAAAATCAGTGAGGTCTAAGGCCCTCTACGCTTTAGGGCCCCCAAGAAAACTGTTTCCCATTGTGGGTACTATCTGTCGATCTTTCAACGAAGTACAAGGAGTGGTACTTAAAAGCTTCAGCGTGATTCCAGCCATATAGAATTCATAATGCTAAATGAATATAAGAGCGACGTCCCGTCGGGACATAAGGGGTAAGCAGGGCTGACAGTCTATGTATTAAAACAATTATTTCCACTAAAAATGATATTCTCTGAATATTTTATTGCAATCATGATTTGATTTGCATTGGAGCTTACAGAGCTCAACTCCTCTACTTAGTTTTAATTTAATGTGAATTTTAACGTGTTAGACAGAATTAAATTTACTTACAAATAATAATGAGCTCTGAAGACTAGGGAGGTTGGCTTGTTTTTCTTAAAGCTAAATATTAATTGCAACCAATCAGAATATATATTTCAAAGTTTGCTCAGCATTACCCTTTTACAATTAATGTCATTCATTTCCAAAGATTAAAATGCCCGTTTCTTTAAACATTTAGAGATGTTATTGGGTGGCATTTGAAGTATGTAACTTCCTGCTGCATCAGAACATTAAATAACAGTTGGACAGCCATTTATGAAGGCGTTAGCATATTTCAACTTGAGTTTATCCCCTGTCTTTCTGCAAAAAAGTGTTGAATTTTTCTTAGACTTTTCTTCTTTGTTCAAAAATGGATTACATTTCAATCTAGACTCGAATCTTTTTGGTAATTGGTAAGCATAATTTTTGATTGAAAGAATGAATTTTATTTCTTCAAGCCCTTTAATTATATGAAACTTCAAATAAGTTATCTAAAAATGGCATTCTAGTTTTGTAACTCGAAAAGCTCAGCTTGTTATTAAAAAATACTCAAACTCATGATCGCTTGCTGATCCTTCCATTCTGGGAATTATTTTTCTTTTCTTATTGACGAAGGGAAGGAACATTATTCACATCAGAAAAATGGATTCTGCTAGTCTCCTTATTTTTCACACTTTACCAATGTTTTATTTAGACAATGAAACAACATTGCTTATAAAAACTAAATGTTTATTTATAGTACAACTAATTTTATTAAGGTCCAAAATTAAAAATCCCAATCACTAGAATCAACACCCTCCTAATACTAAATGCCAACAGCATTTGCCTCAAAATGCAATCTGTTTGTAACAAAGCGCTACCTTGCGATCTGCAGCTACTGGCGATAGACCTAAACAATATTTGAATTAAATTTTTAAATTTAAATTTAGAAATCAACCAATTGTTAATTTCTTTGTTTCAAAGAATTTCAATAGATGGCAGTGCGTTCCAAGCAAAGGACAACTTTTTGCTCTGTTAAAAACCATACAGTGATATGCATTTAGTATTAAGAAAGGGTTGCTAGAATACTGCATTGTTGTCAAATAGAATAAAAAGTACTATTGCCAAAAAAAAAGTTAATATATTAACAAAGACAACAGGAAACAAAATTTGAATTTTTCTTTTGAAGGGGGAGGGGAGTTGAAAGCAAGTTAAAAGCATAATATACATTTACTAAAACGAAATTGTCATTTATATTCATTGATATCAAATGAACAGGGTTGCCACAGGGGAAAATGCCACAAAAAAGTAGCAAAAGTCGCCTAAAAATACTTAAAAAGTTGCCTTGAAAATAAAAAAAAAGTCACAAAAAAGTAGCCATGAAAAAAAAAGTTGCAAAGAAGCTGAATAGAAACATGTGACAAGCTAAACTAAATATGAGTAATGCTTTAAAACAAGTTTAAAAAATAACAGGTTTTGAACTGATGCATTAAATTAAAGATACAAATGAGGAAAAAAAAAACAAAAGAGTACAATCGAGGTTATTTACTTTACAAGACATACCATTCAAAAGAAATAATAATAATATACTCGGATAAATACAGAAATTTTTTTCCGAAAATCCATGTTTTTGGTTTTTTACAGAAAAATGATTCTATCAAAGTACTTTCCTTTTGTTCACTAAGCAATTTAATTTATTTTCTTCATCTTCATGCTCTCTTTCCCTATTCTTCAACTTTATACTGCCTTCTAACATACCCTGAGCTATTCTAATCCTTTCAGTGTCTTTGCTTCAATAGCTGATTTTAGCCTCTGGTTTGCCTGTTTTAAAAGTACGCCAGCGGATTTTTGAATGTCCTTTCTCTTTCTCTATTTACTAGTTTGACTTTTTCTTCTAACTTTTTAACAGATCCCTTCAAACTTGACAGCTTTTCTTTTCCTATTTTTCTTTGTTTCAACTTTTCTTCATTTCCTTTTTTTAATCTCATTTGCTCTTCCTTCTTTTTCTTCTAGTCTTCAAGGTAGAACTGGTATGATTTGCATTCACCAAAAACTAAATTTAAAAGTTCTTTATCAATTTGGAATTGTGTAACTGTAGAGTAGCGCTTTAGAGCATCATATAATAAGCCGGTCATTCAATACACATTCCGACATCAAATATTTATCTTCCGAAAGAACCTCTCCTGGATATTGAAAACCCCACCTCTCTACTTCACTATTACCATGAGACTAAATGTGACTAAAAATGAATGTTACTTTCTCTGACGAAAATTATTAAAATTTGGGTGGCTTAGATGGATTATAATTCTATTAGCTTGACTAGAGAAAAGATCCGATGAGCATATGCTGTGCCGCTTTTACCATTAAAATCTGGCTTATTTGGGATAGTTTCCGAAGAGGCTCAATCATAATTCTTTGTTTTTTTATGCATCCCAATTCAGTTGATCATCTACTTAGCTGTCACATGCTGTTTTTGACCTAAGTAGAAGTTTTATAGGATAAAAGGGTGAATTGTCAGTTCGAGCCGTTTTTACAGTTCCTTCATCCTTAAGAAATATAATTTTTCTTGGCTTTTTTGATTGATACGCATGTCTGAATTTGCTCTCCACAAAGTAAAAAACAATGCACTATCATACGAGGGCCAATTTAAAAGACGAAAAATTAGCAAAGTGATTTCATTTCCAAATTTCGGCTTCCAAACTTTCTCTTCTTTACACAAGAACTACAGAGAGTTTGGGAGTTTGATTATTCATTCAGCAATCCCTGCACCTTATAGTCGAAGCAAAAAGCCCCACCTTTCCTCCAACAATTACCTTTCAAGAGATATTTGCATAAAATTTGACTTTTATCTAAACTTTTGCAACAGCAAAAAAAAATGTCTTTTGTAATTTCCAATTTTCGTTTCGGTTATATTTTTAAAAACTCCAGACACGTATTTGGGACAATATTATCTACCCACAGTAGAAATTTGAAAACATTTCGCTGAATAGTTTTCTTTTTATTCATATATTTGCATTTTGTCTAAACATTGCATCGCACTGTAGCTGCCCTGTGCCCAGTCGAGGTTGCTGCAAAGATCTGCAATGTATAAGGTTTCAGCTTCTGGAAAAGCTCAGATATCGGTAACGTACGAAGTATGCAAATCAGTTCCATACAAGATCGACTTTCGTTTTCGTATCACTTAAGCCAAGCCCAACTTGTTGATTGGATGCAGTGGATTGGTGCAGCCCATAACGTCTATTTAGGGAACGTTTTATTCTTGAAATGAAAATGATTTAAAACCATGGGTGAAAGAAAATCTCCAGGTGATTCAAAAGAAAACTAACGTCAGGGGGGAAAAAGTCTCCAAAAAAAGCAGATTCAGTGAAAAAAGTAGCTTTTTGATATGTTTTTGCATAAAAAAGTAGCTTAAGTCGCCTTGTGTCCAAAAAAGTAGCATTTAAGTATCCTGTGGCAACCCTGAATGAATGAAACTTTGAAACAACACTATATGATTGCACATAATCCAGGCTCTGATAATAATTTTCTGAAGGTGTAAAGAAGGAGAGAAGCATTGATAAAACCAACTATGAGAGTTTTTGCTGTAAGTATGATATGCATAAGTCATTTTTATTAGTCATATTGCACATCCAGAATGAAAGGGGCACATCTCAAAAATTGCATTTTTTGGAAATATCTTTAAAAAGCATACCTTAGTACACCTTACATGAGAAACTGACCAATTTTTTTCTAGAGTTAACAGTCGCAGCTAAAAAGCAATTTATGGCCTTATCATTCTGCCGATTGTGAAGGGAGAATTGAGTTTGAAAGGGGCACATCTTTGATAATCAAAGTTTGCCGAGCTTCATTGGTGCAAATTATGGTTAGTACTTTTTTAAAACCAATTAAGAAAACCGTAATTATGATTTTTTTTTAAATGACACTCATTTTAATTGTTTGTTATTAAGTATAAATTGTTTGTGCACAAGTAATTTATGAAGGGTTCCTTTTTTTAGAACAAGAAGAATAGTATTATGTAAGCTAGCGTCAAATCATTAGGAATTAAAATTTGATTTAATATCGTTCTGAAATGAAACGGCGATAGATAGGTTAAAGTCCGACAAGAACTTAAAAAAAATTAAATAGTGTACAAGCCGATGCCCGTAAGAAAAGCTATTTTGAGATGCGCCCCTTTCATTCTCCACGAAAATGGAGAATGAAAGGGGCACTTCTCATTAATTTCCAACTTATTTAAAATTGGCCAGGAAACGCACACCATAGTCACCTAGCAGAACCTTTACTCAACCAAGCAATGACAGTTTGGCTAATTGTAATAGTTATTAGAGGCAGGGCAAGGATTTTAAAAAGTTAAAATTTTCAAATCGCTTTTTCTCAAAACAGCTGTTTTAAGATGTGCCCCTTTCATTCTGGATGTGCGATATGATTACAAATTTTTAATGATATTACATACTGAATCAGCAGAATTAATGCAAGTTATTACTTTTATTATAACAAATTTTGAATACACCCACTTAAATCCAACTCTCATAACTTTTAAATTTTGTTGCTACCAATAGCTCAGAAATGTTACACAAGTCTTCCATTAAATTTCAAATTTGTTACCAAACATCAATTACATAATTCTTCCTGCTTAGCTTTATCAATTATTTCGGTTTTGTATTGTAACCAAGGATGTTGTGGAATTTCAAAATCCATATTTTTTAGCCATTCTTCATAAAAAATGCAAAAAGCTTTATAAATTTTAGCAAATTCTTTGTTTTGATACACAGGCAAAGTCTCTTCACCTCGTTCCTGTAAAAAATTAAAACAGTAATAAATACATTATACTTTCATTTAGAATAAATGAAAAAAAAAAAAAAAATCAATGAGCAGTGGGGAGAAAAGGGGAGTTTTCTCAACAAGCAAAGAAACTTAAAAAAATATTCATGCCCAAAAATAATTAATAGATTAGTCAGTTAAATTTGTGCATACTGCTTAGCAAATATATACTACTAACTTTAGTCATTTTCTTTTCATTCTTTTTTTTCCCTCTTTGGCGTGCATTTAAATAGAAATCACAAACGAGCTAGAGAACTCAGTAAATGATAGGTACGAGTGTGGTTTGGAGTGGTTCAGAGCAGGACAAAAACATTTCTCTCATTGGAACTCTTGTTCATGCAAAACTGGAAAAATTTGCTGTCAGCTTAGGAAACAACAATTTTAAAGCAAGCTCTGGATTGTAATGTATTCCTCTATGGAGCAATTTGTTTATGTATGTAATTTGTTGTATGTGTTTGGCAACGCCTCTTAACTGTAACGAGTGTTAACTGTTCTAACCGTGTGCTGATGTCTTGTCCTTTTTCTGTGTTAATGGAGTCGCAATAAAGATATTGTGATGTTAATTCCGCCTCATTAATTCCATGTCATCTACCATTATTTATTCCGGCACTTCGTCGTGCCCATTATATTACAATATGGCGACGAGTCAACATTTCTGAATGGTGAAGATAGTTTTTGGAAAATGTTCCAATAAATTTGATGTTTTCAAGTAGTTTTGTTTTTGAATCGGAGTCATGACGACAGAATCGACAAGCATACCTGTGACTGTTGTGAATACAGGTATAGTTGCATCTATCAGCCAATTCAATTTAAGTGATGACTGGAATGTGTTTATTGAACGTTTGGAGCAATATTTTCTCGCAAACAAGGTGGAAGATGATCGCCGAGTCCCTGTGTTGCTAACAACGATTAGCGAGTCCGTTTACAAAGTTTTAAAGAATCTGTGTGATCCTGAGACGCCAGCCAAGAAGAGTTTTGATAACTTAAAAACGCTTTTGACGGAACAATTTAAACCGGCAGTTTCGATTTATCGGAAAAGAATTGTTTTTGATTCGTTGCGACAGTCCCAAGCAGAATCAGTTCGGGAATGGTACGTCAAGGTGAAAACCCAAGCTGCAGAATGTGAATTTGGTTTGAATTTAGAAGAGAGAGTGAAAGACAAGTTTGTTGCTGGAATGCGGCCCGGACGGATCCTGGATCGTCTCTGTGAAGAAAGATTGACCACGTCACTGTCCAATTTGCTGGAACTCGCTCAGAACAAAGAAGTGTTACTACAGGAGGCTCGACAAATAGAGATCAACAAAGTTCAGCCTAAAACGAAACCGGCGAAGGAAAAAGCGGTACCGCCGACATCATCGTGTAAAAAAAGTGGGAATTTTCGAAATGATTTAAAATGTTTTCACTGTGGTCAAGGTAATCACGATTTTCGAAAATGTAAATACAAAGAGTTTAAATGTCGTAGTTGCAAGCGCAAAGGTCATTTAGCAAAGGTTTGTAAATTTAAAGTAAATGTTAATTCCGTTAATGATGATGTAGAAGTTCAATATGTGGATATGTATAGTGTTGAAGTGGATTATGTTAATCCTCTGTTTTTAAATATTAAGATAGGAACTAAAAATGTTAAAATGGAAGTGGATACTGGTGCAGGTGTCACATGTATTCCTTATTCTTTTTATAAGAAAAATCTGCGAAATTTTGAACTTGAACGTACAAATCTTAAGTTGAAGTCCTATGGAGGACAAATTTTAACGCCAGAGGGACAAATTAATGTTCCGATGGAGGTTAATGGTATTTCAAAAAATGTAGATGTACTAATTGTAAAGCAATCTGAAAAATTGTTGTTAGGACGTAATGTTTTAAATGATTTTGGTTTGAATATTGTAGTTGGCAGTGCCAATGTAAACACAATTGCGGTAGAAAAAAATTCAGAATTGCAGTCATTGTTGTCCAAACACGCAGAAGTGTTTAAAGAGGAATTGGGTACATATAACGGGAAAAAAATACATTTAGAGGTTGAAAGTGATGTAAAACCTGTTTTTCATAAACCGCGACCAATCCCATTTGCATTTAAAGAAAAAGTTAAATCAGAATTAGAAAATTTAGAGAAAAAAGGGGTAATTTCTAGAATTGATAATTCTCAATGGGGAACAACCTTAGTACCTGTAATGAAAGCTAATGGTAAAGACATACGAGTCTGTGCAAACTATAAGATTACTGTAAACAAATATTTGAAAGATGACAATCATCCTTTACCAAGAATAGAAGAGCTTTTTGCAGCGTTACAGGGAGGTCAAAGTTTCAGTAAGCTAGATTTATCTAATGCATATAATCAACTAGTATTGGATGATGAAACAAAAAAGTTACTCGCTTGGAGCACACCTTATGGTATTTATACGGTAAATCGTCTACCTTTCGGAACTAAGCCAGCTTGCGCAATTTTTCAAAGAGTAATTGAAAAAACTTTACAAGGCCTAGAAGGCACAGTTAATTTTCTTGATGACATTTTAGTTACGGGGAAAGATAAAAAGGAACATTTGAAAAATTTGGAGCTTGTTTTGAGTAGATTGCAGAGTGCAGGGTTTCGTATTAATTTAAAGAAATGTGAATTTTTCAAGGATAGTATTAAATATTTGGGACACACGATTAGTAAAAATGGTTTGACAAAAGACGATGCAAAAGTTAAGGGTATTTTAGATTTCCCATGTCCTAGATCAGTGAAAGATGTTAGAGTTTTCGCAGGAATGATAAATTATTATTCAAAGTTCATGAAAAATTTAGCATCAAAAATGAAACCGCTGTATGATTTACTGCAAAAAGATGTTGAGTTTAAATGGAATAGTAAATGTCAAAAAGCTTTTGAAGATGCTAAAAAGGAATTGGCATCAGATCAGGTTCTCATTCATTTTGACAGGTCAAAACCTTTGAGGTTAGCATGTGATGCTAGTCAAAATGGAATTGGGGCAGTGTTATCGCATGTGTTGGAAGATAAATCTGAACGACCAATCTGTTTTATATCCAGAGTTTTTAGCCCAGCAGAGAAAAATTATTCGATGATACATAAGGAAGCTTTAGCTATTTATTGGGCTTGTCAAAAGCTGTATCAGTATTTAATCGGGGTTAAGTTTGAGCTAGTGAGTGATCATAAGCCTCTGCTAGCACTATTTGGAGAGAATCGTGCTTTACCACCAATGGTGGCAGGTCGTCTCCAACGTTGGTCTTTATTTTTATCTGGTTTTAATTATAATTTGAGGTACATAAAAGGGAGTTCAAATATTCAGGCAGACGCGTTATCCAGATATCCAACCTCTGGTAGTTCAGGGACAGCAGAAGAATATGATTATGTTCATTTCATAGAGAAGGATGTTCCAGTGGACCTATTTAAAATTAGATCGGAAACAAGAAGAGACCCAGTTCTCGGAAAATTGTTTAATTACATAACTTATGGTTTTCCTCAGAAAATTACTGATGAGGAGGTAAAAAAATTCTTTAGTAGAAAAGACGAGTTATCTGTAGATCAGGGTGTAATAATGTGGGGATATCGAGTGGTCGTACCGACCAAATGTAGAAAACAACTTTTAAGGGAGCTTCATAGTACTCATGAAGGCATGGTCAAAATGAAAAGTAATGCTAGAGCTTACTTTTGGTGGCCTGGTTTGGATTCAGATATTGAGGACTGCGTCAACAACTGTGGTGTTTGCTCGGAATTTAGGCCAGAGCCGTGGAAATGTAAAATTATATCAGGAAACAGAGCTAGTTATTTTTTTGAAAGGATTCATGCTGATTTTTTGGGCCCAATTAAGGGAAAAATGATTTTACTTATTGTGGACTCATATTCGAAATGGGTTGAAACATTTATTATGAGTAGTATGGAAGCAGACGCATGCATTGAAAAATTCCGAGAGTGTTTCGCACGCTTTGGATTGCCAAAAGTTGTAGAAACAGACAATGGAAGATATTTTGAATCTGGTAAATTTATAAATTTTTTGCATATGAATGGAATTAAGTTCTTAACATCACCACCATTTCATCCTGCCACAAATGGGTTAGCAGAGAATGCTGTAAAGAATTTCAAGCGTAGCTTAAGTAAATTGTTGAAAACACCTTCAAATAATAATGTAAGTTTTGAAACTCTAATGAGCAGATATCTCTTTCATTACAGAAATTCAGTTCATGTGACTACAGGGGTTACGCCTACTAGTTTAATTTTTAAGAATAAAGTTAGGACTAGATTAGATTTATTAAAAGAGGGAAATAAATCAGGTATGGTGATTAATAAAGGTTCAAGAGAAGAAATTTTTAAAGAAGGGGATAGAGTATTATGTAGGGATTATCGAAATCCAAATAAGAAGGGTTGGGTTCGTTGTACTGTAGATGAAGTACTTGGAGATCGAGTTTATATGTGTAAATTGACAAACGATGATTTAATTTGGAAAAGGCATTTGAACCAGATAATTATTGACAAGAGTGAGAATGAAGTTAAGGATATCAGTGAAAAAAAAGATAGTATTTGTGATATAAAGTTTGATTTTGTGGATTTTGGCAAAAAAGTCAATGAACATTTAATTGTAAACAAAGATGCCAATAGAGAACCCGAAGAACCCAAAAATGAAACCGATGATGTAGGGTCAGATCCAATTTGTTCTCAGTCTAATGAAATTGATTGTAACAAAGATGCTGTAATTCCTAATCCATCACCTGTAAAATTAAATGTTAATGAACGTCCTAAACGTAAAATAAAACCAGTTGTACGACTAAATTTGTAGAGGAGGGTATTGTAATGTATTCCTCTATGGAGCAATTTGTTTATGTATGTAATTTGTTGTATGTGTTTGGCAACGCCTCTTAACTGTAACGAGTGTTAACTGTTCTAACCGTGTGCTGATGTCTTGTCCTTTTTCTGTGTTAATGGAATAATGGGCACGACGAAGTGCCGGAATAAATAATGGTAGATGACATGGAATTAATGAGGCGGAATTAACATCACAATATCTTTATTGCGACTCCATTAACACAGAAAAAGGACAAGACATCAGCACACGGTTAGAACAGTTAACACTCGTTACAGTTAAGAGGCGTTGCCAAACACATACAACAAATTACATACATAAACAAATTGCTCCATAGAGGAATACATTACATGGATCATTAAACAGATTTAAGGAAAGAATTCTTTCAAGCCTGTGTCTGATGAAAGTTCAAATGTGGACCAAGATGCAGCAAATGAATGAAAAGAAAAATTTGCTTAAATCTTTTAGCATACAGAGGACAGTTTTTTTTTTTTTACTGTTGTCAAAATAACCCTACCTGAGGTAGTAAACATGGACAATGCTGTGAAGTTACCATTACTGATGGTTGGAAAACCCAAGTTGTTTTCAAAACGTCAAAACAAAGCCTATAGAATACCATTCTGACATTGAAGCATGGATGACGGTTAATGTTTTTGAAGAATGGCTGCGAAATCTTAATTGTACCTACCAAAGGCAAAACAGAAAAATCATCTTGTTTATTGATAACTGCATGGCTTATAAATCAATACCAGCTATAGAAAATTTCTCTGAGTTTCTTCACCAAACACAACCTCAGTGGTGCAACCAAAGGATCAAGGCATCATTAAAAATCTAAGGATCTCTACAGAAGTCTTTTAGTCGTTCAAAACTTCCTCACTACATCTTTCTATTACCTTCCTTGATGCACTGAGAATGTGTTTAAATGCATGGTCAATAGTGAGCCAGAAAACAATTGTTGCATGAAGACAGCATTCGTCAAAAGCACTGTTCCTAGTGAGCTTGTTGTTGAGGAAAATTTACCTCCACCAGTTGGATGGGAAGGTCGCATACTATTTGATGATTATGTCAATATGGATGAAAACAGAGATTTGTGGAGAGCTATCTGACTCAGATATTCTATTTGAAGTTTCAAGACAATGAAAATGAGGTGGAAGAACTGAGGCTGATTCCAATTTCAAGTGAGGCAGTCTTTCATCTAGCGGAATATGTCGTTACAAAGAAGTACTATCTAACATGAGTAAAGCTGTGTTTTAAGCTGTAGATGCCCTGAAGCCTTTGTTAAGAGAAATCACGTAAGCTGTCTGAAGCAATCAGAACTATCTCAATATTTTAAAAAGCTGTAGTGTCCATCACTTATTGAAGTCGTTCTGAGTGCATTTGGGTCTATAAAGTGGCTGATTTTATAAATAGGCATATTTACGCACACACACACACAAAAAAAAAAAAAAAAAAAGGTTTAAAAGTTTCAGTTATGTGAAAAAGAAATGAATTACAGTATTTATATGTGGTTTGAAATTTAACTAAATATGATTTCTGTTATAATTCATTATTTTGCAACATTTTTCTTTTTTTTTTTTTTTTTTTTGAATAACTCAAAGTTTTACGTGGCCCTTTACACTTTCAATAATATAAGTTAGACTGTAATACTTAACATTTTACTGACAAAGATTAAAAAAAAAATCAGCTTTTGCAATGTGATCAGCAAAGGATATTTTGTATCACAAGAAATTTTATACTTACATATTTTATGATATTTTTTCTGGATGCATTTAAAGTTTCTTCGATTTTTGATACAATACGATCATTTGGTTTGATTTCTTTTTCTTCCATAAATTTTAAGATGAGCTTTAAATATTTAAAGTTCACAGTGTGACAAGCATTTCCAATTAAGGCACCAATAATTTCATTGTTAGGACATAACTCTAATTTCTGAAATACAAATCAAAAAAATACATTATTTAATGAATTGTAATTCATTGTAACTTCTAAATAATGATGCAAATGAACTTAAAATATTACTCATTTTTAGAAATTGTGGTGCTTTACAAATTTAAGCAAACTAAAGAACATATACAATAAACATATTTATCCGTCTTTGAAATAAAAATTTAAATTAAGGCTTCAGGATTATGCCAAGGATAAGTTTTATAGGCATCAAAATAACAATTCTAGGTGCCATTTTCATCAAATTTAATATACACAGGGTCATAAAAATTGAATATAAAAAAAAAAATGTGGATTACTATGGTGTAAAGGTCAAGACTAGTGGTTGCCATTCGCCAGTGGCGACTAAAAATTATTTTTTTGACGACTACAAGAAGTTAAGTTTGTCTACAGACTGGCGACCTACTTTTTATTCTAAACAAAAATACAAACTGCTGATGCATCGTGCTGATTATGAACTTCATTCGGCAAATTGATAATTTTCCCCCTCCAAAAACTGTTAGTTAGGGGCGCCACTGGAATACCTCACTTATACAAATAACACATCCCGGAAACGTTTTTTCCCCCATGCCATAAGTGCAATGTTAAAGATTACCGATTAAACACAAATACCTTGCTTAATCGAATAATAATTCTTGGAACTGACAATATTTGTTTAAGCGGGGCATACTGCATACAACGAAAAATTTATTTGGGTATTTGTTGACATACCACATTTGCTTAAATTACAACGTGAACACTTTTTTTGATCAACGCTTTCAGAAGGGAATCTATCTAGCAGGGGGTACATCCTCCCCTGAAACGCAGGAAGATGTATTTTCGGTCATAGAAAACAACTAAAATTAACCATTTCTCCCAAAATTCAAATATATCTCCTTCCGATTTTTTTCTTCATACTACGCCATTATACGATTTTATATTAATAGTTATAGTACGGTATATGGTTATATATATATATACGGTTTATATTAATAGTATTAGTTTGAACAAATAAATCATTGAAAACAATTTGAAAAATGACAAACGTTTTACATTTTTTTTCCAAAATTACTGCTTTTGAACTTCTGATGAAAAGATTGCAGCAGAATTCTTTACGACCTTAAATTTGTTGTTGTTTGAGCTCCCTCCCCTCAACCATCTAATTGGCTCCTGTTTGACTGCAGTAAAATATAAGTTAAAAAAAGGAGAAAGAATTTTTCTTTTTGTGGAAAATATATTTTTTAAGCATTTTTTCAACTTTAAGATTTTGATCGGCCCCCTCAGCACCTCTAGTACGCAGTTGCCCCCCCCCCCCCCAGGCAACTGTCTACTTTGCCTATTTAGTAATCTGGCTCTGATTGCCACAAGTCCCCAAACCAGTAAATCTACTATTGGAAATAATATACACATACATCTCAACATAGCTATTGTTCTCACTGATTACTTCTAAATTATTGTAAATCTTGGCATTTCTCATCTCTCATTCAGGAGAGCTCCAGACCTAAATTTTTGAGATGGGAGAGTTCTCAATTTACCAAACAAAACTGCGAATTTCACTAGATGATAAAAAGAAAAAAAGTTCAGGTACCCTGAAACTAAATTTTTTGCAAGAGTTTTTTGAGAAATTCCTTCTGTATTTACTGAATGCAATATACAAATTTTATAGAATGATAATAAAAGAAAGAAAAGTGCTGGCACCCAGAGCCTCAATTTTTGCGAGAGAAAAAATTCTCAATTTTCTGAAAGAAAAAAAAAATGCTCATGCAAACATACATACATCTAGAGCGAAGAGTCATTAAACATCACTTAACATTTCCTTTAAAAATGCAATATTGAAATACTGGCTCTACAAATTTTCTGAATCATCAGTTAAAATTTAAAAACTTTAGGAGGTCATAGCGACCTATCATTGGGGCACCTCTGCTCTCCTTTCTGTTAAAATTTAAATTTTAACTTTTGATGAACAGTGCAAGCATAATTATTCTTTGCTACTTAAAGTTTAGATGGAAGCTTTGTTTAGTTCCGGCATACAAAAACAGTTTGTGAAATGTTTCCTATCCACCTATTTATAAAGGCAACACTGAATTCAGTGGTTTCAAGCCACACACGTACACATCATCTAATAAATATTGTTCATTAATATGCACAAAATCTGACTTTCATGAAATAAAAATAAAGATTCTGATAATTATTGTAAGATAACTCAAACGGTTGAGAATTCAATGGAAATTAACTAATTACAAAAAAGACGTTTTTTAATACTAAGACATACTTTCATCTCATTTAGAAAATTAACTGCTTGATAATGAGTTCTACATCCTGTTGCAAGAGTACCAAATGTTACTAAATCAATTTCTAGTCCATATTTGTTCACCAAAAGCAGCACTTTCTATAAGAAATAAAAGTAACTATTAGTTATTTTACACAGTCATATTAAAGCTTTCAGGCATTATAAACATAAAATAGCATTTTAGTTAATTGTAACAACTGAATATTAGGAAATAACTACACTATAAACATAAAATTTACTAATTGTTGTAGACTCATGCTTCAGGATTACAAGAAACAGTTTTGGTACTTATCTGTTAACCTGACGCAAGTGAAAAATTGCTAAATAATGTAGGATTAAACCAAATTTCTTACAACATTTGTTTAGCATACTTTTGTTCCGTTGACAGATTTGTCATTCGCTTCGCTTGGCGACATTGGCGATTTTTGATTTTTCACCTGTCTTCGGCTAACGGATAAGTACCCAATTTTCTAATGCTTTGAAAAACAGATTCTTTGTAACTGTAACAGATGTTAGAAATAATTAGTAAACTTTGTGCTTAGTGATGTTTTTATCATTACTTCAGAATAATATTTTATAAAATATTTATATATGATAACAATTTGTAAAAATAACATCAAATGTTTCATTAGAGTAGCTAACTACAATTAATTCATATTGCTGAACAAGGACTATATCCAAATACATTTCCTATTACTGTAATTTAAAGAGAATCATTTTAACCTGAAACCTTTTCCCCCAAAACAAAGGGTCTTAGAAGAAAGCAAAAGTGTAGACTGTAGGACTTCTTTAGGATTTATATATCATATACTTATTATTCCAATACAGCTTATTTACTTTTGAATAAAATGTAGTTAACAAAGATTGTAGGTACTTTATGCTAGTAATATAAGTTTATATGATATACAAGACAAAAATGCCTAAAGTCAGGATCAAGTCCGTAAAAAAAATGAAGTTAGTTCAACAATGACTCTTCAGATTTCAGTGGATCGCCATAAATTCAATGTAAATGACTTATTGAGTATGGGAAAAGGGAAGACACTAAAATTCCAAAAGATATCTAGATATATATGGTATATAATGGAAATGCCCTCCTCTCCATATTAAGATGGAGATTGGAAGATGCTTTTTATTTGTGCTGAAATTCAATAAAATTTGTGTTACCATACCCCTACAAAAGTTTACCATAATACTGCAGGCCTCAGTGCTATGTCAACTTACATTTGAGAGTATATAAAATGTTATTAACATTACAAAATGCAAAAAAATGTAATTAGCAGTTGAATTGTTTTTAATTTTATTTTTTTAAGCTTTCATGTTTATTTATTTTGTAAGTTTTGTTTCAAAATCCCATCAGAAACTTTCAATGTTAAAGATGTGCAATGCCATTCATTTTTTAAAAATTATTTAAATGTCATTTTCAAATTGACATTTCAAACGAAAAAAAATTACATAGGAAAAAGAACTTACTCGAGCGTTTTCATTATCTCTTCGGAAATTTCGCCGTTTGATCAAAATGTTAAAAAAATCTATGTCAGGTTTTACTTTGTGAAAATCTAAAAGATTCAATAATTTTTCTTCTTGTTCAGTATCAGCTGGTAGGCATTCAAGAAGCAGCATAAAAGTTTTTATATCTGGTCTTACTTTGATTTGTGACATAAATTTTAAGAAACCCTCCATACCACCAACAAGCAGCAACCTAAGGGGGGGAAACACTTATTGTATTCAACAATCTAAAATCCAAAATAATATTTTTAGTCTACAATAGCATACATTTTAGTGTGACATTGGAATATTGTAGCTTATTTTTGAACTAAACGTGGAGAAAAACAAAACCAAGCTTCCTCAAAATTAGATCTCACAGCAAAGTTATCTCATTTTTGTGGGAAAAATGAGAGTTGTTACAAAATGTTTAAAAAGAAACTTTTTTAAATGCAAAACAATAACAAGAGCACATGGAAACCATAGTTATACTATACAAGGGTTTTTTATATAGTGCTCTAAAAAAATAAATAAATAAACATAAAGTCAAACAAAACCCCTAAAATTAACAAAATGCATCATAGGAAAAAAAGTGATATTAACAGAAAAATAGCATCAAAATTAAGCATTAGATAATAAGAAATATTTTAAACTATAACACAGAAATATAATAATAAAATAAATGTGAACACATCTTTTCCAGATGATTAAAAATGAAGATAAAAATTACAAAGACTAATTAACAGATTGCTATAAATCTACAATTAATTTGTTGAAAAATTTCAAAAATATACCCTTTGAAAAATAAAAACTTAAAAAAAAAAGCAATTTATCTCACCGATCACTAGGTTTGTTGATATTCAAAAGTTCTAGTATTTCTGGTCCATCTTTTGGCCTGGAAAGAAGTAAACTTGTCTCTTGTTTAGAAACTTCCCCAACAGCATTTTTCAAATCATACTGCACTAAATCATTGATTTTTTCATCATTTTCATGAAAAACTTCCCTACTTTCTTTCCTTTGACATGGTTTTGCTTCGGCTTCAGCTTCTGCATCAGAGAGGTTTGAATCTATGAATGTATTTTCATTTGTGACAACATATGGTAAACTTAAAATGTCTTCATGAGATGAATCTTTCTTGGCCTCTAACCCATAGGGCCTTTTGGAGAAACTGCTCCAATGCTGAAGCAGCAGAGAAGATATTTCCTCAGGTCCCACATTGCAATCTCTAGTGGCACGAAGAAGCAAATTGCATGTGAAAAGATTAGGAACTATTTTCCTTTTGTTCATCTGTCTCCACACCTTAAAAATATGAAATAACAACTAATTGTCGAAGGGAAAACTAGGTTCAATAAATTTCTAAATTCATTTGATAATATTTATATTGTAAAGTAATAAAACTTGTATTTTGGTATGGCATACAGATGTTTATAGCTGTCTGAGTGATGAGCACGTACCAGGGTTTGATCCTTGGACCTACAGATGGGTGACAAAATAATACGAACACCCGTGAAAAAGTGTGACATATCACACCTGCAGCACAGCTGCCTGCAACACAAGTCTGCCACCTGGTGAGCGTGAAAGGAAGCTATTAGTCTCTCAGCATTAGTCACCTCACCTGTGTTGCATGAGTTTATCTAACTAGTTTTTATAAGGTGAAATGTCTGACCTGTCAGAATTCCAAAGAGGAATGATTATTGGGGCGTGTTTAAGTGGAGCATCAGCTGTTATGACAGCATACATAAAAGAAGGTAAGACGAAGTTTTCAAAGCAAAACAGTGGCCGACAGTCAAAGCTTGATGATAGGGTACACGTGTCTTGAAGCGCGTAGTAGCTCAAAAGCACAAGCAATCGTTATCCGAGATAACATCAGTCATGAACAGGCATCTTCAGGACCCTGTTTCAACAAGAACTGTTTAAAGAGAACTTCATGCAGCAAACATTTATGGGAGAGTGGCAATTCGTAAAACCTTGGTGACAGTAACCAATGCTTTTAAGCGCAGTCAGTGGTGTAGAGGTCATGAAAGCTGGTCCCCACAGCAGTGGCAGCAGGTAATATGGTCCGATGAATCATCCTTCACTTTATTTCAGACCACTGGACGCGTTTATGTCTGGTGATTACCCAAAAAAGCGTTTGATCCTGAATGCATCTTACCAACTGTGAAACATGGAGGTGGCTCCACTATTGTTTGAGGTGCGATTTCTTGCCGTGGTCTTGGGCCACTAGTACGTCTGCACGGGAAAATCAAATCTAATGACTATCTTCGCGTTCTAGCGGATCATGTTCATCCTTTTGTACAGACTGTATTCCCTCGAGAGCGACCGATTTTTCAAGACGACAACGCCCCTATTCACACTGCTAGGTACGTCCAAACATGGTTCGAAGAGCATGACAATGAAGTTGAGTAACTTGCCTGGCCCCCCTCAGTCTCCGGACTTAACCCATTAATGCCTAGCGTCCCTTTTTAGGGACGGTCCGAAAAGTGTGTCTGAATTTTTCAAAAATGAACATTTCAACCAAATAATTGTGTTCAATTATTACTTTGGTATTGTTTCAATTCTGTATTAACAGATTGCAGCACATAACCGCTGTAAAGTGTGATCTGTAGCCATTTGATTATGATCTTTATCAAAAATTACATCGTTCGCAATCTCACGAACAAAAAGCTAAGTTTTTAAAGTTATTAACAAGTAAATCTATCTGTGTTTGATATATGTGCTACTTTGATCGATGTTTTAGTTTACTTTTTTTTGCAATTTTGTAAATTTTAAATTTTTTTAGGATTTTATAGCAATTTAAGAACGTCCCTAAAAAGGGACGCTAGGCACCAAAGGCTGCATTGTTTAACCGTTGCTGATTTCTTGCTTAGAATCTATAATTTATATCAAAGAAGTTAGTAAATGTTTTTAGACTGAAAAACAGATAATAATTGTCATTTTTAAAACTTATTTTATTTTCAAAATCTAATTAAATTAAATTAATTAATATATATAAACTTAATTATACAATGTTCTTAAATATTTTCTCTTCTTTTTTTTTAATTACAAAAAATACTCAAGGTAAATTTTGAAAGAAAGCTATTTCAAAAATGTAATTCTTTAAAACACTAATTATTCCTTATATTTCATTACTTTTCCATTATGCATTTAGGTGTTTATTATTGTTTAGTCTGACTGTTGGGGGGAAGAAGCCCTAATCTGTTTCAGAAGCTTAGCATTTCACCTTAATGAAGAATTCAAGGATTGCATATGTGTCTGTAGTTTGGGAAAACGGGGGGGGGGGGGGGGTTGCAGATTTAATTTCAGAATTTCCTGAGCATGCCAATTTTGATCTCTACTGTGAGAATTTATTTACTTCTCTTGCGCTCCTACGTGATTATTTGTCTCAGCAAGGTTTTGTGCAAGAATCGGATTAAAAAACGCTCATGAACTGAAGTTACGTTGTTCAAAAAAGAAAAGAGAGGAAGTTTTGAATAAATGTCGATGACAGGTAAAATAATATTACGTTGGTTCGGTGGAATAATAGCAATGTCATAACTATTGCATTGAATCTTCATGGAATTTATCCTATTGTAAAGGCTAAGCGATTGTCCAACAGCGAAAAGAAAGTAATTGAAATTGATGAACCAAATATATATGGTTGCTCAATACAAACGTTGCATAGGGGAAAAGATCCCATGCATCAAATATCGGGAACTGCCGGTTTTTGATCCACTCTAAAAAATGGTGGTAGCCCCTCTTCATTTTTATTAAAAGCCGCTGTACAACATGCATTGAGCTCAAGAGAGCTGAGTTAGGTATTATGGGGCTAGTTGTTATATTGTTTTAAATAAGACTTAGGTAAGATGTGCCCCTTGAAGTAAAAGACCTTATTGGAATGCAGCAAATGCAATACGTAGGTTTGCAGAACAAATGTTTTGCTGCTTTCATACTCAACAACACCAATATTTCCTTGTTCTCTGAATCTACTTCCCAGTTTATGTTAATTGCTGCTTTTATTTCTTCTTATAAATTGTCATTTTCAATATTACATTGTAGGCAGAAAAAAAATTTTGGTAAAAAAATATGTACCCTCTGGTGCCTAGCGTCCCTTTTTAGGGACGATTTTTCTTTCTTAAATAAAAAATTTATTTTTTACATGATAATTTTTTAACTATTTTTCCTGTCCATTAAACACTATTTGTAACCCGTATACAAAGTATCGTTGAAAAATAAAATGTCAGGCATTAATGGGTTAAATATTATTGAACATTTGTGTCTAAACTTCGGTCCCGATTTCCACCTCCATCAAATCTTTCAGAATTAGAGGCCGCTTTGCAAGAGGAATGGCTTAATATTCCGTTAAACGTTGTTAATGACCTTTATGCATCGATCCCATGTCGTATTGAATCTGTTATTCATTCAAAGTTTGGTCCAACTCCCTATTAATAAAGAATTTTTGATATTTCACAGGTGTTCGTATTATTTTGTCACCCATCTGTATGGGTGATGAGTTATGTTATGATAACCCAGTACTTTACCTCTATGCTGAAAGAACCTCAAGCCTCAAAGGTAAAGTTTGGTTATGTGTTTTCTAAGCAACATTGGTAACATTAACTATTTAGCATAAATATATTACAAAAAAAAAATATCCCATAAAAATTGTGAAGCCCTTAGTACAGTTAAGACACATTTCATACAATTACTTTCATATATCATCTAAATATTTAAAAATATTAAGTGGAACATAAGTATCTCATACAGTAAAATTTGTTGTAAAAGTTCACTAACTTATACATGAAAACAGAAAATTAAAAGAAACTACATCAGTACAAAAAAGCTCTATGAAATTTCATGAGGCAATAAGGTTGCAACAAGAAGGGAGAGGGACCAGGCTGAGTACCCTTGATCTTGCCTCTAGTTAACAATTTAAGTATATTATATATATGAATGTATATCTATGAGGGTAATTTTTATTTAAAGTCTTTACCCCCCTTCCCCTCCTCTCTCACCAAAGAAAAGCTACTTACAGTGCAGCAAATAAAAAAGACAATGAGTGAACAGTAAAAGGATCTAAAGTTAGTAAGCAAGTGCTCTCCTAATTATGCAGCAATTTCAGCAGAGTGCTAAATAAAATGATTTAGAGAATGCTCCTACTTTTACTCTTGATGGACAAAATCCATTAACAACATCCAGTAGGTATGCAAATAGTGATATGGTTAATTTTAGTTGTTTTTTGTGGTCCAAAAAGGCTAAAAAGTATCAAACATATATGAAAATATATAAGACAGGGATGGGAGAAATATGAATTAAAGGTTAGAACATTCAACAGAGTTAGTTGCATAAAATGAATAATAATATAAGACATTTGTGGAGTTTATAATGATATTACGTGGGATGTTACATGTCAACTTTTCAATGGATCATATACCTCAACAGCATGTGTGAAACCAGCTTCTTTATTTGCAATACAACTCATAAGTAGAAAACTGTAGGTCACTGTATCTATCTTGATATCAGCTTTTGCCATTTCATCAACAATCTGAAAAGGGGGAAAAACATTAAGTACACGTGTCATTTTTATTTTCTTCTGTATCACATGTATTGAATGCAATGCACACATTGAAATAGCCAAATAATGTTGCAATTTTTATATCATCCCAAAATATTGTGATCACCTGTTAATCATCAGTGATTAAAAATCATATTACCTTTCCTTAGGCAGCTACTAAAATCACTTAATTTTACATAGAAATTTGATGGTAGGGTTCTGAAAATTTTGGCTATTTTCAGCAGTGACTGTGTTCAAACTGTATAGGTTAGTAACTTTGAAAAGTAGAAATACAAAAGTGACAACTAGCAACAGACTCTGGGTCTATCTAAGCTGATCCTGTCAATCTGACGATTCCGAATAAAGATCAATAGCACTCTTACAGCAAGCTATCCCCTTGCTCTTTACAGCTTCTTCCGGAAAGCTGTTCCAAGTGCTTGTAACCCTACCAAAGTAGTAATATTTCCTGATTTTCATATTAGTTGCAGATTTGAACAGCTTAAAACCATGACCCCTTGTCCTGCTTTTTGTGCAAAATTTAGCCTATTAACATCTTCAATTTTCATAAATTTAAACAACTGAATTATGTCCTCTCTAACTCTTCTTCGTTCCATAGCTTTCTTGTGTAAAGAATAACTTTAACTTAAGGATCAATAGCATACCATCAATGGAATATTGTTTTTATTCCATTCCATCCATCCTGTCAGTGGTGGATTAACACATTTGTTTGCCCACTCCGATGCATTTAAAGGGGCCTTTTTGTTCAATATAAAAAACTTTTTAATGTGTGTTTTGGTTTCCTTTTGGGGCCCTAAAATCATGGAAGCTCCAGGTAATTGTAGCATAGTAAATTTGCTGATATTTCTTATAACATATCCAGTTTCCTATAACATATGAAAATGAAACAGCATTCTAAAAAAACCTGAGAATAAAAATATTAAAATATTTTGAGGCCCTGATTGCAAATTGGTGCATGAATATGAACTTTCAGACAAATTTTGATATTTTTGTTACACAAAGCAGAAATTACCTGAAATGCCATTTGAATATCTCCACACTTTCCAAACGCTTTTATCATAGAGTGGTATGTAATTTGTGTTAAGTGCCAATTTTTTGTTTCAATCTTTTCCTTCAGCAGTTTTGCTTTTTCTAATCCATATTCTGGGAAAGGACATTCAGCACAAGAATTAAATAGTCCCGTTAAAGTTGCAGGAGTAGGTTGCATTTTTCTGTCTGTCATCTATACAATAAAACAGAATTTTGAAAACTACATTTTGACAGTAGAAAAATAAACAAATATCTAGATGGTGTTTTAAAAGTAAATGGAATACATAAAAAATAAAAATAAAAACATGAAAAGTGAATTATTGAATTAAGTTTTCTGTTGAAAGACATAAAAAAGGAAAAGTTTCAATATGACATCAATTTAAATAGCGTCAAACATGCCAACACAAATCTATCCTACTCAACTCAAAAACCACTTAATACCAAAAATTTTCATTTCTCTGCTTTTTTACTTATATGCAATGTTTTAAATATACTTATCATTTGTGAATGCTCTCCACTTTACACACTTAATTTACACAAAACGGCAGAGAACTGCATACATATGTTTTTGGGTTACAATCAAGATTGCCATTCTATTTTCGGGGGGGGGGGGGGGGGAGCGATCAAAGAGTAAGAACCCAATGCAAATTTTATCGAAAAGCAACAACAACCAGGCCCACTTATATATAAACACCTTACTTTTTCAAGTCGAGGGAGAAGGGGATATTGACTCTTATGACTAAATGATGGGCCAGGTTACAAGGAACACCTTTTTCAATGCAAAAGAAGTGAGCTTATGGATGAGAAGACATACAACACTGGCTTTTGTTGGAAGTTTTTAATATTCGGTAATAAAGGAGCTCCTATATTCAAGGAACCAGTTTTGTATGAATGTCCACCTACCCCAACAAGTGATGACTGAAGGGTCAGTATGAACTGTAGAGTTCTAAGCAAACGCTTGAAGAGGAATTTTATTTTGTTTTCAGGGTTCCTGTAGTTTTGTATTCAAAACCGATTTCTCAGTAAAGGTAGCTGTTAAAGGGAAGTTGAATGTTGGTTGTTGTTTCTATTGAGAACAAAGTGAAATTTTGAGCAATTATGAAGATAAATGAATTTATGAACTGAAAAGTAACTTTCCCTCATAAACACACCAACTTGTTTGTTTCTGATGTAATTGCAGAATTAGTAAAATATGTGAATATAGTATACACAGAAGAATTTATCCAAAAGAATATTATTTTTATAACTTGATACAAAAAATTCTGCAACTCAAAAAAAAAAAAAAAAACCTACTATATCTTAACTTTTTTGTCCCTTGTGGCGAAATTCCAGATAAGGTTTGATTGTAGTGTAGATGACACCTCTTCTTGTCTTTTTTTTTTTTTTTTTTTTTTTTGCGAATTCATTAAGTAGTATAAAAATATAGAAGATTAAACTAATTTAAATAGCATTGTTCATGAATTAAATACAAAAATTTACTTTTGTAAAAAAAAAAAATCAAAAATTAATTTAATCAGACATGAATAAATCGTACCTGTCTTAAAAGCTTAAATGCCATTTCTGTATAACCTATACGTCCACAAGCACCAATCATATACGTATAATGAGGATGAATTGGAGCTACCTGATTTCTTTTCATGGTAACAAACAGCTCAAGAGCTTCTTTGATCTAAAAGTAATATAATAGGAAAACACATTAGACATTAGATGTATCATAATCAATAATTATAAGCATTAAATTGTAGCAAAATTTCAATTGATAAAACAAAAATAATTCCTATATGACGTGTACAATGTAAATGCAATGAAAGATTCACATAATGAAGTCTGAAATATTGTTTTTCTCATGTTAAAATTTAACCTGACTTTTACCAGTTAAGGAGACTGTTTCTGTAGGGAAAATACTAATAAATGTTATTGTTCATAATTGTAAATTTTGTAAACAAAACATTATAGTTAGAACAAGGTCACTAAAAATAAAATTAAAAATGGTTCGTACACAAAAGTGGAAATTCTTTTCAAAGATAAAATGCACATTGAAAGACTAGTAAGGACTATTTCATAAGCATAAACTTTCAAAAAAATAAATAAATAAATAAAATAAAATATAAAAAGTATTGATTTGAATCTGTATTAATTTTCTCATGAATAATAAAAATTTAATTGTTCTTTAAAAAATAATTCTGTAACTGGTGAATACTTATTGTTGTTTTTAATTAAAGATAGTTTATTTATTCAATGCCTTATATTGATCTTTAAAATTTCTGTTTTTCATTCCAAACACAGAAGAAAATAAGTCGAGACTATTCATCATTAAAATTATTACAGAAGTTGTTTGCAAAATATAGTCCAGCATGCTCAGGTGGACTAACATCCCCCAGGAACAGGGCACAATGGTTCACTATATAAGGAAGCATTGAAAAATTTATCAAAGCAAAAGGATTGAAATCTCAAACATTGCTTGCAATTTCAGAAAAGAACAAACTACAAAAATTTTACTAAATGAATTGTTTATTGTGAGAGTTAAGTGGGATAAATAAATTAATTTTCTCAATTAAATATATTTGATGCCAATTTAAAAAAAAAATAAAAGAAAACGTTTTCCAACATAATTGGCTTTTTTCAGAAAAAAAATCGTCTTTTTTCCTGATCATGCAAAATGCAAACGAAATAAGAAATTTAGCAGCAGACCCGCTATTTCAAATTTTATTATTATTATTTTTTTTTTTTGGGGGGGGGGGGGAGTCAAAGAATACTTGCTCAATGCATATTATATCAATAAAACAATTTCTGGTACACAAAAATGCGTTGTTTTTTCAAACACATTGGGCGATTAGTCCTCCTGACATCACTACATAATGGGCCAGCTTAGCAAAGAATGGCATAAAAATGTAATTGAGGTTTCATTGTACTAATATTTAAGAAAAAAAAAGAATATTTATCTATTTGTTACATCAACAACCAGGGTAATTTGTAATTTTCTCCTAGATTAGCAAACTTGACTTCATAATCTGCAAAACTGATATTATGCCCCTTTTTTTCATCTTTATTCAATGCTATTCTGCCGTGCTAAGCGCAAAAGTGGTATCTGCAGTCAAGCTCAAACCGAGATATTACTCTTCAAAGTTTTGCGCCACCATGTATTTGATTCAGATGAAACTTTTTCAGAATTTTTTTAAAAATATTTTCCGGTCTCAAATGACCATATAATATTATATGTAGGTAAAATAAGTCACAAAGAGCCACCAGGTGGCGATAACTCAATTTTGTTAAAAAGTGCAGATAGGGCTTTTGTGCTTAGCACGGCAGTATTGCTATTCATCAATATCAACTAAATTACAATGACAAAAATTGCAGTTTTAAATTAAAACAAGTTTAGCAAAATTATGCAAGTTTCTGTTTAGAGTACATAATTTCATAGTGATGTGTCAAATTGTAGATTTTAGTTTTACATTGGCTTTTACTAAAAATCATGTCTGAAAAATTCGTCATCCAATTTAATTAACTTGTGAATTGAAAGTTTTTCAAACTGTAAAGTATGTATTTTCAAAACAAACAAAATTTGAAAAAAATATATCACCTTTCTTTCCTTCACTAATTTCTTCATTTCCGATAGTATAGTTCTTGGACATCGCAATTTCTTGCTCAAATTTTTTACAATTACGCTATCATCGTCTTGTTCATTATCTTCTTTGGGATCTTCATGGACGTCTGGATAGTACATAGGTTTTGTATCTGACAAATTGCCGAATTCATCACCTGCATCAGATATCTGTTTTTTAAGTATTTTTCTGTTAATTTTTATGATTCTCGGACTAACCTTTGTATTTTTCATTGGTTTCTCCCAAGACTTCTTTAACGAGCCAAATTTTTCAGAAGATTTAACCACAGTTGAGTCATTTAACTTATCAGAGAAACTGGAAGAAAGCATCTTGGATTGAGTAGCATAAGGAATGTAAATGCTTTTAGCTATTACCTTTTGGCGCGGAAGATTCTTAAAACTGCTAACTAACAGAATACGATTTTGTATTCGTGAAACAAAAAGCATGATGAATTACGAGAAAAAACAAAACTTGATTCGAACGAACTGATTTGAAAAAAGATTAGAAATTATGCATTTCAACTTTGCTGTTTTTAAACTAAAAGAAAAAGGAAAAATGATGTAAAAAGCAGAAAAAAGAAAACAACTGAGCAGACATGCCGCAGTTATTGTTTTTGTTTACTTTTGGTATCAGTTACGGTTAAGCCAGAAAGACACCAGTTTTCTGGTACAGTCTGCTCTACTCATACACTTCAATAAAGTAATGATAACGAAAAATTCTCCTGCAGTCACGAGGTATAAACCAACCAGAGCTAATACTTGGACTCGATTAACTTGTGAAGCTCAAGCTCATTTTAGGGCCCTCTACTTTTTGCTTGGATGTTTTCTTCAGAATTCTACGCAAATAGAAAGCAAGCTCACTGATACTACAAATATTATTCCCAAAGGTGGTTCCTTCGTCCGCTGAAGTTTAGCTTTTAAAACAGTCGAGTCTCGATAACTCGAAGTCCAAGGGCGGAGGGAGTGGGAGGCAGTCCCATAATGAACAATTTAAAAGTACGATTTGTAAAAAAGTAATGCTTTCTGTTCTTCTTATTAAGTCTTTTTTTCAAATAATTTCAATGGGCTACCATCGCTCAACTCTTTTTGTGTGTGCGTAGTGTGGAGCAGTTTTTTCTACAGTTGAATGTGCCATTCCAATCAATAAGACCACACAAAAATAAATACGTTCACAGACCCTCTGCTGTGTTGGACGCTCACCAATCTTAGGCAAAAGTTACTTTAAAAAAGTTCCATTTACACATGCTTAAAACCTTGAAAACATTGTTAAATGTAGCTGTAAACCTTGAATTTTAAAGTTTCTAACACAAATGAGGGGGGGGGGGGGTTCATCAAGTTGCGCGAAACTCAGCTCCTTGATTGAAAAAATATTCTGCGTAATGCAAAAATCATATTCCAGAATGTTTTGTAGCATATTTTCAAAAATAATTTTTTATGACTCACATGTTTCATTTCTGATCATTCATTAAATACCTAATTTAGTATTTTAGAAGTTACTTTGTAATTGATTCCTTTATTCTTTATTAATATGTTAAGCACGAGAAAAAATATTACCCTACCTGTATTCTTTTTCGTTTTCTGCAGTACTAGTGATTGAAAAAGAAATTCATCGTTATAAGTATTTTTTAATATCTATTTTTAATCTTTAAAAGATGTGTCTTTCAAAGTTTTAACAATTTCGTAAGACTGTCCAATTAACTATTAAAGCGTCAGAGACTGGAAAGTGCAAATGAAATGCTTTAAAGAATTTTAACTGTTCTAGAGTCTTTGAAAATCATTAAATACTTTTTTGAAACTCCTTCAAAAGTGCTTCAATCCTATTTCTTATCAAATAATTAAACTATGAATTAACCAAGTGGCCAGAATGTTACTCTCTCGTTAATTATTTTTTAAATCTCTACACTATTTCCTTTAAAGAATTTTATGTGTTTTATGCTGTTGGTTATTTTATGTTTCTAAGTTCTGTGTCTGTCGGTGAGTTGGGGAACTGTTCAAAAACTACTATGTAACTATAGAGAAAACCGATGTAAGCTAGTGATAATGTGTTAATCTTTTCTCCTCCCTTGTCCTTCCTCTCTGTCGCTTAATGTTAATCATTTTTTAAACTAAACGTTTTTTATGCTTTGATTAATCTTAATTTCCAAAAGAATGCAGAAAATTTATGAGATTGTTGTTTGCCTAATTTTCCAACATGGGGGGGGGGG
The DNA here is from genome assembly GCA_038373865.1 of Uloborus plumipes. NCBI lineage: Eukaryota > Metazoa > Arthropoda > Arachnida > Araneae > Uloboridae > Uloborus > Uloborus plumipes. Next base: position 163,162 of record JAXGGA010000288.1, read on the forward strand.
GGTTGAAGTCCCAATGCCCCATATAAGGCCCCAAAATGCAGAATTTTAAAACTTTTTTTCAAAAACTTACCCGGGGGAGAACCCCGGACCCCCTAAAATTACGGATATTCTACCCCACTTAAAAAAGTTTTCATTGCATATCTCTCTGGATACCCCTACCCCCAATGAAGGTCAGTCCAAGAAAATAATAAGAATAAAGAAATGCAACACACACACACATCAAACATAGTGTGAGGGGGGGGTCAGCTAGAAATTAGACTCATAACTAGAGATGTAAAATTTCCGGAAATTTTGAAGTGATGGAAAAAAACCGGTTTTTTTCCTGTTTTTTTCCGGAAAAATTGGAAAAAAATGAAAAATTGACTTTTTTACAATTAAAAAGAGCGTTTTTTAATAGTTTTGTTTTTCTTGGACCATTTAAAAGGTTAATCATTAAAATATATGCAATCAACACATATTATTTTTCCTGATGGCAGAAATACGCATAATTAGGTAGGTTTTAATAGGAAAAAAATAGCCTTTCTGTTTTATGACTCAAAGCTCACAAAACCCCACAAATGAGTCATATCGTCATTTCACTGTTAATATTGGATAAAGTGTGTCTAACCCTTACAATTAAATTTTCTATTTTAGACTGCCTTTAAAACTTAAAATAATAAGTAGATACTTTCAAACATTAATAATAGTGTTTGAAAGAAAAATCAGAATGATTTTTCTCCTTTGCAATATAACCTCACTATCTAAAAATGAAAACTATTGAGTTCTGGTTTTTCCCCACCCAATCTAAATCCAAATAAAAATTAAATAACTTTTTTTAAACCTTTCTAATAGAAAACTATAAACTGCGTAATGGTTTCTAAACCTGAACAAAATTTAAACTGGAGTTTCAACTTACTGCACTGCCTTGCTAAGCACAATAGTGGTACCCCAACTTTTCAACAAAACCAGAGTTATTAACCAGAGGTTGCTCTTTGTTTCGTATGTGTTATTAATAAAATGTTTTGTAGTCATTTGTGATTGGAAACTTTTTTTTTAATCTGCTGAATAAAAAGTCATCACAACAAAATATATGGAGGCGCAGCTCTTTAAAATGCAATATCTCAGTTTGAGCTCAATTGCAGATTCTACTATGTGCTTAGCAAGCACGGCAATATACATTTAGTTCGCATAGTCAGCGGAAACCTCGTTCTGTGGCTGAAGTTATGCTTATTCATTTCATGAAGAAGTAAAATTAGTTCTTCACTAAAAGGACGTTGGTTTTGTTAAAGAAGTTTCTGTGTAGAGTTGTTGTGTTGAGAGAGTTTTAATAGTTGATAGCGTTGAATTCTGCTTGGAATTTGCAATAAAGGTAAGTGTACTTACTTTAATATAGTTTTTTTTATTATTTAGTTATTTATTTTATATTTTGTGCTACTTTAAATACACAGAACGTTAATAATTATTATCTTAGTACGATTTGAACTCTGAATTGTTAGACATATAAAAATCTTTGAAAGATATGTAAACTATTTAAATTAAGTTATTAAATTTTTTGTAAATATGCTGTCATAATGTTAGTAATATTGCATATTAATATAAAATTTTGGAAAATATCTAAATACCAAAAGGAAATTAACAATTTTTAACAGAAAATTGATAAATCTATGATATAAAATTAAATATGTATGTGACAGTTTATTTTATACATACACAAAGTAGAGGAAGTACATAAAGAAAATCAGTTAAAAAGTGAGGTAATGCATTTTGTATGAAAGAATTCATATTAATAAATGAAAATTTTTGTGCATAAGCACTTATCAATAATGAAATAATTTTACCTTTCAGTGGCGATATGTAATTTTTCATAAGAAATAATTTATGTACTTTTAATATCAAAAATACACTAATAGTAGGCCAATTATAAAATCTGTTGTGTTTACAAAAGTTGGAATTTAATCAGAATTATTTTTTTACCTAATTGAGCAGTGGTTCACTTATTACAAAATATTAAAATGTGTTTTTAACATAAATTTCTGTACTTATTTACTATTGCTTTAACATTTTCAATTAAAAATTGTGCTGTCCTAGAGTAGAGAACGTAATGTTTATAAAATGGCCAATATTCAAGTATTTCCTTAAAAACTGGATAAATTTTATTTATCTTTTTTTCTGCTTTCCAAGCTGAAAATTATCGGGGAGTATGACCAGAAATTGAACATTTTAGCACAATTTCAGTATCCAAATTTCATAATTATCCTAAAAAACTAGTATTTTGTACACGATTTAAAAAAAAATGCTCTTTGATACCTGCAATGTAATTAAATAAGGAAAAAAAACGAAAATAATGGCTATATGCTTTTGCATCAAGATGTTTAGGGGATTTAAATGAAAAACAAAAATGCAGGATTCAATAAATTAACGCTTCTAACAATTATACTAACAAAAGATTTTCTAGTCATTTCTTTCTTAAAAATTAAATGGAAAAATTCAATTTTTCCGGAATGGAAATAAACCTCCTCGGAAAAAACGAAAAAAAACCGGTTTTTTTCCGAAAATTTCCGGTTTTTTTCCGACCATTTTCATCTCTACTCATAACACACACAAAAATGTATGTATGTTTGGGCAATGTGCGAAACTGGGCCTCTCCCGAAATTTTTTTCTTGATACGGCCTTGTCTGCTCCATGTGGAATAGCACTGGCTAACATTCACCAATGGGCATTCCGCTCAAGAATTTTATCGTGATTCATTGCCGTCGTCAGCCAAAATTCATTGCGGGGGTGGGGCATTATAAAATTGCCATTTTTAACTTGTTTGAAAAATCTATATATACGCATATCCTTGATTCCCGTTAGGATGGTGATTCTCTCCCCTCCCCCCCCCCCCCCCACACACACATGTGCCGGACCATTAATTTTTCGTAGGTAAGACAAAGGACTTGGAAATGAAGCCTTTACCGTTTTCCCTTCAAGTCTGTGTTATTATTATTATAAGTTATTTTATTTTTTTATTTTCGGAAATAAGAATTTATAAAATGTAAGTCAAGAAATTCTTTATTTGCAATTTATTGCTTTGAATTAAAGATACCAAAAATTAATGTTTCAAAAAGAGTTTTAAACTCCTTGGTAGCATCAGAGGAAGGACGGAGTTTGAGAAATTTCATCAGAAAGCTTCTAAATCAAAGTCTTAGAAATGTAGTTTTGATCAATTTTTTGTAATATTATAGAGATGACCGGGGGAAATGTTTCAGACGTAGCAAACGAAAATCGATTATTTCTCACCAATATATTTGTGAAATCTCATTTTCAATGTTTAAGAGTATATATTTTTTTCTGTTTGAAGGCGACTACTTTTAAACTTGGGTTATCTCACTGCAAACACTCAGTAGCTTCATGAAGTCTCTTTATCACTAGCATGTCTGTCAGTGGCGTAGCAAGAAATTTTTTGGGAAAAGTGACTCGGTTTCTGACACATACATAAGTAAATGTAGATATAGGTTGTAAGATTTTTTTATTTCTCTGTAGCGAGGTAAAGACTTGAAGTTGCCGCCATTGCACATTAAAGATCTGCTTCAAGTTTTATTTTAAAAATAAATGAAAAGGAGGAAATAGAAAGAAAGTGAGTTTATGAAACCGGAGCTAATTTTACTCTGTTGAGAACTTCTTTCTTGTGTAATTTATTGCTCCGAGAAAAGATAAGTGCTATATATTTTTGAAAATGGAAGTCAATTTAAGCAAGAAGTTCTTCTACACTGATTTCTGAAAATGGCAATGTCATGCTATCTTCAGTGACGTTAGGTTCAAGAAGGAGTCCGGTGATCCCTTTTGTAATTAGTTGAATTTAGGTTCTTTAAAAGTTAGTTTTGAATTATCTTTGAGGAATACAGAAAATGTCTTTCGAAAATTATTTGAGATTAAAGTGTTCAAAACAAAACGTGACTTAAGGCTTTGTTTGTAACCCTATCTTATCTTCGCCTACATTATATTTAGGAAGCAAGGTTTTGAATGCTCGCCTGCATAATTTCTGAAAACAAAATTCTGAATATCATTAGAGAGGGTGGAATTTGGAACCTTTTCCGACATCTTTCATTGCTGTAGAAGTAATAACACAATTTTAGGCCATTTTAAGGCCATTCGTTGGGTGAGAATTGAAATATTACAGCCACAATTTCTGGCTATCTTTGGTAGTGACGTTACGAAAAGAAGGGAAATAGAACAGTTCCGGTGAAAACGTTCAGGAATTCAAAGTCTAAAATTAACTTTAGATTTTCTTTGATTACATTGAGAGAAAGATCAAGTTTCATCGATTATCCTTAGAAACTTTTTGATATTAAAGTTTCAAAAACGCATTGTTTTAGACTATATACGTTGAGGCATTAGGTTAGGAGGTAGGTGCTCTCAATTGAAATATTTTCAAAATTGAAACACCAAAAATGCATTTTTAGACTGTTTGGTGACGTCATGGGAAGGGATAAGGTAAGAGTGCTCTCCCCAGACATTTTTCAATGTAAAGACTCTAAACGCGTAAGTTCAAAGCTGTCTTTGATAATGCTTTGCTGTAAAGGCAGTGTGAGAGTCGGTGACTCTCTCCCATAAAAGTCCATTTAAAACCTATCTTTGATAACGTTAGATGTAGGAGGGAGGTGATCCAGCTCTCCGACCGAAACTTTAAATTGAAGTTTTAAACACCAAATTTCGGGCATATTTTTTGTTAGGGAAGAATGATGGGTAAGAGGCTCTTAAGAAATAAAAGAAAAAATTCTTGGAAAATGGGCTTCCATAAATGTTTCTAGTAATGATACATATTCTTAAGCAACGTTGTATACAGCTTCTTCTTAAGTAAACTTCTAAAGAATTAGCATGTCGTTATTAGAAACTTCTATGAAAGTCCAGTTTCCAAGAGATTTTTTAGTAAACGGATACTTCTTTTTTTTCTGTTTGCAGTGTACGAGAAAAAAACCTGCAGTACTACCAGAGAGCACCTATAGGAAACTAGAATTCCATAATTTTTTTTGGCAACGACGCAACTTCTTTTGGAAGCCTTCATGAGAGTCCAGTTACCAAGAGATTATCTAACAGTACTTCATTTTTTACAGTGCAGGTATCTGAGTTCGAAAAGGAAAAAAAAAAAAAAAATTGAGTTTTAACATCTCGAACTCAAATAATTTTTTCGCAATAACGAATTGCTATAGGTGCGTGTGTCTCTGTGTGTAGGCGTCTATACGTTGCCGTGTGTGTATGTGTGTTCTGTTCTTCCACTATCTCCTGCGTGGTAATGCTACGGGACGTACCCTGCTGCAGACTCCGTCTCACCCTCGCCACCATGTGCTGCAGGGGCCATTGAGCAGGTCCGGTTGGTGGCGCAACGGGACACGAGACGTGCCGATCTGAAAGAGGGACTGCAAGACGCTTGAGGTCCAAAAAGAAAACAAAGAACGATTCGGCAATGCTCAAAAGAAAATAACTAAATAAATAAAAATGGAAAAAAAAAATAATTAAAAATAAATAAATAAATAAATAAAAATGGAAAAAAAGAATAAAAAAATAAATAAATAAATTGAAAAAAAAAAAGAACTAAAATAAATCAGATAAAATGTAAATTTCTGTTGCGCAACTAGAATTCTCTCCACTGTCATGAAAGATTGTACAAAGATCAACGTACGTAAAAATATGGCTTAGAGTTGAGCGTTCTGGGGGGGAAGGGGCTAAAGCATGCCTATTAATTTACAATCGGATCGTATATTTCACGTTTCTTGATAGTAAATGATATAAAGTAATACGGGATGGTTCGTCTTTAAACAGTTATCAAAATTTTCAGCATCGTTAAATTATTAGCACTCAAATATTTAATGTTTATATTTTGAACAAATTAAAAGATTTTTTTACGAACTTTTCTTGACGCGTAAAAATGTTTTTTAATTATGAATTAAAAAATCTGCTATGGATCCCACACTACTTCCTTTTACGTATTAATTTCTTAGTAGTTGCCTTAAGTGTTAAAAAAAAGTGCTTGGAGTAAGCAAGGTAACAATTCGAATATTTGCTCCCCTAACCTACCACGAAACAATGCAAAAAATATTTTACAATAGTTAATTTTCTAAATATTGCTGATTTTGATTTTAATATCATTCAGTGAATTTTTCGCAAAATATTGCCAATAGCGCCAAGTTGAACCCAAATTCAAAAAATATTTTTTTCGCCAAATTTGTCGCCAACTTGGCGATATGTCGCCAGGTTGGCGTCAAACACTTGGCGACCAAAAGGTTGGCGACATATCGGCAAGTGGTCGCGCCAATTCATATCACTTGAGTCTGCATTGAAATTAACACTGATTTACCCCAAAAAAGGGGTAAAACAACCCCTTGGGAACATTCGAATGCAACCACAAGGGGAGGTGCACAACTAGACCATCCTCAGAGCCTACATACCAAGCTAGAAGTTTCTAAGGCATATAGTTTTTGAGTTATGCGAGACACATACGTACATACAGACGTCACGAGAAAACTCGTCGTAATTAACTCGGGGGTGGTTGAAAAGGATTTTTCGGCTGCTTATATGTTGGTAGGTACATATGCACGTGCTGACAGGTCGAAAAAACGACTGAACATTCATTCGGGGGTGAGCAAAATCAAAATTTAGACTCAAATTTGAGTGATTTTTTTTTCGCGATCACAATACTTTCCTTTACTACGTAAAAGGAAGTAAAAAAATCTGGTATGGACCCCACACTACTTCCTTTTACGTGTAAATTTCTTAGTAGTTGCCTTAAGTGTTAAAAAAAGTGCTTGGAGTGAGCAAGGTAACAATTCAAATATTTGCTCCCCTAATCTGCGACGAAACAATGCAAAAAATATTTTGCAATGGTTAATTTTCTAAATATTGCTGATTTTAATATCATTCAGTGAATTTTTCGCAAAATATCGCCAATAGCGCCAAGTTGAACCCAAATTCAAAAAATAATTTTTTTGCCAAATTTGTCGCCAAGTTGGCGTCAATCACTTGGCGACCAAAAGCTTGGCGACATATCGCCAAGTGGTCGCGCCAATTCATATCACTTGAGTCTGCATTGAAATTAACACTGATTTACCCCAAAAAAGGGGTAAAACACCCCCTTGGGAACATTCAAATGCAACCACAAGGGGAGGTGCACAACTAGACCATCCTCAGAGCCTACATACCAAGCTAGAAGTTTCTACGGCATATAGTTTTTGAGTTATGCGACCCACATACGCACACACGTACATACAGACGTCACGAGAAAACTCGTCGTAATTAACTCGGGGGTGGTTAAAAAAAATTTTTCGGCTGCTTATATGTTGGTAGGTACATATGCACGTCCTGACAGGTCAAAAAAACTAAGGAATTTTCATACGGGGATGAGCAAAATCGAAATTTAGACTCAAATTTGAGTGATTTTTTTTTCGCGATCACAATACTTCCTTTACTACGTAAAAGGAAGTAAAAATGGTTTTAACGAAGAAAAAAAAGGGAAAGAATCCAGCTTAATGGAAAACAAATCGATTACTCAAAGTAAGTGAAAAAAAAAGTGCAAAAAGTATAAGGAGTTTTGTAATAATTAAACACACTGCCGAGAAAATGGTTTTATGCACGTTAATAATGAGTTTTTTAATGCTTTGTGATCGGCATGTTGTCGGATTTGGCAGGATGCCCATTAAGGTATTTGCTCCTCGTAAGAAACAGTGAATACACTCACTGAAAAAATGCATCAAAGCCTGCCAAGAATTTCTTTTTTTTCATTAGGTTAACTAAGCAGATTAAAAAAAAAAAATAAATAAAAAAAAAAAACTTTTCAAATATTTTTTTCTGTAACGGTATGTATGTGAGCACCGATACCACTTTCCTCAAATGGTTTAATTAAATCAACATCAAATTGCTAATTTTAATGGGAATAAAATAAATAAATGTAACACTTCCCTGCTAAAAATGACACGTAGAGATCAATAAAAAAAATTGTACGTGGAAATGGCCAACGGATATCAATAGAGTTAAATCAGTAGAGGTCTACTGTATCAGTTGAACAAGATGCTATGGATCTCCATTGATGTTCATAGATTCTACGGTTTTGTTCTACTGATATCACTAGACCTCTACTGATTTAGCTCTATTGATATCCGTTGGCCATTTCCCGTACATTTTTTTTTTAATTCTATGATGCTATGGATCTTTATTGATATCTATAGATCCTACGGTTTTGTTCTATTGATATCACTGAAAGATGCTATGGATCTTGTTTTGTTCGTTACTGATATCAATAGGTCTCTACTGATTTATCAGTATTGATATCCGTAATCCATTTCCCCATACAAATTCTTTCTATTGATCTCTATGGGTCATTTTTACTAGGGATAGAACTACTCAAACAAGGTGGTGTGTCATTGCACAAGTGGTGTGCAAAATATCCAGCAGAACAAAAGTGATATATGCTGAAGTAAATGCACCCACAGCTTGATCATAGCATCCTAAGATTGCAGTTTCGCCCTTATTGGGGACTCCACAGTTAGGAATAGCCAATGATCGATCCGGAGGCAAAAATCTTCTTAATGTATCTAAGATAGCCAACAAACTGGTAGATAAAGTGAATTTATCTGTTTATACGTAACCAGCGGGTGACCGAGCTCCGCTCGAGGAAAACAGGTATCGAAGCTAACTCGAAGATTTAAATTTTCAATTGTGATTTATCAAAACAATACATGCCATAAGAAAATTTGTGAAACCATTGGTGAAAAGATAACCGGTTAAAGTGCACCATTGTAAACTTTTCTTAACAAAGTTAGAGTTTGTAAAGGGAACTATTCTATACAAAGATTAAGTTTGAAAAGTCATAGGAAATAAAATGTAATTGATAATAAAAAAAACTACGCAATTAAAGAAATGGTACAAAGTGAGCAGTGTAAAGATTGAAGTGTGTTGAAGTTCAATATTTTTGACAAATTTATTTAGAAAAACCAAACCTCGTGATTCCTCGTGGCCTAAAACCCCAGACCCCCAAGTTTACCGGAGTTAATTAATTCTGGGGCGATTTTCGACTTGGCAACCATTCCTCGTATTACCCCTAACGTGTACCAGGGGACCGAGCCCGCTCGGTTAAAAAAAAGAGGTTTGTAAACTCGCGTTTTTTTCTAAAGTGCGAAGTACTTATTTAGATAAACTTGAAAAGCATTTTTGAGCCTTTGGTTGCAATTACGCATTCAAAACAGCCGTAATTTATTTTAAAAATCACAACCCTATTTAATCCACGCTCACCGTAAAATCACACCTAATTTCATTTCATTTGGCGCCGAAGGCGCGGGAGGGGTTGATGAGAATGGATGCAGAGTCCCTGTTCCCAGTACGCATTTGGTTCCAGTTGGTTTTGACTTTCACTTCACTTTACACTCCAGGTCCCCCCCCCCCCGTACATACCACAACTCGATTTTTAACCGGGATGGGGCCCTGAAGAGCGCTCTGTTCATTTTTGAAGAAGGCGCAAGGACCGAGTAAACCCTTGGGCCAGCACACCCCAGAGGTTTCGTTTCACTTGGAGGATTTTGTGACCACGAACATTTTGATCGGCGGCTATATGATCGACCCGAGACCCTCCGGTTACGAGTCCGACGACTTACCGATTGGACTACCGCGGCCTCAGGTCCCTATATAGACGAGCCGAAGCATCAAAATTACCACTTTGGATCCAGCACGTGTGTGAGGATTGTCTTTTCTGGCCAGTTATCGCTTTTTGGTAACTTTTTACGTAAATTTAACAAAGCTTGGCAATGTCCCGAAACTTTACTCTGGTAACCCTAATTCCTCAACAATGAAAAAGGAAAGTGAAAGTTTATGAGTTGGATCCAAAGTGGTGAAACTTAAGCTTGATGCGTCGGCCTGTCTATATAGCGGCTCTACCGCTGCCCATACCCAATTCTAACTTTATTTTGATCGATCTCTTTTAAATTTCAAAAGCAATAACAATTCTATCATGTTGCCAAAAATTATTTGCCAAATACCAGAAAAACATAAATTTACGCTGATGGGATTAAATATGAAATCCATTGTTAGCACGCGGTTGCTATGAAACGGTAACAATAAGAGAAATCATAAAGAAAATGGCGTAGTAAGAAATCTTCTCAAACGTTTAATGAATCCTATCTGTAACTCCGAACTTTTCGACCGTAGCGCTTCAAAACCGGTGCCAATCGATTCCCCGTGGCCAAAAACCCCAGACCCCCAAGTTTACCGGAGTTTATTAATTCTGGGGCGATTTTCGACATTACAAACATTCCTCGTATTATAGTATAGGATAGCATTAATTAGCCACAGCATAAAGATTTTGTACATATCAGGGCATAACACTACATTAAAGTCTCAAATTTTAATGGATATGCATCGAGACTCATTATGCATCACATGGAAATGTATGGAAAAGACCCTCAAAATAATGATTCTTAGATTAAAAACAAACTTATTTATGGAACTTCAAATGCTCCATTTTTCACAATGCGCACAATGTACAATTTACACATGAAGAGACCAATTGTTTTTGTATCCAGTTTAAAGAATAAAAATGTGTTTTTCTTTAATTATCTTTTTTAAAAAATATCTTTGAAATGAATGGTTGAACCTAGAGATGGAACGAAGCTTCGGCCGAGCCGAAGCTTCGGCCATTTTGCCGAAGCTTCGGTCTGGCCGAAGCATGAGTTGTGATTCGGCTGCTTCGGCCTGAAATTTATCCAGCAAATTTTCTGTTACAATTATTATGACATAACTTTTCAACTCAAAATTCTTCCTCATGATAAAGCATAATAGAAATTTATATTCAATTAAAAATATGTGCGTATTGAACATTTGAAGCCAGAATGCATTCAATAATTAATAAAATATTTATTAACAATATGTTCGTTTAAATATTACATTTCATTACATTTGTTCAAAAAAACTTTAGTTTTAAAATAAAAGCTATATAAATATACTGCATTGAGTATTTTTCAATGATTTCCAGCTTTGAAACCTTGAACAATGGTTATGGTTCTTATGTGTGTTCTTTTCTTATGGTTCTTATGTGTTCAAGGGCAGATGTGCAACTATTATGCATCCTGAATTACTTTCTTTTAAAATTTTATATTTTTTGAAATTTATAAGCACACAATTTCAGTTTTTTTAAAGAGAAACTATAAACATTAATCTATCAACATATATTAACTTATTATGTATTTCATTGATCAAGATTCTAAACAACAAAATCAGGATATAGTAAAACAAATAAGTAATAGTTAATACATAACTTAAAGCTACATCTTATTTATTTATTTTTGTATAAATCAAAATATGAGGAAGGGGTCCAGTCCATTAGTAGCACACATCCACCCAAGATCCGCATTTTAAGTGTTTATAATTAAAAAAGAATAAATTCTGATCAGTTGATTAACTTTAAAAAAGATTCGTCATTTATTCTTGAATTAATAGAATAATACCTGCTTATTTGTCACATAACTTAGAATTATGATGCAAAAAACCAATGTCTCAGCATTTTTAGGCAGAATCCTGCTTCTTTTCTTCTCGTATACATTACCAGCTTCGGAAAATGTTCTTTCACTGTATACACTGCTACCTGGAGCAAATAAGTAGCGTTTGGCAAATTCTGATAATCTTGGAAAAATTGTCTTATTTTCCATCCACCAATTCAGTGGGCAATTTTTCCTATTTAAGAGTGGCTTGTTCATGTACAGTTCTAGCTCTTTTTCTTTAGGCAACGAAAGTTCTATTACTTGTGATTCATTGCTTGTAATTTCCAAAACTCAACCCTGGAATGAATAGTTTCTTTGAACTTGTGACATTACTAAATAATCCTCTTAAAATAAATACCAAATGAAAGCCAAGTAAAAAAGAATGCATGATACTATTTTTTCGAATTCACCAAAAACTGAAGCATTTTGCATTAAGAATATTAAGATATTTATAATATACTAGCTTAATACCCGGCGTTGCCCGGGTGCTTATTAATACAACATAGCATTCAGAGAAAATAAGTTTGAAAGAGTTCTATTCATATGGGTATAAAATAATTTGCATCAATCAGTCTCTTAGGTACAAACTTTGAAAAAAACTAAAATATTACAGAAAGTTAAACGTTTACAGAAAAATAGTCTTATCAAAAGGTGAAAATTAAAGAGAAATGTTGTCTGTGCTTTGCCGCGTCCACTGGCATGAAATATATGCACATGGAAGTGAAAAAATTGCATCAAATTCACCCGCCAAATTCAAAATATTAACTTTTCTCTATTAACTGTTCCCACTTACAAAGTAAAAATTATTATAACTCAATCTAATAAATCTGTCTGAAATAAATCTGTTTCTCGTTCTGAAGGCTTATCTCCATTACAGACGCAACTGTTGTCGCATTGCAAATTTGAAATTCAAATCCGTGGTTCTTTTTATAAAGTCCACATGAATTATGATTGTTTTTTACTTATTTCAATGCTAAAAGGAAATAGGTGAGCCTTAAATTGAAAATTCATTACTTTAATCGTAATCATTGTTGGAAAATACTAATATTTAAAAATCTTAAATTTCATCAATTTGAATACTAAAAGGCCTATCTCGATTACAATATAAATAGGCTAGATTCCTATAAAAGGGTCATTTTTTGACAAAAAATTTAAATTTGAGCTTTTTAGATTTTTTAAAATTTCAAGACCCCGCCTATGAGAATTCTAGGGCATCAAGGAACCTCTGTGTCAAGTTTGATGAAAATCTGACGCAAACTGTGGATTTGTATAGAGAACAAGTATATATATATACATACACTCATTTTTATAGATATAGATAACACAACGTAAATAGTAGTAGATTGGGTGGTTCTATGGTATAATACATGATCATATCAGTTGTTTTATTATAAAACATCAACTGAACTGCAGACTGAGCTTTTCATGTTCCAAGTAGAGCTTCCTACTACTAATTTGCAATACAAAAATAGTAATGTCGTCTTTTTTTGTACTAGCAGTACAAAGCAAAACAAAACAAGAAAACTTTTAATTAGTGAAATTAATTTAAGAATGACTCAGTAAGCTGAAAATGTTGCGTAATACTAAGAACATTAAAATAAAAACAACCAAAATAAAAATGAACTTTAATTAATGAAATCAATTTAAGAATGCTACAGTAAGCTGAAAATATTGTGTAACGCTAAGAATTAAGAATATTAAAACATATGGAGAAAAGTATAAAACTCTACGCATTTATTATGCATTTGATCCAAAAACTTCAATATGTGCGCCAGCCGAAGCTTCGGCCATTAGTTGGCAGAAGCTTCGGTATTCGGCGCTTCGGCCAAATGCCGCTTCGTTCCATCTCTAGTTGAACCATATGTCTGTGATGATTTGAAAGAAAACTATTGATTTTTTTCAAACATAAAGGAAAAAAAATGACTAACATAATCTATGAAACTGTAATATCGGATTTTAAAAAGTCAGAAATTTTATCAGTTAAAATTTCAGTCGAAGTTTATTATTTTAAAATTATAGTTATCTTTATTTACAAAGTTTAAAATCATCTGCTTTTTTTAATTATTATTATTAATAACTTTCCTAGCTCATCACTAATTTTACCGAGACTTACTACTTAAGTTTAAACTTAATGATTTCATTTCTACAGATATGAATTGGAATTATGTATAACCTATCGGATTTCTGTTGATGTCAATTAAAGCTTTAAGTGATATCCATTGGGATCAGTATCCTACTGACCAGATTTCTATCGATATCTATAAAGCTTCTATTGATATCCATTGAAATGTTTTCCTACTGACCAAATATCTATTGATGTCTATAGGGCTTCTATGGATATCCATTGAGGTTGTGATCAATAGGCTACAGGTATCAATAGCTTCTATCGATACCAATAGAGACATCTATAGAAATCAATTCATATCAATAGAACTCTATCGATATCAATAGATTTTTCTATTGATCTCTACGTGTCATTTTTAGCAGGGTTTGCTTACCTTTCACTTGGGTGAGAACTTTGTATAGTTGAATACTTTCCGGGGTAAGAACACACTAGTAGCAACACCATGTTTCTGTGCAGTATAACTGAATAAGTATATCAATGAAGTATCTTAAACACACGCAGATATTTGCACAAACAGATACAGTTTGAGAATTATAATTGAAAAATAAGATTAAAAATCTACTTTGGTTTTTTGAGTATGTTTTTTACTTTTTGTTTCCTAAAATAGAAAAAGGGTGAAGAAGAAACAAAGTAAAGTTTTTTAGACTTGGAGAGCAGGTAAAAAGTTTAAAAAGTTAAACTGAGCTTTTGAAGTCCATCATTTTTCAAAGATTGAAGAGAATCGGAATTGACGATTTTACATTGCGTGTTTGACCTTTTCAGTGTTAATCTTTGAAATTTTTTTTACTAATTTTTACCATTAATGATTATAATAAAATAACTAACTTTTATTTATATTAACTCTGCTTTACAAATAGCAGTTTGTCGTCAATGATACCTATATAATAAAGGTTGAATGAGAGGCACCGTAAATCTTTTTCTTTTAAAGAAAGAGAGAAGTAAATATCTAAATTTATTTTCACGCACTTCAAGAAAAGTGTTATTAAGTGGCAGTAATTTATAAATCAGTAACGTTTACGTGACCTAAAACGCTCATTGTTACAAGTTATGTATGGTTCAAATTTTCTGTACTAGGAGGAATTAATAATGAAGATGTATTCATTTTTCAGTTCATCCTTGCCCTTATCGTAATTTAAATAGTGATCAATTGTTGAAGCGATAAATTGTATGTAAGTTTCCGTACTCTAGCGTAAATATATGTCTTTACTTCATGTAAGAATTAATCACCAATATTTTTTTAATTTAAGTTTGAATGTAGGAAGGATAATTTGCACAAAGTTCAAACCCATAAATGTCGTTTTTTCTTTTCGAATCACCTGAGAAAAAACAGTTTAAGTTATTATTGAAGTCTTTAAAAAATAATGCTTTCAGCACGTATAAAAATCGTTTTCAAACAAAATGCATGGTAAAATTTTTGCGCAATTTCATCAAATATGAACAAGTTCAACGTTCATTTTTTAATTCCGATCATAATGATTTTTACCCTAATCTCACACTTAAACATTAAAACATATTTTATAAAAAAAAAAAAAAAAACATTATAAAAGTATTTATTAACATGCAAAAAATTACTTATTTTCACATCCTGAATCAATAATAACACTTTCATCTGCCGAAAGTAAATGACTGAAATTACTACTATTAAAATCTGTTCGCGTCTGTCTGTCTGTCTGTCTGTCTGTCTGTCTATCTGTCTGTCTGTCTGTCTGTCTGTCTGTCCGTCTGAAGCTTGAACTCCTCAAAAACCGCTGAGCGTAAAGAATCAAACATAATACCATTCGATTCGAAATTTTCTAAGGAAGACAATAAGACCAACCGCGTAATTGTACGACGTTAATTAGCTGAGATATTAATTAAAACGTTAATTAAATTCTTTGCACTTTTAAAATTCCAAGACATTTATTTCTTTCCGTTGCCATTTTAAATTAAAGCGTTAATTAGATTATTGCACTATTTTAAATTCCAAGACATTTATTTCTCTCCGTTGCCATTTTAAATTAAAGCGTTAATTAAAATATTGCACTATTTTAAATTCCAAGACATTTATTTCTTTCCGTTGCCATTTTAAATTAAAGCGTTAATTAAATTATTGCACTATTTAAAATTCCAAGACTTTTATTTCTTACCGTTGCCATTTTGAATTAAAACGTTAATTAAATTATTGAACTATTTAAAATTCCAAGATATTTTTTTCTTGCCATTGCCATTTTGTATTAGAACGTTAATTAAATTATTGAACTATTTAAAATTCTAAAACATTATTTCTTACCGTTGCCATTTTGAATAAAAACGTTAATTAAATTATTGAACTATTTAGAATTTCAAGACATTAATTTCTTACCGTTGCCATTTTGAATTGAAACGTTAATTAAATTATTGAACTATTTTAAATTCCAAGATATTTTTTTCTTGCCGCTGCCATTTTGTATTAGAACGTTAATTAAATTATTGAACTATTTAAAATTCTAAAACATTATTTCTTACCGTCGCCATTTTGAATAAAAACGTTAATTAAATTATTGAACTATTTATAATTCCAAGACATTAATTTCTTACCGTTGCCATTTTGAATTGAAACGTTAATTAAATTATTGAATTTTTTTAAATTCCAAGATATTTATTTATTTCCGTTGCGATTTCAATTTAAAACGTTAATTAAATTGAACTTTTTAAAATGAAAGAGTATTATTTTTTTCCATTGTCATTTTGAATACGTGTTATAACAAAGTTCTAACAATTGTTTTTATTCTAATTATTAATGACATATTTTTACTCTGGTACCATTTTGAAAATGTGTTTTTAAATAAAATTGCAATTGCTGTTTTTAGAAGGGAGTTTTTGGCTGCGATCCAAATATTAAAAGAACTTTTTCGTTTAGAATTTTGCAATTAATTTTACAGAGAGAAAACGGTTTAGAAATAATTGTTTTTGGAGAGGAATTTTATTTGTTATTTAGGGAGAGTGCTAAGTATGCGCTACTTGACACCGTCTTTATTTTTGAGGAAGCATGTGCAAATAATTCAATTGATTCTTTGATGCAGGAAAGCATTTTAGCGAGCCGCTTTAGCGGGGAGTAGTTTGTTAAACTTTTCCTTGGTACTTTAAAGGCGAGCCGCCTTGGCGGCGAGTAGTTTATTGAAACTTTTCTCGCGACGGTAAAGGCGAGTAGACTGTTTAAACTTTCCTGTTTACTTTAAAGGCGAGCCGCCTTGGTGGCGAGTAGTTTGTTGAAACTTTCCTCGCTACTTTAAAGGCGAGCCGCCTTGGCGGTGAGTAGTTTTCTCAAACTGCCTTCACTACATTACAGCCCGTGCAACGCCGGGCCACGCAGCTAGTTTAGAATAAAAAGTGAAAAAGAATATCCTTTACTGCGAATAACCGATGTAATCAAGTTAAGTTCAAAGCTATCTAACGGACTTGAGCAAAATTCAAATAATATTGCGTCAAATCTCGTTGTATTGCCATAAAGTCTACTTGTACCGGTCGCTATAATATTTCCTGGGGGTAAGTACATGTCACATGTGTTTATATTTTTTCGTTACCTATTTTAGTAAATATGAGTTTGTGCAATGTAATGTTTGTTGTATGTAAACACGAAGGATTGCGTTAAGTTTCGGTAAGAAGAACGTGCGATGTTGTTTTTACAGTTTATGTGTGATTTTATTATTTCGCTGCCGTTACTCCTTTGGCAGTTTTGTGCATTAAAAAAGAAATATTCAATAAAATTAATTATAAGACTAAGAACTTTCATTTTTAATCTTAACTATACCTGTAAATGTAATTTGTATAAACGTAAATAACGCGTTAAATTTATTTACTAAAGGTCTTCGGTGCAAGCGACTCGTCAGCAACATGCCGTGTCTCTGAGATTTTTTTTTTTAAGTTTGTTACTACGTGAAATTTTTTTTGGACATGGAGCAGATATAGAAGTGAGTCCGTACTCTGATTTCACCCGGAAACCAAAGTGAAATAATTGTAAATAAAACCAAAATTGTAAATCTCTGCCAGTATGTTGTCACTCCTGTGGCAACTTATATTTTCTTCTGGAGCTTATAAAGTCGAAAAGTTCGAAAAATCTTCTGACTAAGAGCATTACAAACCTAAAACAAGAAGTTCTGTCAAGAACTAAACGAGCCTACTTTCCCGTACATCGACATCGGCATTCTAGTATCTGATCATTATTCTCTTGATTATTTGAGACTGAAAATTATGTCAAACATACCTTTTTAGCACTCAAGTTGATTTCTAAAAGCAAAATATACCCCTCTCATCAGATGAAATAGACACGTAAAAGGTAAATAAACGAATAAATAAAGTTTTGTCGCACCTTTTAAAGAATGTAACTGTTACAGTTCTTCCGTAGAAAAAATCCTCAATCGTTTTCAAGAAAAAAAAAAGTACAAAGAAAGAAAATGTCTCGAATTTCACTTTTAATCCGTTGCCAGTTGTTAAATATAAATAAAGAATAAAATGCCCCCGTGAATGAAGAATTTTTGTTACAAAAAAATCGTCTGCCAAAAGAAAAAATAATAATAATGAATAAATAAAATTAAACAAATGAATAAATAAACAAAAAATCGTCTGCACAGTCAGTCATTTTTTTTCTGAGCCTGCATTTTTTGCCACGTTTGCGGAGTCGGAGTCGGAATCAGAGTCCTCACAGAAGATTATTCAGAAAAGTACTTTACAAACATTATTTATCAAAACCATTTTCTTACAAAGTTAGTTTGAAGGAAATCTGACTTTAAGTTCAGGATCAACATTCAACTTAAATTCCTCGTTGGCGCTAATGTTTATTTTTTTTTCTGAACGGTTCAATATTGAACGAAAAATGGTTCAAATTAAAAAGCGAAATCTGGGAATGAGTCTCTCCGAGATCTTTCAAACAAAAAAAAAGGTTATTCCATTCGGATGGTTCACTCAGAAGTTATTAGGTGGGGAAAGGTTGCTTGAACGGTTCAATGTTGAACGAAAAAATGTTCAAATTTAAAATTTAAATACGGTAATAAAGTATCCTTGCTGAGATGCTTCGAACAAAAAAAAAGTTTGTTTACATCGGACTGTTCAATCAAAAGTTATTAGGGGTGACAGCTTGTTTGAACGGTTCAATGTTGAACGAAAAATTGTTCAAATCGAAAATGTAGATACGGGAATGAAGTATCCTTGAAAAGATCTTTCGAACAAAAAAAAGTTTATTCAATTCGGATGGTTCACTTAAAAGTTATTAGGTGGGGAAAGGTTGCTTGAGCAGTTCAATGTTGAACCAAAAATGTTCAAATTTAAAATTTAAATACGGTAATAAAGTATCCTTGCCGAGATGCTTCGAACAAAAAAAAGTTTGTTTAAATCGGACTGTTCACTCAAAAGTTATTAGGGATGATAGCTTGTTTGAATGGTTCAATGTTGAACGAAAAATTGTTCAAATAGAAAATGTAGATACGGGAATGAAGTATCCTTGAAGCGATCTTCCGAACAAAAAAACGTTTGTTCAAATCGGACTGTTAACTAAAAAGTTAGTATCGCGGGACAGGTTATTTGAACGGCTCAAAGTTGAACCAAAAATTGTTCAAATCGAAAAATCAAATGAGGGAATGAGCTGTACTCGCCGAGATCTTTCCAACAAAAAAAAAGTTTGTCCAAATCGGAATGTTCATTCAAAAGTTATTAGGGGGGGGGGCAGACAAACCGACCGACCGACTGACAGACCGACACACAAATTCCCCATCTCAATACCCTACTTTCAAATTTTTAATTTTTCGATATTCATTTTACCTTTTTATTTTTTTTTTAACTTGGCGATATTTTTTGGACTTGGCGATAGTTTTTAGATGCATTAAGCTACTTTTGATACTTTTTTCGTCTTTCTTTTATTTTCAACGGGAAAGTAGGCTAAAAAGCTTTGACTAGTGGAAAAATGAATCATACATTTTTTTTTTAATTTTGGGGCCACAAAAATTCATTTGTCGTATATTCCACCAATGCACTTTATGCAAATCCATTGTGAGGTTAATTAGTTTTGATCTGTTACTTGCTTAGTAAGAATCCATCTGTCAATACTACTGAAAGTAATTTTTATTAGTGAATAATCTTGTAAAACATTAAATTAACCGATGCATAGAATGAATTTCATATGCTACTCAGCAAAAAATGAACTACTGTTTTTACTGTATAATACTGGCAGCCGAGGTTCCAATTTTAATGCACAGTAATAAACTGTAAAGCTAGCAATTTTAGTTTCTTACTGTAAAGTTAGAAATTTTACAATTTATTGCCGTAAAAGTTAGCTGTACTATACTGTAACAAGAAGTTCTGTCAAGAACTAAACGAGCCTACTTTCCCGTACATCGACATCGGTATTAGCATCTGATCAATATTCTCTTGATTATCTGAAACTAAAAATTATGTCAAACATATCTTTATAGCACTTAAAGCTGATTTCTGAAAGCAAAATATACCCCTCTCATCAGATAAAATAGACACGTAAAAAGTAAATAAACAAGTCAATAAAGTTTTGTCGCACCTTTTAAAGAATGTAACTGTTATAGTTCTTCCGTAGAAAAATTCCATAATCGTTTTCAAAAGAAAAAAAAATAAATAAATAAAATAAAAGTACAAAGAACTTCAAAACACAATCAAAGAAAGAAAAAAAAGTCGTTCGTTAATAAAATGTCTTGAATTTCATTTTTAATCCGTTGCCAGTTGTTAAATATAAATAAGGAATAAAATGCTCTCGTGAATGAAAAATTTTTGTTGACAAAAAAAAAAAATCGTCTGATGAAAAAAAATAATAATAATAAATTAAACAAAACAAAAAAATAAATAAACAAAAAATCGTCTGCCCAGTCAATCATTTTTTCTGAGCCTGCATTTCCGCCATGTTTGCGGAGTCGGAGTCGGAATCAGAGTCCTCACAGAAGATTATTTAGAAAAGTACTTTACAATACATTATTTATCAAAACCATTTTCTTACAAAGTTAGTTTGAAGGAAATCCACCTTGAAGTTCAGAATCAACATTCAATTTAAATTTCTCCGTAGGCGCTCATGTTAAAATTTTTTCTGAACGGTTCATCAATGAACGAAAAATGGTTCAAATTGAAAAGTGAAATATAGGAATGAGCCTCTCCGAGATCTTTCGAACAAAAAAAAGTTTATTCAATTCGGACGGTTCACTTAAAAGTTATTAGGTGGGGAAAGGTTGTTTGAACGGTTCAATGTTGAACGAAAAAAATGTTCAAATTGAAAATTTAAATACGATAATGAAGCATCCTTGCCGAGATCTTTTAAACAAAAAAAAGTTTGTTTAAATCGGACTGTTCATTCAAAAGTTATTAGGTGTGAGGGCTTGTTTGAACGGTTCAATGTTGAACGAAAAATTGTTCAAATCGAAAATTTAAAAACGGGGATGAAGTATCCTTGCCGAGATCTTTTGAACGAAAAAAAGTTTGTTTAAATCGGACTGTTCATTCAAAAGTTATTAGGTGTGAGGGCTTGTTTGAACGGTTCAATGTTGAACGAAAAATTGTTCAAATCGAAAATGTAGATACGGGAATGAAGTATCCTTGAAAAGATCTTTCGAACAAAAAAAAGTTTGTTCAAATCGGACTGTTCATTCAAAAGTTAGTATCGCGGGACCGGTTGTTTGAACGGCTCAAAGTTGAACCAAAAATTGTTCAAATCAAAAAATCAAATGAGGGAATGAGCTGTACTCGCCGAGATCTTTCCAACAAAAAAAAGTTTGTCCAAATCGGAATGTTCATTCAAAAGTTATTAGGGGGGGACAGACAGACCGACAGACCGACCGACCGACCGACAGACCGACACACAAATTCCCCATCTCAATACCCTACTTTCAAATTTTTAATTTTTCGATATTTATTTCATTGTTTTGTTTCTTTTTGACTTTTTTTTACTTGGCGATATTTTTTTTACTTGGCGATATTTTTTTTTACTTGGCGATATTTTTTGGACTTGGCGACATTTTTTAGATGCATTAAGCCAATTTTAATGCTTTTTTCGTCTCTTTTATTTTTAACGGGAAAGTAGGCTAAAAACAGCAGTATAGTACTGGCAGCGAAGGTTCTAGTTTAAAACTGCAAACGCACTGTAATAAACTTTAAAATAAGCAATTTTACAGTTTAGTACTGTAAAATGAGCAGTTTAACAGTTTATTACTGTAAAAGTAGCAATCTTTACAATATATACAATTAGTTGTATTATACTGTAAAAACAACGTTCATTTTTAGCCTACTTTCCCGTTAAAAACAAAAGAAAAACGAAAAAGGCATTAAAAGTGGCTTAATGCATCCAAAAAATATCGCCAAATAAAAAAAATATCGCCAAGTCCAAAAAAAAAGTCAAAAAGAAATAAAAAGATAAAATAAATATTGAAAAATTAAAAATTGGAAAGTAGGGTATTGAGATGGGGAATTTGTGCGTCTGTCGGTCTGTCTGTCTGTCCCCCCTAATAACTTTTGAATGAACATTCCGATTTGAACAAACTTTTTTTTGTTGGAAAGATCTCGGCGAGTACAGCTCATTCCCTCATTTGATTTTTCGATGTGAACAATTTTTGGTTCAACTTTGAGCCGTTCAAACAACCTGTCCCGCGATACTAACTTTTTAGTTAACAGTCCGATTTGAACAAACTTTTTTTGTTCGAAAGATCTTTTCAAGGATACTTCATTCCCATATCTACATTTTCGATTATAACAATTTTTCGTTCAACATTGAACCGTTCATACAAGCTGTCACCCCTAATAACTTTTGAGTGAACAGTCCGATTTAAACAAACTTTTTTTTTGTTTGACGCATCTCAGCAAGGATACTTCATTACCACATTTCAATTTTAAATTTGAACATTTTTGGTTCAACATTGAACCGTTCAAGCAACCTTTCTCCACCTAATAACTTTTAAGTGAACCGTCCGAATTGAATAAACTTTTTTTTGTTCGAAAGATCTTATTAAAAGTACTTCATTCCCGTTTTTAGCCTACTTTCCCGTTAAAAATAAAAGAAAAACAAAAAAAGTATTAAAGTAGCTTAATGCATCTAAAAAATATCGCCAAGTCACCAAAAATATCGCCAAGTTAAAAAAATATCGCCAAGTTAAAAAAAATATCGCCAAGTTAAAAAAATATCGCCAAGTTAAAAAAATAAAAAGGTAAAATGAATATCGAAAAATTAAAAATTTGAAAGTAGGGTATTGAGATGGGGAATTTGTGTGTCGGTCTGTCGGTCGGTCGGTCTGTCGGTCTGTCTGTCCCCCCTAATAACTTTTGAATGAACATTCCGATTTGGACAAAATTTTTTTGTTGGAAAGATCTCGGCGAGTACAGCTCATTCCCATATTTGATTTTTCGATTTGAACAATTTTTGGTTTAATTTTGAACCGTTCAAACAACCTGTCCCGCGATGCTAACTTTTGGACGAACAGTCCGATTTGAACAAACTTTTTTTTTGTTCGAAAGATCTTTTCAAGGATACTTCATTACCGTATCTACATTTCCGATTTGAACAATTTTTCGTTCAACATTGAACCGTTCAAACAAGCTGTCACCCCTAATAACTTTTGAATGAACAGTCCGATTTAAACAAACTTTTTTTTGTTCAAAGCATCTCGGCAAGGATACTTTATTACCGTATTTAAATTTTCAATTTGACAATTTTTGGTTCAACATTGAACCGTTGAAGCAACCTTTCTCCACCTAATAACTTTTGAGTGAACCGTCCGAATGGAATAAACTTTTTTTTGTTCGAAAGATCTCGGAGAGGCTTTCCCATACATTCCCATGTTTCGCTTTTTGATTTGAACCAGTTTTTGTTCAATATTAAACCGTTCAGAGAAAAAATTAGCATTAGCGTCTACGGGGAATTTAAGTTGAATGTTGATCCTGAACTTAAAGTCGGATTTCCTTCAAACTAACTTTGTAAGAAAATGGTTTTGATAAATAGTGTTTGTAAAGTACTTTTCTGAGTAATCTTCTGTGAGGACTTTGATTCCGACTCCGACTCCGCAAACGTGGCGGAAATGCAGGCTCAGAAAAAAAAATGACTGACTGTGCAGACGATTTTTTGTTTATTTATTCATTTGTTTTATTTTATTTATATTTTTTTTTTTTTTGGCAGACGATTTTTTTTGTAACAAAAATTTATCATTCACGAGAACATTTTATTCTTTATTTATATTTAACAACTGGCAACGGATTAAAAGTGAAACTTGAGACATTTTATTAACGGACAAGTTTTTTTTCTTTTCTTTTTCTTTCTTTGATAAAATGTGTTTTGATGCTCTTTGTACTTTTATTTATTTATTTATTTATTTTATTATTATTATTATTATTATTATTATTATTTTAAAACGATGGAGGATTTTTTCTACGGAGGAACTGTAACAGTTTCTCTTTAAAAGGTGCGACAAAACTTTATTTATTCGTTAATTACTTTTTACGTGTCTTTTTCATCTGATGAGAGGGGTATATTTTGCTTTTCAAAATCAGCTCTAAGTGCTAAAAAGGTACGTTTGACATAATTTTTAGTCTCAGATAATCAAGAGAATAGTGATCAGATGCGAGAATGCCGATGCCGATGTACGGGAAAGTAGGCTCGTTTAGTTCTTGACAGAACTTCTTGTTAAATTTCCGATTTGAACAATTTTTCGTTCAACATTGAACCGTTCAAGCAACTTTTCCCCACCTAATAACTTTTAAGTGAACCGTCCGAATTGAACAAACTTTTTTTTGTTCGAAAGATCTTATCAAGAATACTTCATTCCGTATTTAATTTTCGATTTGAACAATTTTTGGTTCAACATTGAACCGTTCAAACAACCTGTCCCGCGATACTAACTTTTTGTTAACAGTCGATTTGAACAAACTTTTTTTTGTTCGAAAGATCTTATCAAGGATACTTCATTCCCGTATTTACATTTTCGATTTGAACAATTTTTCGTTCAACATTGAACCGTTCAAACAAGCTGTCACCCCTAATAACTTTTGAGTGAACAGTCCGATTTAAACAACTTTTTTTTTGTTCGAAGGATCTCGGCAAGGATACTTCATTACCGTATTTAAATTTTCAATTTGAACATTTTTTCGTTCAACATTGAACCGTTCAAGCAACCTTTCCCCACCTAATAACTTTTAAGTGAACCGTCCGAATTGAATAAACTTTTTTTGTTCGAAAGATCTCGGAGAGGCTCATTCCCATATTTCGCTTTTGATTTGAACCATTTTTCGTTCAATGTTGAACCGTTCAGAAAAAAATTTAACATTAGCGCCTACGGGGAAATTTAAGTTGAATGTTGATCCTGAACTTAAAGGCGGATTTCCTTCAAACTAACTTTGTAAGAAAATGGTTTTGATAAATAATGTATGTAAAGTACTTTTCTGAATAATCTTCTGTGAGGACTCTGATTCCGACTCCGACTCCGCAAACATGGCGGAAATGCAGGCTCAGAAAAAAAATGACTGACTGTGCAGACGATTTTTTGTTTATTTATTTATTTGTTTTGTTTTATTTATTATTATTATTTTTTTTGGCAGACGATTTTTTTTGTAACAAAAATTTTTCATTCACGAGAGCATTTTATTCTTTATTTATATTTAACAACTGGCAACGGATTAAAAATGAAATTCGAGACATTTTATTAACGAACGAGTTTTTTTTTCTTTCTTTGATAAAATGTGTTTTGATGTTCTTTGTACTTTTATTTATTTATTTATTTTTTTGAAAACGATTGAGGAATTTTTCTACGGAAGAACTATAACAGTTACATTCTCTAAAAGGTGCGACAAAACTTTATTTATTCGTTTATTTACTTTTTACGTGTCTATTTCATAGAATGAGAGGGGTATATTTTGCTTTTAGAAATCAGCTTTACGTGCGAAAAAGGTTGTTTGACATAATTTTCAGTCTCAGATAATCAAGAGAATATTGATCAGATGCTAGAATGCCGATGTCGAGGTACGGGAAAGTAGACTCGTTTAGTTCTTGACAAAACTTCTTGCTTACTGTGTATTAGTATTACTATTTATTGTTTAATGTGTTTGACTCATAACAGTTTCGGTAATTATTTAATTTGTTGTCTTTTCGAAAAAGAGCTCGAAATAGTGAGCAACCAATTTCAATCTTTACTCCATGCGGAAAAGATTTCAATTAATGGCGCCCATTCGATATCAGATGCAAACGGATTTTCCAGAATACACTCATTTTCCGCTTGTAAGAGTTTCATTTCACACTTCACTGCAGAGATATTTTAAGGTGCAATTTTGAACGAAAATGAAAAATCTAAAAAGCAAGAATCGGAAATCCTGTAAGGAATTGAAAATTAGATGGGAAGATCATGGAAGATCTTTCTGAAATTAAGTGTCTCAGTTTCAAATGTAACAAATGAGACCAAATTACTACTTGTACGTACAGGATACTTAGTTAAGGCTTGCACATTTTTTCAGCCATAAGCTAGTAAGTGTCCTACTATGAAATTTTTGGAATAAATTGAATTTTATTATTATTATTTTTATTATGTTTTTGAGAAGGCAATTCAAGCATAAAACGTGCTTGTTTACAACAAATAAAAGTTTGTCCAAATCGGAATGTTCATTCAAAAGTTATTAGGGGGGGGGGCAGACAGACCGCCCGACCGACCGACAGACCGACAGACCGACACACAAATTCCCCATCTCAGTACCCTACTTTCAAATTTTTAATTTTTCGATTGACTGACTCAATCAGTACAGTATAAAAGGGAAAGTACCATTATCGCAGTTTTTTTTCTACTATAAAAATAACTGTTTTAAATTGACATTTAATCTGTTTTTCCTATAAGTTTGTAAATCATTAAGTTAACGGATTCATAGTAAGGAGTTTACATACTACTAATTTACCAATTGTACAATGTGTTTTACTCATAGCAATAATGATTATTGTTAAATTTGTTGTCACTTCTAAAAAAAAAGTCATTGCAATATATGAATCGGTGAGAGAGCAAAAACCATTTCAGTAAAAAAAATTCAAAAATTCGTTTTTGATGGAAACAAGCTCTGGAAGGCAAGATGCGTGTTGACAGCAAAAATCCCGTCAATCAGGCTAGTAGTTCCAAAGTTACGGGGCTCCCTTCTGAATGTTGAGGGCAGAAACGACGTAAGTCCAGTGACTGACGTTGTTTATGCACCCAACGCTAGTACGAGCATGACTTTCTAAGGGAGCGCATTCATTCCATAGCTCATGTTCATTCCAACGATCTGATTTCGGTACTATTAAGAGGACGATACGTAAACATGATCAGATTTACACACTTAAAACACTAACGCAGCCAGAATTTTCTTGGGGACGGGGTGATCAAAATAATCTTTTCTCGAATAAAATACTACTGTATTAGATTTTCAACAATGTTTAAACAAAAGTCTATGGGGTGTTGTCCCTATCTCCCCTTCGCTGCGCCCCACTGACCTGATGAGTATGAAGAGTTGTGTGCTCAGACCAGTAACAGCTTTCACGTCACCAAGCTACTCTCCTTTGACAAAAACAAATTTGATGATTGGTGGAAGGACTTATACAAAAAAGAAAAAAGCTTAAACAGAGAATGGCGAGGGGAAAATGTGCGGAAAGAAACCAAATTTAAGTTTACCCCCACTCGATACGAGGAGTTTTCCCATAACTTTAATGGAAAAGAGGGTTATCGCGGCACATAATTTCTTTGATTGGAGCTTGCGAAGCTGCTGAAGCTTACTTCCCGAAAAGTCGCTTTTGCTTCAAGCCATGCCTATCCTTCAGGGCACGTTCCAATCAACATAAATAAAATGGAAAATATCAAGAAGGTTATTGTACGTATTCCTGAAATTTTTTTTGTGATGAACTATTTACCTGATCAAAGACTTCACATGATGGCAGAACATGATCTATTTTAAGAGATGCACATACCCATATATTTTTTTGTTCCTCTTTTATTGGTGTAGATTTAGCAATCGCTTCTCAATTGTTGTAATAATCTTCCACTATTGTTGATAACCCATATTCCTGATACTGTAAAGTTTTAAAGTTCTTTATTTCTTTTGAAATTTCGTTATTTTTTTAACGATTTGTGAGTAAAATTGATCTGTTCTTAGAGCTTAATAATTTTTTGAAGTCATGTGTCACAATAATAAAGTAAGAGCTACTTCAAATCTGATGAAATCATAAATAAATATAAACTTTTAATGTATGATAACTTTTTTCCCCCAAGTGTAAAAACCTATTAAGTGCAAAGACAACATCAGTCCAAAATTATATTTTCAATTTTCCTGAGCCCGATTTAGATTGAATCTATGTAGTTTTTTCATGATAGCAATATACATGCATGTTATGCTGCAGGAAAAAAAGAATTGTTCAATTATTTGAAAATTTGGACTAGCTATGACGTTTTTTTTCTCACCTGAAAAATTTGAAATTCTTGACTGACTTTGTTTTTGCACTCACCGATTCATGTATAACACAACCAAATTTCAGAAAGCTAAAGATAGTGTAAAATTAGCAACCATACGACAGCTGCGAGGTGTGACTTTTCATCGAAAGACCATTTTATGTGTTTGAAATACAGTAGCTATAGTAGCTGATAATTTCTGTCTACGAATATCTTACGATAATCCATTAATTTCAAACAGTTGCAGTTTTAATATATTTTTTTAAAACAATGTTTATTGCATTGCTTTATTTGTTCTGTCTATTTTTACAGCAATTGCAGTTCAGTTTTCATCTAACTCCCAGTTCCGACGAAAAAAAAGTATGGAAAAAAATCAGAGAAATGGAAGTTATTTATGTATCCTGTTTGTTTTTTCAGCTTTTAATTTGCTTAATATAGTTTTATGACTTGGTGAAAAAAAAAAAAAAAAAAGCTTTTTTCAGAGCATTTTTTAAAATTCAGAAATGAAAAAGAACAGAAATATTTAATGGCTTTTAATCTTCCTACTTATTTTTTCCAATTTACAACACTTTTTTATGCTATTGGACGAAGCTCGATTAATTAGACAGGAATTCTGGTGAGTTTCAATTTCAGAGGTTATTACATTATTCACTTCAGAAACACTTGGACTTTAAAAAACTTAAATGTAAAATAAAGCAACAACGAACTCCGAACGTGCCTTGACAACGGGCTTTTTTTCTGTGAGTAATCTATATATTTTTTGCTGAATGTTCATTGGATGAAGAATAAAATTGGATTTTTATCTGTTAAGCTTTTAATGGAATAGAAACTAAAAAAAGTTTGTACTGAGTTTTTTTTTTTTTTTTCTGGAATTACACAAGATCTAACTCATGATTCGCCAACGAGATGAGAAAACCTTTCAAACGAAATAATGCGGTAATCCATATTTATAGTTAATACTGGTAAAGGGAAGGAAGAAAAGCAAATCCTTCTAATGTAATAAAATAGCCATATTTCTTGAAAAATAGATATAATATTTTTCTTTCTTTAACGAAAGATCTTTCAGAAAAGACAGCCTCACAATTAGGACATTTAGTTTTGGTTTACAGTTTTATTATTTTTTTTAACAAATATATTTAATTCCATTTATGGTTTTTATTGCTCATTTACATGCTCTGTTGAAAAGAGAAAATGTCTGATACTACTTCTTGATTATAAGATTTGAAAAAAAAAAAAAGAGACATTTTCTTCTCTCTTCGCAAGCACAGCGGATTATATATTTTTTACCATGTAAAGTTGTTTTAAGACCTAAAGCTTTAAAAGACATCAATTTAAGTTATAGTACATGAAATCTGGCTTATTTGGTTGATACAAGAGAATTAAAGTCGCTTTATGGAAAAATTCATAGAAGACCTTTATTTTTGAGGATTTCTTTTTGTCGCTAAAAATGTTTAGTAAACATTTTTATAGAATTACTAGCGGTACCCGCACGGCTTTGCCCGTGGTAAAAAATTAAAAATTTATTTGTAAAAAATTGATATAGCAGAAAAAATACTCTATTTGAGTTATTCAACTATAATTCTTTTAAAGAATGATATAAAAATTTGGCATGGACCCCACGCTACTTCCTTTTACGTGTAAATTTCTTAGTAGATGCCTTAAGTGCTAAAATAGTGCTTGGAGTGAGCAAGATAACAATTCAAACATTTACATCCCTAGTTTGCCACAAAACAATGCAAAAAAATGTTTTTCAATGATTAATCTCCTAAATATCGCCGATTTTAACACCATTCAGTGGATTTTTCGCAAAATATCGCCAATAGCACCAAATTGAACCCAAATAAAAAAATAAATTTTTTCTCCAAATTTGCCGCCAACTTGGCGATATGTCGCCAAATTGGTGTCAAACACTTGGCGACTAAAATCTTGGCGATATTTTGCCAAGTGCTCGCGCCAATTCATATCACTTTTGTCTGCATTGAAATTAACACTGGTTTACCCCATAAAAGGGGTAAAAACCCCCTTGGGGAAATTCGAATGCAACCCCAAGGGGAGGTGCACAAAAATAAGCCAAAAGAGAAAATAATAACAATTTTGCTGCTCACAGAAATCTTACCAAAGTTTAAAAGAAGAAGAAAGTTTTCTTTCCTAACTTCAAAAACAAAATAATAGAAATTTCTTGCATTATTCTTCACCATGATAATAAAAACAATAAACATCGACAAACATCAACCAGCAAATGATAAATTAAAAGCCAAACTCGTTCAGCCATTTACTGCAATTTATATTGAAATAAAAAAAAAAAGGAAACAAAATATGTTTTGCCAGACGATAAATTTAGAATGGTTTACTATCATGTTGTTTCTTTTTTGACCTCATTTAGGCAGGGATTCAAGTGAAACACCATTGCGATCGCTTCGAATTTCAATCGCTACTGGAAATGAATTACATTATCATCAACTTAACTTGGTACTGACGTCACTACGGGTGGAGCCAATAAAAGCTCACAAGCAGTCAGTGATCTCCTCTTATTCGCCAAGTAGGCTGTGACGTTTTATCTAGCTCGTTTTTCATAGGCAAACGTCACGCTGACGTCACGATGTTTTTATTAAGAAACGTTCTAATGTAATTCATTTCCAGTAGCGATTGTAATTTGCGATAGCCTGTTTCACTTGAATCCCTGCCTTAGTTAAACAATGTTTCCCTCTTCTACACAACTCGTCAGATCGCCAAAATATCTCTAAACTCACAAAAATGGTACGCGTCAGTTTCTTCCTTCTCTATCTTTTTTAAAGAAAGGATTCGATTTCTCATTTGATTGACAGGGGCCATCTTATCACGATTTTATTATATTTCATTTGACTAATTTTAATAAGGCTTGGAGTTTGGATTGCTACAAAAACAAATACATTTTTAAAATTATTAATGGAAAAAGAACGAAACAAATAAACGAAATAAAAACGTAACCATGGTAACAACATTAAAAGTTGATTTCCGTTGATAAAATAATTCATTTCATTAACCATTTTAGAATTGTTTGGCTTGCTTTACTGAAGATAAGCCTTGAATTCCGCGATTCTAAAAACAATTGTTACAGCTCTTCTGATAATCGTAGAAACTTCAAAAAAACTTCATTTTGTGCAGAAAATTTCAAGCTTTCGAATGACATAAGACTTGAAAATGTGTATGAAATATTTCTTCCCTATTTTATCGAATTTCTGCTAAGAATTTGAATAGAAAAAGAACGAAATGGAATTTTCGAAAAATCGCTTCGAGGTGCAAAACTACATGCTACAAACTAATTTTGTGTCAAGTGGCATAAAAATCGACCGAACGGTTTGGGCGCTACGCGCGTAACAGACAGGCAGACAGAAGGACAGAAAGAGAGACAAACCTTCAGCTTTATTATTAGTAGAGAAGACACAGAGGAGAGTGGATAAAGATTTTAAGTTTATAAATGCTGTTGTTGATTGTAAAAGCTGGTATAAATTTTCTAAGCTAAATAATGAGTAACTTATTTATTAATGCACTAAAATTTCACAGACATAGACACTGTAATAAATGAATGTTGTTTTTACAGTATAATACAGCTAATTTTGTAGTAATAAACGGTAAAAATTGCTAATTTTAGGGCAATAAACTGTAAAATTGCTAATTTTACTGCTGCGATTCACTGCAATAAAATTTCTAGTTGTATTAAATTGAGAGATTCTGCTAATTGGTAATTCAATTAAAATCTGATGAAATTACATGTGTCGGAAAGAAAGTAATTATTTCACAAGTGTGCACAAATGAGTTATCAATTTGTTCTCATATGTGAGTCCAATACATTTTCAAATATGTTTCTAAGTTTAAATTTCACAAATATACCGAGCGGAGCAGATTCAAAGCAGATTTTAGTGCACTTTCAGCTCTAACTTTAGGACAAATTCAGGAAACACATTGGGAACAAATTTTTTATAACACATTCAGGCAACTTGAGTACTTTTTCTGAATTAAATTGTTCCAAACGTGTTTTTCCAACATAAACTGAATTTGCAGCGTAAATGATGTGTTGTTGCTTGCTGTGAATTGGGCTTAAAATCTCCTATCATTGGCTTAATAAACGAGACCAATATGCGTTAATCTCAGGGATCTCTTGGAACGCAGGTTTCAAGTACGGTTGAATTACTATTTCGACAGAAGCAGCGGAGTGTGCGAAGTTTTAAGACCTGTTAAAAGATTGATATGTCTTTCATAAATCCACCTCTATTCTCGAGAAATTAACACTTCATTTGTGATTTAGCATGATAAAATGTTATTTTGGAATAATCATGGAATAATTCTCGTGAAAGTCAATGTTTTTATGAATGGGAGCTTCTTAAATAGTTTTTATACAACACTAAAGGTTTCGTTTTGTTAAAAAATATATTATTTAAAACATATACTTAAAAATAAATTCATAAATATATCACAGAAAAAAAATCTCTACTCAAATTTGAAAATGTATATTTTCAATTTAAAATCAAGCAGAGGGAAGTGTTAGTTTTCTATTAACCCTTTATGCCCCGACGGGACTCAGAAGTCCCGCTTATATTAATTTGCTTTTATGAATCCAAAATGGCTGTAATCATGCTGAAGCTTTTAAGTACCACTCTTTATACTTTGCTGAAAGGCCGACAGATGGTACAGGAGATCGAAAACAGTTTTCTTGGGGGCGTCCCCCTAAGGCGTAGGGGACCTTAGAACCCCCAAAATTTTCAACGTTTTTTTACTCGATAAATATTTTTTTTAATGTATTTTTAACTAAAAAACCAAAAAATACAAAAATCATTAATAACTTAATTTGGGACATAAATAGTTAAAGGTACCAACATTATTCGTTGTATTTAAAGGTTATTTAATCATATACTTTTCAAACTATAATGTAAATGTAATGAATAACGTTTGGAAGGGGATTTGACAAGAAATAAATTTTGTAAATTAAAAATGACGCAGATTTAAACAGGTGTAAGGTACATATTAGTGATACGCCGGATTTCCTATCCGTATCCGTATCTGTGGAGATACGTGGGAAAATAAAGATCCGAATCCATATCTGTTCTACGTTTGACGAATCTTTTAAATCTTATTTGGTGTTTGAAATTCTGCATGTAAGGAAATAGAAAATACTCTTAAATTCCATTTAAGCTAGTCTTTATTTTTTTATAAAAATTATAAGGTAGAAGAAGTGGTCCAAACAGGGGATACCACTTTCATTTTGGCACCTACCGATTAAACTGTACACTCAAAATGCATAATTTTAGTGTCAATAACTCTTCAAAACATTCATAAAGATGATCTTAGGGTCCAAAAAGCAGAATACCAGTTTTAAGTTTTTTAAAACTAAACGATTAAAAGAAAGCTTTTTCAAGAAGCCTTTACAAATCATATATGGCGAAATGAAAATTACGAAAGTATTCAAGATGCACTATAACTGTGAATGTGCACAGCTGTGAATGTAGTGCCTCTAAAGCTCCCATATTACGTTTGCAAAACAGCATGATAGCTATTAACACGTCGTCTAGTTTCGATCTCAATCTTATGGGCTTTTTTTTGACAAATTTGTTTTTAGTTCTCCGCATCCTAAAAACAGATTAAAAGAGAAAGAATCAGTCTTCCATATTTTCAACGACGCCTTATAAAATCTGTTAACTTAATTTTATAATTGGAAAGAATCAATGACTGCATGACCTCAAAACGAGCTACCACTGTTAGTCCAAAAAAAAAAAGGGGGGGGGGTGGCCCGTTTTTAGACCATCTATGGTATCCCGTTTTTAGACCACCCATTACTTCCAAGTAGGTGGCACCTGTAGAAATTACTAAACAAACAAGTAGGGGAAGACCGCCTATATTGGACCACTGC
Source organism: Uloborus plumipes (assembly GCA_038373865.1). Classification (NCBI taxonomy): domain Eukaryota; kingdom Metazoa; phylum Arthropoda; class Arachnida; order Araneae; family Uloboridae; genus Uloborus; species Uloborus plumipes. The sequence goes on from JAXGGA010000288.1 coordinate 197,044, forward strand.
TTAAATTGGACCTCGGGCTTAAAATCTAGTACAGAGATCTGTGATACACTTTAACAGTAGAAATATTAAGTTTTAGGAATATAATCAATGTGTATGAAGTTTCACCAATCTTCGAACTGTTTAGCGTGAGTTACGGCTTGATTTGTGTTGAAGACGTGCGAAATCTTATTTTGCGGACTTGTTTCTAGAAAGATAACTCAAAAACTTGTGAATTGCGGTAAAATGCTGTTACAGTGTTAAAATCTGTGTTTAATAAGGATTGCATCGATGTATTTACATGTGCGATTGTGATAATTTTTGACAGAGCAATGAGCTGAAGAATAAAAAATGGCGTATTTTCCTTTATTGGACCGAAAAAATTTTCCTATATTGGACCGGTGGTCCAATTTAAGAATATGATTTTAAACAAGACTTTTTATTAATCGTAACATAAAATAAGAGACTCGTCTTATTTAATAGCGTAGTTAAAATTATTTTAAGCATACTTTAACACCTATTCACGATATTCATTTAAACTTCTTTTATCAAGCACATTTTTGTCAAGCAGAAGCTGCAACTTCTTAAAATGAATGTTTTTTTTTTCTCTTCATCCATTTAACTGCAGTTTCAGGTTGTTAAACATAGTTATTACCTTAAATAAAATTTATGCTGGTTTACCGAGAAAAACTATGAAATTGTTTGATATTTTCGAAACGATTTTAAAAGGAAACAATTTATATGCTACTAAAATGTTCAATGTAGATGAAGCCGGTGTTTTCACTGTCTCAAAGCCCCAAAAATATATTGACGTATAGAGGTAAACACCAGGTTGGGGCAGTAATGAGAGGTGAACGTGGTAGAAACACACTGGTTATTTGCTCCATGAGTGCAACAGAATTGAAAGCTCCCCATGCTTATTTTCAAAAGATTACATTCTATGTATGAAGTTATTATGACAGCTTCCCTGGTAAACAGTATGCTTGTTCAAAAAAAGGTTGGATCACAAACTATAATTCACACAATTGATTCAACATTTCACAAAAACTGTTAAGCCAAGCAATGTGAAAAGAATGCCCTTCTAGTAATGGATAGCCACAGCACTTACATAAAGAACATTGATGCAATAAACTTGGCTAACGAGTTAGATATAATAATGCTTTCTTTTTAAGCACATCATGCACATAGATGTGGACTTTATTCCCTTTGTCTACATATACAGTTATCGAGCATGTGATACATGGAGGCGAGAACATCTTCTGCTGCAGCAAAATTAGAAACAAGTAGCCTACATAAAACTACTCAAAGTGAACAGGTTACATGTTCGGTGTAAGTTGTACACTATGTACAAGAACTAGCTACGACTTAAATTAAGTTCTGCAGAATCAGCGGATAATTCTCATCAAAACATGATTGTCAACTCTAACTAAAATTTTTTAAAGCTGGCTCACATATCACCTTTGCCTAAAAAATAGAAGGAACAAAAAGGAAGGCTATCTCAGCAATCATTCTAACGCCTTATAAAACAGGCATAGAACAGAAAAAGTCACACAAAAAGAAGCAAGAAAATGCACAAAACAATTGTTATTGCAATATTTGTCATAGAGATGAAGTGCAAAACAGGATTAAGTGTATGAAATGCCTTCGGCGAGTTTATCAACACTGCCTAAGTGAGGCTGAAGTAAAAGAAATTCTATTGCAAATCCTGTAAAAAAGTTGTATAGTTCAAATATAAATTATTCTATGATTTCCTAGTACGGTCCAATTTAAGAAGCGCATGGTTCAATTTAGGCGCATATATTCCTAAATTGGACTTTTGCAACTTTTTATAAGATAATTTTTTAAAAAATAATTTTCATATTTTCAGAAAATATAAGCTCCTAGGGGGGATCCTGATTAAATTTAGCTTAGGATGCCCTACTTTGCATTTCTGTTTTCTTTACATTGAGCGACACAGGCCTCCTGTTCTTAGGGGGTCCAATATAGGCGGTCTTCCCCTAGTTAAAAACAAGTGCATTACGAGAAGCTCATGTAATCTACTTTACTGTTAGGTAGGAGCCATTTACATTATTGTATAACTTTGATAGGGAGAGCGTCAGTTTTACATCCCTTGAAAAGTTTTCAGTAAGCTCAAAAGTAGGATTTTCTACTAAAGCAGCTCTCATCAAAGTAAATAAGTCAACAGTCAAGACCATTTTGCTCATTACTATTGTGCCCCTTCTTGTTCTTCCATTGGGGACCATTTCTGTGACTGTGTGCTTGTTTGTCAAAACATCCTTCCTACATTTTCAGCTAGTATATCCCGTGTTTGGAACTTTTCCTCTACCATTTCAGCAATTAAATAGTCAATTTTTATTAATGCGTGGCTTATTTAGCAGTTTCCAAATAAGCTAGACTGAATTCTCAGTTTGCAGTTTGCAGAGATGTTCCAGACTGGGTAATTTCGTCGGTACAATGCAAAACATGAATCGTTGTTTTTGCAGTGTAATACAGGCAGCCGAGGTTCCAGTTTAAAACTGTAAATTGCACAATAATAAACTGTAAAATTAGTAATATAACAGTTTATTACAGTAAAATTATCAATTTTGCAGTTTATTACAGAGTTTAAACTGGATCCTTGACTGCCTGTATATTGTAAAAATAAGTTTATTTTGTGCATTGTAGTAAAGAAGCTGTACCAGTTGCTCAGCGTTGCATTTATGCCGAAATAAAATGCGAAAAAATATTTCCAGCTTGTTCCGTTGATGAAGCAGCTTTAGACTTTGGCTGCAACATCTACTGGACAAGCTAGACATATTTTTTCACATACTACTTCAGCATAGATGCAGCGCTATCCCATTGCTACAACTTCCCCATAATCTTCTTAGAACTCATTTTACATATAAATCATTTTCTTGATGATGTTTTAGCTACTGATAATTTTTTTAAACATAATTTGCGCCTTTCACTCTTTCAAAATTTCCTTCCGCCCCGATTGTTGCACACCTTAGATGAGGATTAAATTGAGATGAAAAGATTGAGGTCCGTATCGGTATTCGTACTCATGGAACTAGACACGTGTGATCCGCATTCGTATCTATATCGCGGATCTACATTATTAAATATACGGCACATCACTAGCATACTGTATATAGGATGATTAAAACTCAAAACATGAAACTGCTACCTATGAGAACATTACGTAAACTACCAATATAACTTAATATTTTTGAAAAAGTAAAAAAATCCATAAATGAGTTATCAAAAAAGAAAAAACTAATAAACTAAATATAAAAAAAGTTTATATTGAAATAACTTTGTTCGAAACAAAGTTTCAACTGAATAATCATTACAAAATCCGGTAAACTCTGTGTGTTGCAGCGTTTTGATAAAAATGTTTCATAATTTGCGAAATGTTTTTTAATGACTTTTGTATACGAATTGCTTTGAGGATAATTGAACTAGAGCAGTTTATGGCTGAATATAATAAAATTAATTGTAAGAACCGAAAGCGAATTTCTTTACTTCGTTCATTAAAAATGAATGCTGCGTGTTTTTTTAAGGACTACAAAGAAAAAGAAAAAGAAAAAAAAGAAAAGGAAGGGAAAACTTCATGCACTAAGAACAATTTTTCTCTCATAAATATGAACTTAATAGTTTTTGGTCAACAGTGAGTAAAAGTTTTTCCATGAATAATAACTCTGAAAATGTCTAAAACATTTTCTCCTTTTTTCCATAAAAAATGTCTCGTCTTTGAAAAAATGTTAATTTGATTTCAGCGACAGATACATTAGCCATTATGTCTTTAATAAAAAAAAAGTTTTTTTCTGTCCATATTTTATCAACGTTTTTCTATTTCAAGGTAGCAATGAATATTAATGACGCTTTTATTTAAGTATACCTGAAGCTTCAACGTCGCTTAAACTTCCATTAAATGTTTCCCTTATCACTCGAAGCGAGAAATTTTTTTATGTAGCTTTCCTAATAAACTTAATTGCCTTCTTCCTTTTTTAATGGAACTTTTAAAAGTTAATAATGTTTTTTTTTTTTTTCAGCTCAAGCTCTTGCATTCGTATATTTACCTTTCGAATAAATAAAATGATTTTCCCCTTAACTTAGTTTAAAATGCAGAATTCAATACAAATGACATTTCCTCTATTAAAGCTTTTTTTCTTAAATTGTTTTTTTGCTGAAACGATTTTTAAAAGTTTATATACTGCTAGGTAGTATTAAAATTTCTAAAATATTTTAGGAAGCATTCCATGGAAAATGCCAAACAGTCCTTTTAAATAGCGTTGCAACAAAATTCTACGCATTAAGAAAAAGTATTTTGATCGTTTGACTGTTTAAGTATTGATTTATCAGGAATAATTCAGCTTTTCGCGAATGTTCTGTTTGGTTTTTTAAACCCATCTTTTTTTCCCTTTATATTCCCAAGGAGGGCATTTTTTGGAAAGTTTTAGTAGTTCCTTTGCTCATATACCCCCACTATTCTAAAATGAACTAACTTGAATCACAGTTTGGGTTACATTTAATTCCTTTAAAGCTCAAAGAAAGGTCCAATCCCATTGCTAGAAAACCAATTTAGTGTTTAATTTTTTTTTTTTCAGTTTCTTCATTTTCTTCTTTTTTTTTGTAAAATAACAGGAAAGCAGTAACTAATGAAGAATAAATCTAGGTGCTGAAAATAGAACTTAAAGAGATTTAAAAAAAAAAAAGAAAATTCAGCATCGAAAATGACGAAGAAGGCTCTTAGGGAATTTTACCGAAATTAGTTTTCAGTACTGATTTAGCTAAAAAAAAGGGAAGAAGACCCGCCCCTTTTAGAAACCCGCTCTGAGCTTGAAATTTTTAAAATAGTAATTGGAGACGGGTCTGCCACTTATACCAACTGATGCTGAAAGTTAAGTTTTTTTTTCTTCAAAAATTGATATTACTTTCACTTGTTTACGGTTATTTGTTTTAAAATCTTTACCTGCGCTTCGCCGACAATAACATTTCAAAAAATCTCCAAGTTAAGCTATTACTGAAATTAATGCTTTAAAAAATCTAAAATGTTTTTCCGCAGCCTTTCTGCCGTGCTAAGCACAAAAGTCGTATCTGCATTTTTAAACAAAATTGAGTTATCGCTACCAGATGGCTCTTATTGACGTATTTTACTTAAATACAAAAAGAAAAAAAAATATATGGTCATTTGAGAGCGGGAAATATTTTTTATAAAATTCTGGAAAGGTTTCATCTGAATCAAATACATGGTGGTGCAAAACTTTAAAGAGTAACTAGCTGCCAGGGCAGCTAGATTAGCTTCCTGCGGCATGTTGATGCATAACGTCCCCCTTCTCTAACTTTTAACTCATTCTGAAGTTATATTATTTGATAGAATTTAATGTTCATTCGATTTCAAGACATACCACGCACGTGGCCCGGCGTTGCACGGGCACTTCGTGCCTTTAAAGTAGTGAGGAAATTTTCAAGAAACTACTCCCCGCCAAGGCGGCTCGTTAACAGGCGCTTCACGCCTTTACTTTTTTCCTATATAAAAAATCATTCGAATTATTGAGATGCTACTCGCCTTCAAGATGGTGAGTAGAGTTTCAGTAAGTTCAGCCAAGGCTTCACTAGATAGCGTTTTATACAGGCTGCTTCATTTGATCAAAATCCTTGGGATAAAAACGGATAGATGTTGCCTAGCGACACCTATCGAATTTTGTGGTAACTAACATTATAAACAAATCAGATAATAAAAGACAAAATTAAAATTTAATTTGTTGGCGACAATTTTACAATTTGGCATTCAATTCTATTTTATTATATTTTAACGTCATTTAATAGCTTGTTCGATTTGCTGGTTTATTCTGCATTTTAACGGCTTGTTTTAATTAGTTAGCGAATTATTTTTCATTTTAATTGATTCTAATTATAATTAAACTATGAAACGACACTGGCACCCCAGAGCGATAAATGGCGATTTTGGAACGATAGTTCCATCAAAACTTTTGATGAGTTTAGATTGTCAAATTAATTTATTTGGCGATTTTTTACATTTTAATGGACATTTTGGAATGACTATGGCACTAATATCTTGAAAAGCACATCAAGAATTTGTTCTCCGTAAAGCTTTTGAGAATATTTCAATAACCGAGATCTTTGGTAGTATGTACGTTTCAGTTATAGGTAGGTTTTTTTACTTGGCGATGTATTTTCTTACCACCTAAGCGAAGATTAAAATTTTAAGCTTGCATCGTCTTCATGGTTGCTTCTTTTCTCTTATTTTGCACTTTAATTTAAATTTCAATGATAATAATGGCTCGATATATTTATTAAACTTATTATGTTACATGCTAATGGAGCTATCAAAGTTGATTTGGCGAGTTTTTTTAACAAGAATTCTCACATTATTTTGCAGCTTTTTTTTCAGTTGGCCCATTATTTTACTTTCAAGTATTAAACGTATGTGTGAAATTAGAAACAAAAAAGGGAAGATTTCGGTGATTGGAAGTCTGGTTATCTTTCCCTATTGGCGTTAAATCTTTGTGGCCAATTTATGAGCGAGGGAAATACTTCCTTCGCAAACATAAACTAAAGAGCAACAAAATAAAGTAATTATCGCCAAAAATTTGGCAACCACACCAGATTCCCAATTATCGAAATATTATCAATGTGTGAAATTTAACATAAAAAGAACATTACCTTTTAATGTTGTGTAAATGAAAAAAAAATTTACATTTGGTCGTCGTAATATTGTAGTTTTGTTTATTTTTTCGTACTTGTATTGCTCTTTAGTACTAAGCGATTATATATGCTCATTTCGTTGTTACTAAAGAAATTAATATGTTTTGTTGTCAATCGTCTTTCCGTTGAACACCAATCGCTTCATTGCAGGGCATTCATTCTGGGGCATCAAAAGGAAATGTCTCTGCGAATAGATTCGCCATTTATCGCTCTGATGGGTCAACGCTATCAAAATGAACATCTGAGCTTTTGCGTAGCAATTAAGATCGTGTGAGCAACAATAATGAAACTAAATAGTAAATAGAACAATCTTATTTCATTGCTACATTTTTATTTATCGGCTGCGAAGTAAAGCGTATATTTTATTAATGCAGAGATGTCAAAATTAAACTCCATTGCTATATGTTGCTAATTCGAAGAAAGTAAACAATGAATGAATGTCGTATGACTGAATCATGAGTTGCGACCAACTTTACCTGAAAAGGGAATTTATTTCCCATAAAAAGCAGTACTAATAAGGCCTTCGGCATCAATTCACTCTGTACTCCACTTCAGTAAACTATATCAATATTTCTTAACCCTTAAAGATAGGATGAACATCACTTTTTACAGCAGAAACAATGTGCTAATAAATGTAAACAAACATTTGGATGGTCCTCGTTCAGCGCTCTCTAGAGGGCAAATCTTTACCATTGATGTTTTGAGTAATGAAGCAGCCTGTATAAAACGCTATCTAGTGAAGCCTTGGTTCAGCTCGCTCAAAGAAAAAAAGCAGACATAGACACTCAGTTTTTAATATAAGTAGATGGCTTTTCAACAAATGAAGGTTTCAAAATATTACAAGTAGCTAGCGATAAAAATTCTACGTAAGTGGCCCGCTTATGAGTTTCGTGTTTGATTTAGTTAAGCCTTCATTCAAAATTCTCATTATCATTGTTATTACTTTTTCATAGCAACGACGGTTTGGCAACAATGGATTTCATATTTAATCATTTATTAGGCTTAATCGCTTTAAATTTGACTACTTATTAATTGATATCTTCACTAATTAAAATCGTATAATTATATAAATTGAAACTAATGAAGCTTGAAAAATTACCTATCGATCGGTACCTGGTTCGACTTTCAGGTCATCGGCGTTCAGGAGAAAGAAGCGTGACATAGAAAGAAAGATAGTTAGAAAGATAGAAAGAAAGATAGTTAGAAAGAAAGATAGAAAGATACTCAGTTTTTAATGTAAGTAGATATCTCAGTTTGAGCTCAACTGCAGATATCGTAAATCAGGGTTACTTGGACCCTAGGGGGCTACTTGAGCCCACTACAATAAAATGATAAAATCTAGGTTTGGTACCAACTAGTTGAAGACTTGCACGTAGTTCCTCGTTTCTCCAATAGGTAGAAGCCCTCTGCAGTCTCTAACGCTAGTACCAAACCCAGATTTTATCATTTTACTGTGGGCTCAAGTAGCCCTGTTGTGGGTCCAAGTAACCCTGATTTACGGTACCACTTTTGTGCTTAGCATGGCAGTTTTCTACTCAGTAATTATTTTCTTGCCTTTTAAAATTAGAGTTGTAGGTGAAATTTGAACATTACCATAGATTCTAGCAGAGTTTAGCACTTTCTTCATCGATTGTACTAAATGAGGCTGTGGTTATTCGAAACGTTGTTAGACCCTTGAGGATAAATGTAGACCAATGAGCGCAGTATTGTCGCTACGTACATGCACATATCGACATACCGCGAGGGTCGTAATGGAGGGGACCTCCACGTAGGACAGCCTGGGTTACGATGAATCCCCATCTTCCACCCCCTGTGGTTGTTCGACTAAGTCTGTGGGTGGTAAATTAAGAGGACAATGGGTTCGACGAGATCAGGTCCTTTACCCGAATCCATGGCTTCTAGAGTCGTAAATTGTTTATGAACCCTTTCTATGACAGAGATGCGTTTCTGCGCCCCATCAGGGGGATAAATTTGTGAAACCCTTAATGGTATAGAAAGTGGGTTCGCTTCATTTTGTACCGACATACCGTGGTTTCAGATAGAAGAAAAACTCGTGCAAGAAAGAAAAAGCATTTTCAGAAACGAATATTTAGAGTAATTGGTGTTCTTCCACTTATTAATATTTGGCACAATGGAAACGTATCTATTTGTATTTTTAGTACCTAGATACCACAATACTGTTAATACATTCCCAAGTTCTTCTTATTTCATCATTAGTTGAGGATTATAATGCTGATCTAAGTTAAAGTAACCTTTTGCCGCTTTGTTGATCTCATTGCCGAGGATGAAAAGACACTTTGTAATGTTTAGTGTGGTATTAAAAAAATAAATAAATAAAAGAGAGGAAAAAAACTTTTAGTTGTCAAATTCCACTTGAAAATGTGTGATATGCAGAAATTTAAAAAAAAAAAAAAAAAAAAAAGTTTCTTTTTGGAACAACATTTTGTTTAAATCTTAAAAATGTGTTTATTGTACCGAAAATTCATAATCTTTTTCGATGCTGCGAATAATGCATTGAAGGGAAAGTTGCAGTATTCTTTCTCATGGAATTTCTTGAGATAAATAATAAAAGATGGCAAAGCTTTATGAATTACTGAAGCAGCGTTATTAGAAATTTTGATTAGTCAGTTCATCATAATCATGAATTTATTGATTAATATTGGGATTGGGGATGAGAGCATAGCCCCATAAATCAAATCCAACTAATCAGAATCCTGCAACGAACTCTCGTCTGATGAACAGCGCTTTTGGAATGGAATTAATAGGGAAATGAATCATCCAAATATCATTTCAAATTTATAGTAAAAGTTTCTCGGGTTCTCCATGACGAATCAATTATTTAGGTGTTTCTCCTGGAGAAACTTGCAAAGATATTGAAATTCTATTACAGAATCAATCTATACTGATTATAATTATTGAAAATTTTATTCACTTTATCATTTTATTGATGAGTAAAACTATGAATTTATTTCTTATAAGCCAAGATCAAAACATAAGAAAGTTTTAATCATTGTCAAAATTGAATGGTACACCTTTTGTCGACACCTTCTGATTTTCTTGTAAACTAAATGCTGCTTGGCATTTATTTGAATTTTGAATATTATCCTACCAATTTTTTTTAAAATAAAATATGATTTTTACTTTTTGCTCCTAAAATAAGGAGATGAATTAAATGACAAGTTGTTCGTGCAACCAACTGTAAATATCACATTCCTTAACAAATCGATTTATTTAGCTATCTCCACCTTGCTATATACTCTGCAAAAAATGAACTGTTGTTTTTACAGTATGATACTGGCAGCCGAGGTTCCAATTTAAAAGTATAAAATGCACAGTAATAAACTTAAATTAGCAATTTTACAGTTTAGTACTGTAAAATGAGAAATTTTACAGTTTATTACTATGAAATTAGCTGAATTATACTGTTAAAACAACATTTTTCACAATGTACGTATTTAATCAGATAAGAAAATTCACTATTTAATACCATCTTTGATTTTAGAATAATTAGGTAAGAAACTAGTTCAGAACAATATAAAGATAATAAAATGGAGAGATAATGTGAACAAGGCGCAAAATGTTAAGAATATACTGTAGATTGCTATTTAAAGGTTATATTGGAGCAATTTATCAATGTAAAAAATAATCAAAGCTCGTTTATCTCTTTCTGTTTTCCTGGTTCTGATTGGTTTTCTTGTGAAAATGCTCACTGTATCCTTAAAATAGCTATTTGAAATGTGTTTTTTAGAATTTGCGCTTGTTGACATTCACTAGTAAACGTTGGTATTTACCAGATTTCAGTCTGTCACATTTAGTATACAAAAAGAAATGTGAGGTGAAGTAAAATTCAGTCAAAATATATGACCTATTTCACTTTGCCCCATCCGCTTTTCCCGCATGCCCTTAATTTATTGAGCAAAGTGTTAAAAAACAACAACTTATAGTTAAATAATAAATACTGCACAGAATACTAGAAGGTCTTAGTTGATATTAAAAACATTCATAAGATGCACTTTATCGTTTTGTTGTAACAAAACTAGTTTTTGACTTACAGAAAAGTATTAGAATATGAGTGTCAGTTTTTTGAAATTACTTGTATTATCATATCCTTTGAGTTTCAGAGATAACTTTTTCTTGACTGGAATAGATAAAATGAGTTTCTACATAGTTAATATTATCGGATAGGTGGTGCTAAAACAGATTGAATATTTCCTTACTCCACTTTGCCCCCCATCCCCCCCATGCGGCATTCCTATCCCTTGTTTCGCTTGCATGATAGTTAGACTTGTGCTCGAAATCTCCAAACACGATTACGATTCCACTGTCGATGAAAGTTCGGTTTTGTTATCTCTACTAATAATAAAGCTGAAGGTGGTTCTGTCTGTCCTTCTTTCTTTCTGTCTGTCTGTCTGTTACGCGCGTAGCGCCAAAACCGTTCGGTCGATTTTCATGCCACTTGGCACAAAATTAGTTTGTAGCATGTAGTTTTGCACCTCGAAGCGATTTTTCGAACATTCCATTTTGTTCTTTTTCTATTCGAATTCTTAGAGGAAATTCGATAAAATAGGGAAGAAATATTCCATACACATTTTCAAGTCTTATGTCATTCAAAAGCTTGAAATTTTCTGCACAAAATGACGTTTTTTCGAAGTTTCTACGATCATCAGGAGAGATGTAACAATTGTTTTTAGAATCCCGAAATTCAAGGCTTACCTTCAGTAAAGCAAGCCAAACGATTCTAAAATGGCTTTGCTCGCGAATAAAATTTGTTTGAAAATAGAGATGAAATGAATTATTTTATCAACGGAAATCAACTTTTCATGTTGTTACCATGGTTACGTTTTTATTTCGTTCTTTTTCCCTTAATAATTTTAAAAATGTATTTGTTTTTGTAACAATCCAAACTCCAAGCCTTATTAAAATTAGTCAAATGAAATATTAAAAGCCGTGATAAGATGGCACCTGTCAATCAAATGAGAAATCGAGTCCTTTCCTTAAAATACAGGACACCATTCTAAATTTATCGTCTACAAAACATATTTTACTTCATTATTAATTTATTTCAATATAAATTGCAGCAAATGGCTTGAGTGAACGAATTTAGCTTTTAATTTATCGTTTGCTGGTTGATCTTTGTCGATGTTTATTGTTTTTATTATCATTGTGAAGAATAATGCACGAAATTTCTATGACTAATACTTAAAATTTTTAGGATCAGTTGAGTTTAAAAGAAAAAATTGCTCCAAATATACTTTTGCAATGTGATTATTTATTGTTGGACTGTAATTTGCAGCAATAATTGCATTTAATAAATAATGAAAGACAATATTAAAAATTATTTTTTTGGCGACTTTTTTACAATTTGGCATTCAATTCTATTTCAGTATATTTACTTCTATCTTATTGCGATATTGCAACGTTCTTTCTAAAGTATGTCATTTCGGAAAATGTATTATTTTGTTTTTGAAGTTAGGAAAGAAAACTTTCTTCTTCTTTTAAACTTTGGTAAGATTTCTGTTGGTTTCTGTGAGCAACAAAATTTTTCTTATTTTTTCTTTTGGCTTATTTTTGTGCACCTATCTTTGGGGTTGCATTCGAATGTCCCCAAGGGGGTGATTTACCCCTTTTATTGGGTAATCAGGGCTTTCAATGCAGACCAAAGTGATATGAATTGGCGCGACCACTTGGCGATATCTCGCCAAGCTTTTGGTCACCAAGTGTTTGACGCCAATTTGGCGACATATCGCCAAGTTGGCAATAAATTTAGCGAAAAAAAAATTTTTTTTGGGTTCAATTTGGCGCTATTGGCGATATTTTGCGAAAAATCTACTGAATGATGTTAAAATCGGCGATATTTAGGAGATTAATCATTGTAAAACATTTTTTTGCATTGTTTCGTGGCAAACTAGGGATGCAAATGTTTGAATTGTTATCTTACTCACTTCAAGCACTATTTTAGCACTTAAGGCATCTACTAAGAAATTTACACGTAAAAGGAAGTAGTGTAGGGTCCATACCAAATTTTTATATCATACTTTGAAGGAATTATAGTTGAATTATAACTAAAATAGAGTATTTTTTTCTGCTATATCATTTTTTTACAAATGAACTTTTAATTTTATACCACGGGCAAAGCCGTGCGGGTACCGCTAGTATTTTCTAAATGCGTAAAAATCAATGTTGTCCACTGAAGTTAATGGCACTTTAGGCGCAATCCCATCAGTTTACTGGCTCAACTGCTCTTAACTCCACACACAATTTTAGTAATTGTAGTTGTTTATTGTAACAATTTATTATTCTTTACTGCCAAGAGCACCTAGAAACTTTTGCGAATTTCGATATTTATTTTAGTGCCAGTTTTCAATTAAAAATATTTGAATAAAGTACTACACTGTAAAATGTGAATGTTGTTTTTACAGTTTAATACAGTTAATTTTATAGTAATAAACTAAAAATTTCTAATTTTTCAGTATTAAACTGTAACATTGCTAATTTTACAGTTTATTGCCGTGCATTTTACAGTTTTAAACTGGAACCTCGGCTGCCAGTCATATACTGTTGTTTTTTCAGTATAGTATTGCTAAATTTTACTGAAATAAACTGTAAAATTGCTAGTTTTACAGTTTATTACTGTGAATTTTGCAGTTTTAAATTGGAACCTCGGCTGCCAGTATGATACTGTAAAAACAACAGTTCATTTTTTTGCAGTGTAGAAATCGATATTTATCGAATTTCGATATTCTTTTTAAAGCGAGTTTTCAGTTAAAAATATTTGAATACTTGTACTGTATGGTTTTGTGGCAATAGCTTTCAGATTTTTTTTTTTTCAAATTTTTTTCTCAACTCATTCAGTTTTATGTAGACAGATGCAAAAGCAGTAAGTTTTTCAAACTATAATGATGCTGTTTATTGTGTTTTTATGTTCAACTACAAAACTTTCACACAAAAAACTTTATTTGATGTGTTTCTTTGTAATATAAAAATAGTCAAAACGTAACTTTCTAAATGTGACGGGTTTTCCATCTTGAATAAAATAGCTAAGAAAAAAAGAGAAGTGGATAAGCCTGTCTTTTAAAGTTACTGCCTTAGATACTAAGTAAATCACCCTATTTATAAGCTGCCTATTATAATATACAATGGCGGAATTCCAAAATCACCGCTAATTAATTTCCTGACGATTGTTAAATTTCATTCAAAGGAGAAGAAAATTTTACAGTCCTTTAATTAAATTAGTTCGAAACTTTCCTTTTGGTTCCTCGATGAAACCTCCGGGTATTTTTCAGACGATAATTAAATAACGTTCACTGGAAGGAGTCCTCTGAAAGGAAAGTCTTATTCAGGAGGCCATCGAATTAATTAAAATTTCTTAAGAAAGGCAAGATTTTGAAAAGAACCACCGTGATTATGAAGAAAGATTGATGGTGAGATCCATGTTTTTAAGTTTCAGCTAGAAGTTTATCATGCCCAATCGCGCATAATTTTGGGTATCCATGCGTTATTCTATGATTTGTATACCCTTTTTCATTCGTGTTCAGTTTCTATAATCATACATTTTTGAATTATGAGTATCGACTGTAAGCTTAAGCATTTTTTTCAAATAAACTCAAATGCTCAAAACAATAATATCTACTTAAATACGTAAATGTGAGGTAAGTATAATGACCATCACAGTTTTGTAGGAAAAAGGCTAAAAATTAAATAAGGTAAACCACAATGAATGTAAGAATTAAAGAAATATCACTGTTGAATCGGCCAATTTTGCATAGAACGACGTACGCCTGTTTCCGCGTTACGAGCACTCCATTTTTTACTGCACAAGAAGAGAGCTGAATTAAGTAAAGATATCTGATAGAATTTTTTGTCGGATGTCTTCTTATGCGTAAGCTCACTTCATTTTCATTGAAAAAAAGGGTTCCTTGTCACTCCGAAACACATGCATGCAGTTCATTGCAAGTTTGTGCTATTTAACAGTGCAATATTTAATTTTACATGATAAACATATTTTCTCAGCGCTAAAAGGTAACGTCCTAATTAGTCTTCCTTGCTTTGAAGTGTCAAACTTCGTTACAAAACACTGAAGTATCTCAAAAATTCTTTGTAATTCCAGACATCCCAATTTTAATTGGTTGCCTATTGTTGTTGCTTCGGATAGTTTTGCATGGCTACTTAACATTTGAATACTTCCCCAGGAAACAGCAACGGTTCTTTCATTTAAAATTACATTACGCTACATCTCAGCGTCCCCCGTACTGATCACAGACTGTTTATTGGGTTAGGGGGTGGGAAGGGGCATGAAGGCAGTCTGTCTTTTTTAAAAAAATAATTAAGTTATTTATTTTTACTTAAACCAAGAGTAGATTAGTTCCTTGTCTAGCACCTGCAGAAGTATTGATTTGGATTTAGGAACTAGGAAAAATTTGTGCCCACAGCATATTAACGTACCCCAGTCTACATTAGAGAACACTATCTGTTGAGCTATTTTATCAATGACGATAGGAGCCTGATCAATGTACTTCTAACTAGAAAGTAGCAGAAAGAGGGGGGGGGGGGGGTTGAGGGAGAACCTAAAAAGAAAATAAGCTTAGAATTTCGGAAAAAAACAGCACGTTCAACAGGGCAGTTTTCTGTAATATAACCGTATTATGTATCGTCTTTGTTTATTGAGGTGTTAATATTCCAGTTCGTGTACAAAAAATTCAGCACAGCGTACTTATTTTACAACATTCCTCAAAGTGAAACTGCTGTTTTCTAGCGGTAAGTGAAGAGAAGGAACAAAATAAAAGAAATAAACACACTTTTACAAGTAGCTTCTAAGATTTAAGTAAGAAAATCTGGAAAGCTTTTTTACTCTGTTTTTGATTACCGAATAAAGCTGCGTGGCTAAAACAATTTGATAATACAACTATCAAGTTTTCAAAAACGGCGCATTAAACAATGTGCTAACTCAATTTTATCTAGATAATTTCTGAAACGCGCTTGTTTATTTGCTATTAAGTTTTCAATGAATAAAAAAAAAAAACATCCAGCAGAAGTGTTAAAATTACAGTATACTTATTTCTCTTCTTACTGCAGTTAACTAGAAACTTTGAGACTCCATCAAGCAGACACAGGAAATCTTTTTAAGAAGGATTTTTATTTATTTTTTAAGCAGTGTAAAAGGAATGTGTATGTGTGTGAAGTATATTTAAGTAAAGAAGAGAACTCTTAGCTTCCAGGATAAAATATGGAAGAGCTTTTGGCTGATTTTCTTTCTTGCCACAAATGGAAAAGAGATATTAGGAGAAATATTAAGAGAAATTTTGATATCACGCATATTTAGAAACCCATAAGCTATAAATGCATTAAATAAGAGTCGTAAAAATACATAGAAAGGCAAACTAAATGCAGTTAATGGGGACAAATATCTCATGTTTATGGTTCTTTCTCCATTATTTAAGTTTTGAAATACAAAACGAAAGAAAAGTTGTGATTAAAATTCTGCAAATGGGAAATGTGTTTGCTTTTAATGGGTTTTTTTTATACTCATTACTTAGATCTGTAACAATTATTTACTAAACAGGAAAAGGAAATAACTTATTCCTATTAAATAAAATGCACTGTTTTTAAACATATTGTTCGAGATTATCTAAATTAGTTGAACATTTTGTTTTGGAAACAGAAATCAAGAGTAATGAAAATTAATGCTTTATTTAACTGAAAATTAAGTAAATACTGACAATTTAGTCTCTGGAGTTTATTAGAATATTTGACAGTGGAATTACTTAAATTTATTTTTTGAAATTTAATATTAAATAATGTCTTTTGAAGTGGATTTGGATGTACAAAGCAGTATGCATACTATTTTGTGGGAATTAGAAAAAAAGAAGGAAAAAAACCCATAATGAAGCAGATATAAAAAAAAAATACATTATGTAATTGGGTACATTTCATTAAATTAATTCATTAATCTTTTAAAGAAAATGCAGCACATGTAAAAGGATATCTTGGGATTTTAAAGACTTCTTGCAATCTTCCTCTGCTATTTTACATTGGCTATTAATTTTTTTTTTTTAATATTACCAGCGCTGCTGGTTTTAAGTATCACAATAACTTCGTACGTTAATGTCTTCTAACTAATAAGATGTAAAATGGTTTTATGTTTTTGCTGTTAATTAGGGATGCACCGATTAATCGGCAAAACCGATTAATCGGCCATAATCGGCTACTTCGCCGATTAATAGTAATCGTCAAAATGTTGCCGATTAATCGGCAGAAAAAATATTTTTTAAATATCATTTTTTAAAGCATACTTTCACCAAGAAACTTTCATAAATAATTTTATTTACACTAAATAAATGTAACTTTCTGCAATCCTTACTATAACATGCAAGATGGAGTGTGTAGAGAGTAAAAACAAAACAAATAGTTCATTCAGTGCATAAAACTTAATAGAATGTTAAAAGAGAACCCTCACAGCCGATATTCAAATGACACTATTAGAAATTATTAAATTCCTGAATTTTCAAATTGGAATCAGAAAACACGAGTGCTTCATTCTATTTATAATCAGACAAATTTTGCCGATCAACTGGCGGAAAAAATGTTTTAAATAAAATCACTTTCAGTATGTCTTGAACAAGAAACTATAATGAATTAATTTACAAAAAATAAATAATTTTCTTGAAACAAAATTATAATATGTAGTACGAAAGTGTAGTGAGTAAAAATAAAACGAATAATTCAAAGAATGAAGTTGAAAAAAAAATGCTCTCAGTTGATACAAATGCTTCAAAAATGAATTTCTCTATTTTGCATAAATATGTATATATAGACAACTTTGCCACATTTTTTATATGTCGGTACTTTTCTCCTTACCATAGCGCTTTTAGATAATCTCTAATTTTCAAAAAAGAAAAATCTTTTAATTAAATAGCTACTTGCAATTGAAAAATAAATTAGTGTTTTAATTTAATTTTATTAACTATAATATGAAAATTGGTTCAAATAAATTTGATACAATGTTGAAATTATTTTTGGGAAAATTAGGAAAATGGAAGAAAAAAATCTTGTCTCTGACATAAATTAGTAACTATTTCCAAACTCTAAATCGAAAAGAAAGGGGGGGGGGAATTAATGGTGAAATGGACAATATTAAAAAAAACTGATCATTAATCGGCCTGACCGATTAATCGGCCGATTATCAACAGCCGATTAATCGGTAATCGGTAATCGCCCAATTTGCTTATCGGTGCATCCCTACTGTAAATGATCTCTCATAGCTGAGAATTATATCTGGGTGAATATTGCGAGCTATTTATGTCCCCGGATATTCTCCCTAATTGTATAACTTTTGACAAAAAGCTAAACTAGGAAAAAATAACTTTCAATAAGCAAAAGTACTGCGATATTGGAAATAAAATATTGCTTGCTTGTATTTTATGACGGGTTTGCCACTTTGGTTGACACTGAAATATTTTGCAATAACAATTAAATTTAACGTGCTGATTCAGCTACAAAAATGGCAAATTTTTGCTTCAAACATTTACATCGTTAATAAAGACTAACCCAGCTGTAACGAACACTAAGGAGACTGGCTTAGAAGGTCACTATAACGGAGGGTTCGCTACATCCGTTTCAAAAAAAAAAAAAAAAAAAAGACCAAACTTACTAAGATATTTCTATAAAGGAATGTATTTGTTACACGATATTTATCTTAGTGATTAGGATAAAATTAATCCATTTATGCCCAAGTTTTTTTTAACATTTTTTTTCAATTTTTATCTGCTTAAAACTCTTACTTGGAATGGTTTACATACATTTTAGGCTTAAAATAGTTCGCCGTTACCGTATTTATTAAGTTATTTAACGTCCTGCTTATGGGATATTTTGCAGATATATGAGCAAAATACGACCTTACTTGACTTTACTTTTGCAAAGTAATATTACAGAAGGCATCTGTGATCAATTTTAATCAAATCATTTTAAAATAGTTTAATTTTATGAAAAATAAATCCGCAAAAAAAACTTACTTTCTGTGGCTACCCATGCTGGATCGTTGCTTGACTGATTTGTCTGAAAATAGCGGTCAATAAATAAAATCTAATGTGCAAGTAGTGGCTCTAACTGGTTTTCTCAAGAAGAAAGGACTATTTGACTTGTGAAAAACAGCTTTAGTAAAAGGATATACCTATTACAGGTTTTTTTATGCAGTAACTAACAAGCGTACCGTTTTTAGGCTACTGGGCATAAATGGGTTAAGTAAAATATTACTATTATTAGTAATATTTTTGGTATTTAATATAATATTATTGGTATTAGCTATTGTACTTAATAGTAAAATAGCTATAATTTTTTTTTACATTCCTATAGTATGGTAACAAGCATGTTATTTTTGGTTACATGCTTTTGTATTTTATGCAAATATAGTTAATTTTTCTGTCAATTACTGTTAACAATTTTAAGACTAGTTTCTGTTGTTAAAACATTTTTCTTAAAACTGAATACTTGAAGTCTGAAGTTCACAATAATATTATGCGCTCTCATTCAGATTAAAAATGTGATTTTTTTTGGGTATTCTGGTGAATTAGGGTGACTATTGTAGAAGAATATGTTTGTACTTATGAAAAAATTGGTGAGAAACGTAGCCAGTACAAGTGCAATGGAAAGTGAAAATTTTTAGACAGTTTTTAATCTTTATAGCCAAATCTCTTTTGTGACCGTCAATCGTAGTTGCAATGCGGTTTGTCAATAGTAGTTGAAACATTGTGAAAAAAGAAACCAGGAACACCCCCAGAAAAATAATGGCATCTAGTGTGCCTAATTTCTGCATACATATTATTGGCAAACACAGGAAAGTTCTTCGCAGGAAGTCAGTAACCTTCTTGAAATTAACCGGAAGTCTTTAAAATTAATTCAGATACCTTCCCAATAAAAACCAGTCATGATCTTGGAAAAAATCAGGAACCTTTCAAGAAAACTCATATATGTTTATAATAATAGCTTGACAACTTCTTGATTTACTAGAAAAGCTCCCGAAACAAACATGGCCAAAGCTAAGTCAGAGTTACAAGTAAAATACGAACTTATTTTCTTGAAATTCTACACAGCTACATTGTCCATAGGCTGTGTTTTTCTCAAGGTTGGGGCTCCGTCAATCTAGAAGGGTCGTAACAGAGGCGAAGGCAAAATACCTAATAAAAAAGCTGAGTACAGTTGAACCTGCTTATTGGAATATCGGTTAAAAGAATATTCCGCTTAATATCATACATTTCCGATGTACCAAACCGTTGAAATGTACTATTGTGATCCCGGTTAATAGCATATTCCGCTCATTAGAAAAATTTTCGTGGCAAAATGGCTCTTTTATTAATTAGGCTTGACTGTATATTTTTACTCTGGCATATAAATATGTTTTTCACAACAGTAGCAGGTCTATTTATAAAACTTGTAGCAATTCAAAACATTTTTCTGAAATATCCTTTATTTTTACAAGTGAGAGACGGGTGGAAGCCCTTGAAATTCCGGAACATTGCTTGGCAACGTTTCGATTGTCCTCCTTCCGAAATCCAAAATTTCAAAAGTTCAATCTGCGACAGTTTGGAATTTTCCTTCAGTGTAAGTAAGCGCTGTATAACAAAGAAGAAATCGTACTTTGCCACGAGCTAAGAATAACATCCAATTCAGCAAGAAAAGAAGAATGAATAAATTTTATTGGGAATGAATTGAAATAGAACGCGATAAAAGATTCAAAATGGATTCTTAGGTGTTTAAGTAAATTTCGAGTTCTCCCGAAATCCTTTTCAAGAGTTCAATGAATAAAACTTGATTAGCGGAAAAGTTCAAGGAATAAAAGTTCAACAGTAATTGTGATTTAAACTCCTTTTTTTTTTCTTTCTATTTACTGAATCGATTCATTTTAGAACGATATTCAGAACTTAATAATTACTTTTCTTCAAGGGATAAATTAAACTTTCTTTCAAAGGAAGAATTAAATGGGGATTAGAAATGTTTTCTCCGTGTTAAAGCTAATTGAAAATTTGAATAAAAAATGCACTTCAATTACAGGTAAGTATTTTAAGAAAGAAAATGATGAAATTTCATTACTTTATTCCCGGATAGCTTCAAAATTCCAAACAGTTTTCATTTTTCCTGGTCACGAATTGTAAAAATGTGGGGAAATAAAACGAAGTTTTAGCTAAAACAATTCAACAATTCGAAACATTTAACAAATGATTCCTAGTGTAAGAAAGTTTTAAAAAATTTAAAGCGATATTTGAACATTAAATTTACTCTGCATATTTTTTACAAAATTGAGGTGTAATAACTTAAAAATACTTTTTATATTTAAAACAATTGATATGATTACATATTTCACGTTAAAAATTTCCAGCGGAATTTTGATCAAGTGTTATCAAAAGTAAGAAGAAATAAACACAACACGGTTGTACAAGACATTCTATTAAACTGTATGGCTATAACTGTTTGACATGGTTTAAAAAAAAAAAACATTAATTGTTTGTGTGTCCTTTTCAGGTAAATTTAATAATTGTACTTTATGTTAGCTGTACTAAGCCACATGACAATAGTTTTAATAGCACATTTGCTAAAAAACATGTTACTTTTTAATCAAGGAAAGCTACTAATTACACTTGCAATTTTTTTTTTATTTTGAAGGGGAAAAATAGTTTATTCTTTAAAAAATAAATTTCCGGATGTTTCCAAGAAGGATATAAAAAGCAATAAATAGTGCTTTTCACAGTTTTAATTATTGATTCATTTTTATATTAGATATAATTTTTCAGATTTTGATTTTTGGGAATCCAAGATTGATGTTTAGAAAATTACCGTCTCATTGAGTTAATGTTTGATTGCCTTTTTTGAGTTGTAAACTGTTTTGCAATGCTTTAAACTCATTAATATCCAACCGCTTTTTAGATAGCATTTGCAAGAATACATACATTTAAAAATGTAATGGAGGAGCCATACAAATACCAATAATTAAATATTGCTCTTATGCTCGGATTTGACAGATGGTGGAACAAAGTTGCAGTTAACTTATACTATTTTTTTTTATTTATTTTTGCATTTTGCGTTTCATGTTATGAGATGAAGGGAAAAAATAAATAGAGGGTAATTAATTTATTAAAATAAGCTACATTTCTGTTTCCAAATCTTTGCCTCAAATGACGTTGGAGTATACATAGCAAAACCCATTTTGTACATCATGAAGTAAACCTCCAATTTGAGCCTAACTTTTAACACCCGACGCAACAAGGAAGGGGGTTATAAGTTTGACGTGTCTGTGTATCTGTCGATCTGTGTATTCGTATATCTGACTGGTACTCTAGCGCCTAAACGAATGGACCTATTTTTAAAATTTTAAACATACTGTTAACTAACGTACTGTTGAAAATAAAGGGGGAGGGAAGAAGTACGCCCATTTTCGTACTCTGTAGAATAACAGTTTAAGAATCATTGTTTCATTTTATGATTATTCTGAAAAAGTAATTTTTTTTTTTTTGATTCGAACAATTTTTGAAAGCTGCTTTGTCCACACTTCTACACGGTGTAACAAGTGGAGAAAATCATTTAAAAACCTTCATGAGCTACTCATGTACAATTCGTTGATACTTTGTTTTGTTTGTACAATTGAACAAAAATAAACAAAATAATAGAATTAATTATTAAAAACTTTTAGCAAAATCTAGTGTCGAACATGTTTTTTACCATTTTTGCGACAAAGACCCTGTAACTTTCAGGTGTTCCTTTCAGCTTTTCAATGACACGGAAAAGAAAACAGTTCCACAAGAAAGATATCCATGACAAAGGACACTTACAAAGTTATTGATAAACACTAAACACCCTTGAATGAAATTTTATTACGTAGACTTAAAAAAAAATGAAGCTGATGTCAGCATTGATGAATGTATAACCCATTAACATTGCACTGAAGTAAATGGGCATAGAGGGGATGAGCACGGAGATTCCGAGTACGCGATGTATTATTCATTGCGTTAGCACTTATATGACGACGCCTGAGAGGCAGGAACACATTATTGTAAGAGTTTGAGTCGTTTCGGTTTTGTTGCTGGAAAAGTCATTTCTTTAATGGATGTTGAATTCAGCTTTTTGGAGACATCGCTTTTCAAAAACCGTCATTTGCATTGACATGGGATGCTGGAGGAGAGGGAAGCGGAGCTCATCAGGATGAAAGCGCACGGACTGCTTGCCGAGTTTGCAAGGAACGAAAAAACAAAGTATGCGTGACTGACTATTCTACGCTCTTAAGTTTTCTAAGAAACAAGAGAAAGTTTGAGGAATCTAATTTGAAGCACGGTTTTGAACGATTCTGTTTTTTTAAAACATGTTACTCAGATTAAGTTTCTTGAAGTTCAGGTATCAGTGAGAAATTTTAAAACTTAAATTTTTCACCGTGGACAGGTTTCGGAGTTTGAATGTTTTTAGCGCTTAGTTTTAAAGAACACTTAATTTACATACTGCAAAAAATAAACCGTTGTTTTTACAGAAAATACTAGCAGCAGAGGTTCCAGTTTAAAACTAAAATGTACAGTAGCAAAACTAGCTATTTTACAGTTTATTACTGTAAAACTAGTAATTTTACAGCTTATTACCATAATTTTACAGTTTATCACCACAAAATTAATTGTATTATACTGTAAAAACAACTGTATAATGATGTCAGCAAAGGTTCCAGTTTAAAACTGTAAAATGCACAGTAATAAACTGTTAAATTAGCAATTTTACAGTTTATTACTGTAAAGGTGCAATTTTACAGTTTATTACTCTAAAGCAGCAATTTACAGTTTATTACTGTAAAGTAGCAATTTCGCAGTTTATTAGTGTAAAATAAGCAATTTTACAGTTCATTACGGTAAAACTAGCAATGTTTAGGTTGTGATTATAAAATTAGCTGTACTATATACTGTAAAAACATCTATTATTTGCAGTGCAGTTTTAACTATTTTAATTGATTTCTACATTGACATTTTTTAATCTCTCCTGATTTCATTTATGGGTCATTCCGACGAAAATGGTACAAATCATGTCTGAAACTCTTTACTTAAGATTATTAATTTAAATAATTCCACCAACTAATCATATTTTTTTTTATTGAGTTTCCATTTATTCGCGTATAATGAAGTGTAAATAACTAGTACATGACTCATTTATGAAAGGATTTTAAATATTTTGATCACTTTGTTTAACAGAGTGGACATATAACAGAGTGGACAAATAAGCCTTTAAAAATATCTGTATAATCACAACAAAAAGTTAGAATCACAGAACAAGCATAAAGTGGAATAAACAGCCTGAAACTGCAAGTCTGTCAGCAATTTTAAGAAAAATTCTATTTTTTTCATCATGAAATCAGCTCTAACAGAGTGGACATCCGAAAGGTCAAATTAGCTATCTTAAGAAAAGAATTAGGCTCACCCTGGTTGACTACATAATTCAATGAAGCAAGCTAATCACGTTATACTACCTATATATTTTAAAAAATATATCAGATTGAATGCAATTGTTTATTTTATTTCCAAAAGGTATATAACAGAGTGGACAATTCGAAACATTGTCTAGGACAATGTTTCGAACATGAATAACAAATCTAGGGACATTGATAAATAATAGTGTTTTTTGGGGAAATTTTTTGTCATTTGCGTAATAATCTGCAAAAATGGTGTCAGAAGCATCTTTTGTGCAGTGCAGTGTCATTTATTTTGTTGTTACATCTCAGTTTAATTTTAAATCACATTTAAAATTCTAGCAGTTTGAAGCTGGGACACGTCATTTTCTCCTTCTTCTGGCAAAGATAATTTTTTTGGGTCATTTCTAAATGGATTACACTTAATCAATTAATACTTGATGGCACAAAATTAAATGGAGAACCAATAAAAAATACACTTAATGGGTGGTAGTTATTAAAATTGATTTTAAAAAATTCTAAAGTCTCGGACATGATTTGTACCATTTTCGTCGGAATGACCCATATTGATCAACTACTTATAACTCTAATATGATTCTCGAATGGTGAGGTAGAGAGTGTCAACTTAGGGAGCTTTTATGTTGTAAATAAAAAATGAAGCTTTTAGACGTAGTAGGTAGCAAAAAAAAGGGGGGGGGAGCAATTGAGCTAAAGGTGGTCATCGTAAAACGTTGATGAATTTTCATAATTTTCCGGTGAGGTGTATTGGCTGAATGTTTTTTTTTTTTTGGTTGAATTTCAATTTTCCATTTATATTTCACATATATTAAGTGCAATTTTTTTGTATGATAAAAATTTTAGTATTTTTAAAATTCATTTTCAAAATTGTAGTTTGCGGGCCACTTATGGCCCATAGTGTTCCACATGTGTTTCATGTGTTAAAATTACTTTGCGTGAAAAAAAATATCGTCGAACTATTTGTAATATTAGAAGAGTTACAACGTTTAATTAAGAAAAAACTATAACTAAAAGGTAATTACAAGAAATTTATTTTATAACTATGTTGCTTGTTTTAGTGTAGGTTTTATCTAATTGTAACTGTTTTGGGCTTGTTTTTTGTTGATGTCCTTTTAAACTTTTAAACAAATTAAAATTTTTTTATTCGTTCATACATTATCTCTTCTTACTTTTTCGATTTAAGAAGAGATTAAAGGTGTAACACTCAATGAACTAGT
Source organism: Uloborus plumipes (assembly GCA_038373865.1). Classification (NCBI taxonomy): domain Eukaryota; kingdom Metazoa; phylum Arthropoda; class Arachnida; order Araneae; family Uloboridae; genus Uloborus; species Uloborus plumipes. The sequence goes on from JAXGGA010000288.1 coordinate 222,388, forward strand.
ATTAAAACACATGCCGATATCCACAAGAGCAAACTACAAAATACATATGTTTAGAAGGGAAAAGCCATTTAATGGATATCGCATTGGTGTAAATCTAACAACATAGACATACTTTTAACTCTAAATTTCAAAAATCTGCTAAAAGATGAATATAAAGAATAAGTTGGTTTCACAGTACATATTTTAATCAAGAGCTATGGTTAGATGCCACATGAAACACACATTTGAGGAATAAAGTGTAGAACTAAACAAATTTAACCAAATGTATGAAAAGATACAGTTGAATGTTTGATAGTATTTGCTTTGCAACTATGTTTATAAATCACAATAACACGATGTAAAATAATCATAGTGGAACTTGAAAAAAAAAAAAAAAAGTTTAGATGTGAAATGCTATCATAAAATTTTTTTGAGATAGATGACGATTTTTAAATTTAAAAAAGAACAAATATTCTGTGTTTAACAGTTAATGCATTTATCCAATAAAAAAATTTGTTAACAGTTTAAAAAAAAACAGACAGTAAAAAGTCAGCACTTTTTAAAAAGTTGTTAAAATTTGAAGCATAAAACTGAAAGTGTTTTCATTTTCCAACTTGTTTTTGTCGAGCGATGTGAATTTATTTTCAGCAAAAGAACGTATAAAGATATTAATTGACTACCACAAAAATTGTACTAAGTCAATATTTTCATTTGATATTGGTAAAGATTCTTTATTTGCTCATTCGGAACTACGATCTTTGCTTTCCAAGAGAATAATTTGTTTTCTCTAGGAGTCTTGTTTTTCCCTCTTTACTGTCAACGAGGCAAATCTTTCTCAAGCAGAAGTATAATATTTACATAAACGAGATACAAACATGCTTCGTAAGGTTCTGATGTTGTCCAATTGCTTATATGTTATAAAGAAAAATTTAAGTCTTCAAAGAATTTTTTAGGTTTTACAAAATATGTTATGTTTGTAAGACGAGTAAATTTGATATTTCAATATTGACGAAAGGAGGAAACGTTTGCAAAAAACATCACAAGCATCGTAACCATCTTTCCATTTTTATGATGCTGATCAAACGATTATTATTTAAAACTTTTGCAAAATTTGAAGAATTTAGTTTATCTATTTTAAAAAGTGAGTTTGATAAAAAGTTCCCTTTTTGTCGGATAGCAAAATAATGACTTTTAAACTTAAATAGGGTCAGTTAGGGTTAAAAAAAAAAAGAAACGTAGAATAATTGAAAAGAAACTGTTAATTCACACTTTAAGCAATTTTTATAACTAAATTGTTGGTGAGTGACGACTGAACCAGGATGTGCAATATAACTGAAGGTCATATATAAGACCTTCTGAGACTTTTAAGTGTTTCCAATTCATTTTGTAGGTATTACCATTTTTTGAAGTGTGATAAAAGCTGTTTTTTTTAAGCTGAGGGATCTTATATTTTCTGTTTCATCAGGTCTACTGGAGCTCAAAATAAATTGGTTTCAACTAGTTATATTTCTCACGTGGAAAATTACTAAGAATATTAGTTATGAATTGTTTCTTCTATACGGTTTTTGATGTACACTTTAAGAGCTTTCATTAACCACATAAATCTCTTATTCTGGAGTAAATAGGAGCAATTAATTTTTTCATTCTTCCGCAATAGAAAGGTAACATTTTAAAGGAAATTGCACTTTGTGTGAATTTTGAATAAATTTAGAGCGTAATTAAATGTTTGTATGATTTCTTTTTAAATGATATCCGATTAAATTTGGCCTATTTAGCGAGTTTTATGTGATCTACGGTCCACATTGTACCACCTACCGTCTCAAATATTGCAAAGTATTTAACGATGCAAACGGCAACAGAAAACTCAACAGCAAAACATGTTTTACGAAATTCTAACAGGGCTTAAATCTCAAATCCTACGTAGTGAAATAACACTTATTTCCATTAAATAACACTTATTCCATTATGATACAAAATTAATAAAAATTTAATGATGTACTTGATAGTAGTATAACGTCTTCTTAGTATTTAAGGAAGAAAAATATTCCTTTGAAAATAAGTTTTAAATTCTCGATAACTGTTGGGCAATTCCACGATAAGGTCAACCAGATGGTCAAATTTTCAAAATTAATATTTCTAAACAAACAAGGTATCATTTTAAAGGTAAAGAGTTGTATATTTTGAAATTCATGTCTAAATTTTGATAACTTAAGTTTTAACTAAGTTACAAGAGGTCAAACTAAGGTCAACATCCAGAGCGTTTTCAAACTACATTTGACGACTCTCAAAGAAGCTCTGTTTTTTCCAAAATATACATACTAAAATTATGAATTAAGACGAATAACTATTTACATATTCAATGTACAACAGGTGATGTTGCAAAAATGTGTGAGAATATAATTCATTTTGATTTGTGACAGAATTCTCATGGGGCACATTAAGTGTTTTACGTCCGACACTAAAATGTACGATTAATTATGCTGGGCCAATAATTTTAAAGCTACATACATCTAACTTTGTATGCAAAGTAAGATCTTTGGTCTCATTGATGTAACCTATTAACATTTTGTGACAAGTAAATATTTTCAATTAAAATCTAGGTGTCGGACGTAAAGAATTTTTTTACGTCCGACACCGTTTACGTCCGACACTGTTACATTCCTTATATAACACTTGTTTACAACTGTGATTCCCCATATTTTGCTTTTAATTACAAAGTTAAAGTGAAGCATGATTTAAAAAAATGATAATTTTGACTTTACTGTGCATACATATACTTTAAATTTACTTATTAAATAGTAAATTTTGCTTCAGAATAATGCTTTAAAAGTCTTTTTTCTCCTCATGAGACATTTATATTAAGACACTTACAATGCATCTGAGTTGTTCTGGGAACTCTTGAATTAATAAAAAGTGCTTATACATATTATTGCTTTGAAAAGAACAGCAACCCAACTTTAAAGTATTCATCTAAAGTTTTAAAGGCTAGATCATCAAAACACAACCTGTATTCTGTTTCGCAAAGAGTCAGAATACATGGATTTCGTAGTTTCGTGGATGCTTACATTTTTTATCAGTGTACTGATTAATATTCATATTTATTGGTTGATGGTGGTTGATGCCATAGGAGGCACTGTGAAAAAATCGTTTGGCGCCGCGTTAAAGCAGGAAAAATGACGGTGACAAAAGCGGAGCAATTTTCTCAAGTTTCAGCACTTTTAAATCCAAATATGCACATAAAGTATATTCCAGCAAAAGATATTCGCATAGATACAAAGCATTTGCATCATTACTGGAAAGCTGTTTTAATTCCAGGATCGAAGAATCTGAAGATCTTGATACAGTAAACATCAATGACTGGGTTGTGGTAACGCATGATGCCATGCTTTGTCTTGGATGTATCACTAAAAAAATTACATTGTAGTATCAGTTATGCATAGTTCAAAAGGTTATTTTAAATGGCCAAGAACTGAGGACAAAATATTTTACAAATTACAGGACATTATAAACGTATTCGTCCTCCGATCCTAACAGGAAAAAGGGGGCAGTTTAAATTTGATGAACCGTTTTAAATGTTAAAAAATAATATGTGTGACCTAGGAATAAAATTTAAGCTAATTTTCTTATTTAAAACTGTAATCATTGCATTTAAGAACAACGGTTTAGGTCCAATTCGAAGAGTTTACGTCCGACACCACAAATTTACGTCCGACACCAATGTAAAAGTAGTTCCAAGTTCATTTTATTCAAAACAATATCATTAAAAAACTGTAAAATATGCTTTAATCATAAGTATACTATCGCTCTTAGCTGTTTTTGAAATTAAAAGGTAAGCCAATTCGCAGAGTTTCAGTAAATTTTAAGTGAATCTCCAATTTTACTATTTGTGCGTTTACGTCCGACACCAACTCTTTAAATCTTCTTAATTTCTATTTAAGAGATCTATTTTAAAAAACTAACATGATTTTTTATTCATTATGATGTAGCGAGTATTTTGAATACCAACTTAATCATTTCTATTCAGTTTATATTTGATAAATGGAACTAAAACTAAAAAATATTTCTTCGTTTTTTACGTCCGACACCATGGAATTGCCCTGTTGGATATTTTAGCGTATTTAATGTATGATAAGAAAAAACTCTACTGTAAAATATGTTATGCAAAAAATAATATGATCTCTTGAATCATAAAACCTTACTCAGTGCAATGTGAAAGGGAGATTATTTCAAATAACTTGGGTGACTTCTATTAGAAGAGAAATAAATAAAAATCCAATGATGTACTGGATAGTAGTGTAACGTGTTATTAATATTCAAGAAAGACTAGTATTTTTTCAAAAACAAATTTTAAATTCCAAACAACTGTTGAATAATTTTGTGATTTTACGATAAGTGAAAATTGTACTGAAAAATATGTTTTAGGAAAACATAATAAGAGGTTGATTTATAAAACCCTACTCAGTGAAATATAATTAATTCCACTTATCTGCCTTTATATTCCACTAAAATATGAAATTAAAGAATATTCAATTATTTACTCGATCTACATGTAAATAAAGTCTCTCTCTCTCTCTCTCTGTCTTCTTGGTATTCAAGGCAAATAAATTTTCTTTTGAAAAGAAGCTTTAAATTCCTAATAACATTTGACTATTCTAGCGTATTTAATGTACGTATACGACAGGAGAAGCTCTTCAATTATATATGTTTTACGAAAAAATTATAAAAGTTTGAATTAGACTTCTACTCAGTGAAATGTGAAAAAAGGCTTATTTCAATTAACTTAGAAGCCATTGATATTCAATTAGAAAATAAAATCGATAAAGATGCCGTGATCTATTTAAATGAAGTATAACGTCTTCTTAGAGTTTGAGGAAGAAAAGTATTTTTTTGAAAATAAGTTCAAAACAAAAAATAGCCGTTAAATATTGTAGCTTATTTAATGTACGAATTCTATAAGAGAAAACTACGCCAAAAATGTTTCATGGAAACATTAATAGGAGCTTGAATTATGATATCTTCTCAGTTAAATGCGAAGTGAAGTTTATTTCAATTAACATGTTTTATCAGAATATAACCTCAATAAAGAATCTATTATATACTTAATCATAGTATAACGTCTTCTTAGTATTCAAGGAGGACCAGTATTTGTTCAAAAATAAGTTTTAAATTCCAAATAGCTGTTGAATAGTGTAGCGTATTTAATGCAATAGTACGATAGGAGAAAGCTCTACGGAAAAATATGTTCTACAAAAAAATAATAGGAACTTAAATCATAAAATCCTATCCAGTGAAATGGAATTTATTTCAATTAACTTGGATGGCTGCTTCAGTTTCTTGACTTCAGCTAGAAATCCATTTTCTTCCGTGAATGTTTTGGAAAAAAAAAAAAAAAAACTTCTTTCATTGCACACTCTTGCAGCTATTAGTTTCTAAGAAAAACTCTGTTGTTTCTCAAAGTCAATGTTTGCCGAAGCAGAATATTCTTAGTTAGAATGCAATTGTCAAAGTTTGCTTTTCTGTCAGAGTAATGTTTGTTTTCTTGTTAGGATTATTTTCTTTTTCGGAGTCGGAAGTAGAATCGGCGGGCATGTTAATGATTGGATGATATCTAAGGACAGCAATTTGATCCCAGCCCCGAAGACGTATGACATTCAATTCCAATTTCCTTTCTGTTGCCAGAAATTGAGGCAAAATAATTACCTGAGCTAATAATAAGAATGCCATCGAGTGTGTTCTGAAAAAGTTTTCGTTGATTGATTGATTGACTTGGATGCATATTTTATGGAACAAGGTATCAATCGGATGTACTTTTCATTTTGTTGTGTAGATTAGATGATGTTTAGATATTTCATATGAAGATGGTAATCGCAAAATGGCAAATTTTGCAAGTGACTATAAATAAAGAATTGTGTTTTTACTTGAAAAACTACATTCCTTTATTAAATGACTATTTTAATGAAATGCCACATTGCATCGAAAAATTAAAAGCAAATTGCTTTGCCATTTTACTTGCAGAAATTTTAAACATATCTATGATAGAACGTTTTTAATGAATTCTTTATTTTTCAAAACTAATTGCATTGAAAACGGAGTTCCTCGTAATACTTAAACGCGTGTTTGCTGTAACTGCAAGTTTTGTTGTTATTTTTTTTTATACAGAAGCCATCAGCTTCAACATACATGAGGACTGCGTACTATGCGCCTTGACTCCAGACAAACACAGGACAGATTTACGGCATAGAGAGGTTGAAACAACAACTATGAGCAGGGTGGGACTCAAACCCGCGACCAATTGCTTACGAGGAGAAGATTCTATCTCTATAGGCCACCGTTGCCCCCTTGCTGTTATTTTGATTATGTTTAGTGTTATTGGTGAAACTTTAGCATTTTATACTTTTTTGTCATTACTTTTGCACGCTTTCCCTAAAATTTATACATTTTTAAATAAGGTCTCTATTTGATTCCTCCTTTCTTCTTCTTCACTTGTGTATTGATCTATAGATCTTTGTTATCATTTCATTTAAACGTCCGCTTGATTAAATTGTTGATTCCTGTTGCTTCAGTAACATTCGTCTTTGTCCTGAACGGACATATGTTTGATATTCCCGAGAAGTCAATATTTGGATAGGTCAACGTCAACTACACTAATATTCCCACCAGTGCTCTGCAATATAATTAAAGCCGATTAACCTGCATGTGAGTTATCACCCGTAAGGATCTTCGTAGTACGACGAGAATGTTATTATGCTTAAAGGGATACTTAGGGTAATTTGAAGAAGATTTCTTTTGTCAGAATTTCCATATTATTTAAGAACATTTTGCTAGATTTTGGTCTTTGGGCGAATTATTTCTATTAATGGTAATTAATTATAGATCTGGAGATGAATTAACAAAATGATTGATTAATATTGACCTGGAAGAAGTTGGATTAATATTGATCGTTGCATCCTGATAATTTGAAACTTTCTAGCGTTCAAGTAAGTGAATGTTTATAATTATAATTAGATATGAGATAAGGTACAATGCTTTTCGTAATTAACATCCCTACTGCCACATAGGGAGATTGCGGAAGGAGCAATTCTTGCTTTTGAATGAGCTGAACTATAGAAAAAATAGCAAAGTTCAAGAGCAGGCTATTCCGTGTTTTTTTTTTTGAAAACAACATAATATTATGCTAAGTTATTTTTTTATATTCGTAGAACTTAAAATATCGTGTCAATTAAAATATTTAGGCCCGGAATTTCCTGGATTTCAATATCTATAACATGTTGTAAGAATTACTGTTATTTTTGGCAGTCCTGTTTGTGAGCATTATAGTCATATGAACTCATTACAAGGGATCCCAAAGACAAACCGAAGTTCTTTTTGAAAGAAAAAAAAAAGTAACCCTTAATATTAAAACAAAACTATAAAAAAGACTGAACAGCCCGAAATATTTTAAATTTTAAATCACATTACAATACTTCTTGTGAACATTTCAAAACTATACTGAAATGTAATTGTGTTGAAATTTTCTTGCTCAATAAACTTTTTATACAAACTGGATGCATTTAATTTCCCAAACGCTAATTAACCTGTCATATTCCACTGTATGGTGTTATAAAGAATTCCATTTTTCATGACTAGACAAATTTCCAATGTTTTATTTTTTTCTTCGTTTTGGCTTAGTTACGCGAGTGTGAAATTCATTCACGAATAAATGGTAAAAAATCATTTGTTTAATGAGGCAAATGAATGGTAAAACATGTAATAGGTTTGGTACACTAAAAATGAATGTTGTATTTACAGTATAATACAGCTAATTTATAGTAATGAACTGTAAAAATTGCAAAGTTTTTAAATAATAAACTGTAAAATTTCTAATTTTACAGTACTAAACTAAAACTGCTAATTTAACAGTTTATTACCGTGCATTTTACAGTTTTAAACTGGAACCTCTGCTGCCAGCATTACACTGTTGTTTTTATTGTATAATACAGCTAAATTTTACGGCAATAAACTGTAAAATTGCTAACTTTGCAGTAAAAAACTGTAAAATTGCTGGTTTTACAGTTTATTATTGTGCGTTTTACAGTTTTATATTGGAACCTCTGCTGCCAGTAGTATACTGTAAAAACAACACTTCATTTCTTGCAGTGTAGTAAAAGTGTTTGTTAATTCAAGGGCCTTGCAATATCATTTTTGTACATCTTCTTGATTTATCGATTATATTCCAGAGAAAACTTCTGTGAGAAACAAGCAGATTATTATGGCCACCAACAACCGACACTTTGTCTCTCCGATGTTCAGCACAGAGGGACAAGTGACAAGCTGCAGAAAACAGGATGAAAGGCGTGAAAAACCTACGACTTCAGGTGGCGTGACAAGCGGAAACATTCTTTCGTCAAGGGTTAAGGTTTATTGCTCACCCATTCTCCCAAATGACCTTTTCGAAAGTAATAAAGATCTGTGGCAACAGTTCAGTCTTTCATTGTTTCGTTTACCTTGGCAAAGAAGATAATGCTTTACATAGGGTCAGGTGTAGTCCAGTCAATCTGTGCAAAAAAAGAGCTAAAATCGAAAAACGCCATGTAGTTCTGAATTTTTAATGTGTTGTTTGGGTCCCTTAGGGTAGTGTAAATATAAGTTTTCATCTTTCTAAAACCTGTGCTCGCTGCGAAACTGGCGAAAAACTGCAAAATTTACGGACATTTTTAAGTTTTTTCTTTATAACTCCTAAACTATGCAATTTTTGACGGTACACGTGATTGCCAATTTTAAAGAACAGTAAATTTGCAATAATTTAAGCTCGAGTGAGGCTCTGTTGGACCAATAGTTTAGGAGATATCGTACTTCAAAAAATTGAGTCTTTTTTACGAAAAGTGAAAAAATTATGCTTCGAACTTATTTTGGACCAAATATCGACATAAATTCCTATTCTACAAGACAAAAAATGGACATCATATTACAGTACATTTAATCAGCTTCCATTCAAGCTCAAACAGTTGTCTGTGGGTTCAATATTTCATTTACAGTTGCGAAAAATAAATATTTAAAATTTTTTAGAAATGAGCAAAATCGTTACCTAATAAGAATAGGGGGTAGCGTAGTGGACAATAAAAAATGCATAGAATGGTATTAAAAGGGTAACACTATATTAAAATGTTATTTTAAAAATAAAAATAAAACTTTACAGGTCATTGTCACTCATTTTTTCGCTATTTTTATAATTTTTCTTGTTGTCTGTGGTCTTATCCTGACTTTTTTCAGATTTTGCCCTATCACTCCTGAACTATGTAACTTTTGATGATACGTGTGCATACCCATTTTGAAGAACAAAATTTGCAACATTTTAGGCTCAAGTGGCGTTCTGTAGGGCGAATTAGTTTAGGAGATATCGTACTTTAACAACTTGTCATTTTTTGCGAAAAATGAAAAAAATGTGCTTCGATCATATTTTGAACCAAATATCGGCATAAACTCTTATTCTACAAGACAAAAGGTAGACATTTAATTGCAGTACATCTAATCAGCTTTCATTTAAGCCCAACGAGTAGTTAGTCTGTAGGTTCAATATTTCATTTACAATTGAGAAAAAAACACATTTTCGGAAATTGAAATTTTTTTTGAGAACTTTATTATGGATTGCAAACGTTCAATGGACAATGTGCCCAAGTGGGTTACATCAGGATTTGTGTAAATTGATAGTAATAATTAATTACATCACAATAGTAAATAAGATGATGGCCGTTTCGCATCAAAATAAAATGAATTATACTGAGGTATTACACCCCAAACGAATTTTTTATTGTAACGATGTATTTTTCAAACACAAAGCAAATTAACGTTTGCTGAATTAAAAGTTAAACAGACTCTGCAGAAAAAAATAAAGCTAGTGTTAAAGAATTAAGTACCCATAACATCGCATATACTAATAACACAAAGAAAGGCTTTTTAAGTTCAAGTAATAATTTAATACGTTTACTATCAAAAGTATAAATTCGAGAAATCCAAATCAGAAAATCATCAGAACGTTTTACTTATCTGCAACTGAACATTACATTCCAGAAACATAGTGCGCTCCTAAGACCCTCTTACAATTCGTCTCCCTGATTTCAGGGAGTGATAGGAAAACTTTTACTTACAAATCTAATGATTTATGCATGGTTCTCTTTAAGGAAAATCTCGAAGTCTCGGAAATTTTAATTAAGTTTGGAGATTTCGGATCATGAATGTTTAATTAGTTGTCACGTTCCAGGAATCTTTGATTTACATTCAATTAATTCACAATATCTGAACAGCACAATGTTCTATTTTTTATTACGACCGATTGTATATTTTAGTAAACGAAACATCTAAAACAAGGCTCCTTTTAAGTTTTTTTTTTTTTTAATATTGTACGTTCCTTGCGTTTACATTGTTGGGGAAATGCGTTAACGCTAAGCAAGCCATTTTCTTTATAATTAATGAAGGAAATTAAAACTCTTAATCAGATTGAAGCAGGCACAGTTTACTTGAAATATATAAACTGAATGCTGAAGATATTTGTACGCAATTAAGTTCAAACAATAAGAATCTTAGATGCAAGCTAAAGAAACCTAGGTTTCTGATTAATTAATTAATGAATTTTTTACCTGCATCTAAAAGTGCTCATTGTGGTAATCACAAGAAATTGCTCTCTGAATTTAAAAAAGGTATTTTCTGAGATACGAATCTTCTATCTAAAATTTAATTTAAAAAACCTCTTGGTTTCAAGATATAAAAGCTGAAAATAGTTTTTAAAAATATATAGCCATATCTCTGAAATAGTTTTATATTGACAAAAAGAAGCTTTTGGAATCCAAAATTGTTTTCTAAAATTCTTAAGTTTTGTAGTGTTAAAGCTATTTTTTGAAGTTTAAAATAAAAGCAATTTTTCAAATTATGTTATGTAGTTCAAAAACAATATTCCAACTTACCAAATGTTAAGGTTTTTTACCGTTTTTCGCACAAAAATTTCATAATTGAAAAAAATTTAATTTACTTTTTGAGCCCAAAATTATGTAATTAATACTAACAAGCTGTTCCCTGAAAGTCAAGCAGTAGTCTGATATTCTCTTCTAAAAATTTAAAAATTCATCTTATGAGTGAGTTTATTCTTTAAAATTCAAAAACAGCATTCGTACCAAGGAAAATAATATTATTAAGCGCAAAAAAAAAAAAAAATCACCAAGCATTTAAAGTTAGTATTTGAACTTCAATAATATTGCGCGGCTTGCATCACTATATATTTGAATATTCACTAAAATTCAAAGCATGATGATTGTAAAGTGATACAACCATTCCATGTACGTAAAACACATGGACTGACATCTGAAAATGTTCATTAACCCCTTTATGCCCCGACGGGACTCAGAAGTCCCGCTTACATTAATTTAGTATTATGAATCCTAAATGGCTGGAATTATGCTGAAACTTTTAAGTACCACTCCTTGTACTTTGCTGAGAAGTTAAGAGATGGTAACTGCGATCGGAAACAGTTTTCGTAAGGGCAGTAAGGCGTAAGGAGGCCTCAGACCCTACTGATTTTCAAAATTTTTATACTCGGTGTGTATACTTTTTGGTGTATTTTCAACTAAAAAACCAAACAAATATATAAAAATTCGTTGCTAAATTAATTTGGGACATAAAGAGTTAAAGTTTAACACCATAGGACATTAGAACCATTCCTTTAAAACTATGAAACGTCGTTTAAAAACAAATTAAATAATTTTGTTGCAATGACCTTTTACATCTTCATTGTTCATAGTTGTTAAAAATAAATTGTCTTGACAAAATGTTCGTGGAAATTTTGTTACGTATGCAATTCTAACTTATTCAGTGATGCTAAAACGCCAAATAATATACCGTGCAATAATATAATCATTTTTATTTTTATTTTTAAATGCTCTTTTGGAATGCCAAAAAATTACTTTTATGAAAGCATTAAAATTTTCTATTCGTATATTTTGTTTCTCAAGTGCTTTCGCATTTCAAAGCGTAATGCACTGTCTTCAGTAATTTGAATGTTTAAGACAAAAATGCGCTTCGTATAAAGTTAATTTATATTTCGTTTCAACCATAAATTTTGTCAATACGATTTGCATCAGTAGGGTAGACAGACCAGTGAATGACCACTTAAGCAAAATTTCATTTTAAAAAAATCGTAGTAATTTTAAATACTGTAATATTTTGTTCGTGATAGTTTAAATAGTTTTATTGATCTATGTAAATGCGTAAAAAAAAATGATGGAACTTGAAGGGTTCCGCTTCCGGCTTTTTGGGGTGTTCGAAGGAAAAATGGCGCAAAGATCCAGTGAATGACCACCTCCGACCCAGTGAATGACCACCTCTGACCCAGTGAATGACCACCTTACATTTTGAGTTAGAAATACTTGAAGTTGGTTTTAGATATTTTCACTTTTGTATATTTTTATAAGGCAGATAGTGACCTGTTACTTTACATGCTTATTTATAAATTAATTTTATTTATTTATTTATTTTTTTCTCAAACGAGAAACCTTTCCGCATCGTATTGAATCTTCTTTTTACCTTTTCTTTAATTATTATCATTATTATTGTGTTGGCCGATTCTAAATATTTTTAAATGCTCTTGATTAACTCTTATATCATCTTATTTTTATTTTTTTCACAAACCTTATTTACTGCCATTTTGACAATACTTACTAACAGTAGAAAAAGTTCTATTTTACGCTACTAATTACAGATTTATTTTTAATTGTTACTAATGTTATTATTGATATCTTTTAGGGATGCACCGAGTAGCATTTTACCGAGTAGCCGAGTACCGAGTACTCGGCCTTTCACTACTCGGCCGAGTACCGAGTTGCCGAGTACCGAGTACCAATTGTTTTTTAAAAAATCATTGACATAGAGCGGTACAGGGTTAGAAATCATTACAAAATTTTACTGGTCTTCTCGACCAGTGAGCAGGAATATATGCTGGTTAACAGACAACATCACTGGTCCACCTTAAATCATTAATCACATTTTTTTTCTTTAAAAAAAATGGTGGTCCTTGGATTGTTTTTATGGTGATTCGCGGCGAGTTTTACTGGTCTGGAACCAATGGACCAGTAGTAAATTCGAACCCTGATATGAACTGATGATTGGAATGGACCTCTATATGATAGTTCTTAGAACAAAAATCCCACTGAATTTAACTTATGCATGGTTTAAAATATTTTATTTATTTTGTCAAAAATTTTAGAAAAAAGTTATTTTTAAAATGAATAAATATTAAGTATCAATTAAGTTGGAATTATATTAATCTATTATTGATTAGTTCTAATTCTCTAAACTTGTTCGTCAAAAAAGTTCGTCAACTTTCTGGCAGTGCTTTGATGAAGTCTCAAATGCACAAGAAAATGTCAATAGTGAAAATACCAACACTGAATTCGAATACGAAGAGATGTTAAAGAAAGAGATGGAGTCTTTTTTTTTCTGGAGAATTACTAAATAGAACAAATAGTCCTTTTGCTTGGTGGAAAAAAAATAAAAGTTTCCTATCTTATGCAAACTAGCAAAAAAGTTTCCTAGTGCACCTTCAACTAGTGTGTACAGCGAGAGGGTTTTTTCCGAGGCAGGTTATATTTGCAGCAGTCTGAGGAATAAGCTTTCACCAGAAAATGCTGAAAGATTAGTCTTTTGCACCACAATTTAAGATACAACAATTTCAATTATTAAAATATTTTACTGGCATTTTCCCTTTTTTTCATTAAATACTAGACAATCTTTTTCTAACCCTAATAAAAATGACTTAATTTTACTTCTCTGTGTTATCACTATGCCACAAGTTTGAATCTGCAAAACCATGATTTTAAAAATTCGTAATCTAAATTTTTAATGATTAGAAATATATTGGAATATGACTGAAAGTTTCTTTTTAATGAGTTTATTAATATTCATCTTAAGGATCACTTGGACTGTTCTTGACCAAAGGTAAGTTCCCCTACACCAATATGCGATATGAAAAAGTTAATTACATTTGCACATTCTTAGTTAATTTTCATACTTATTTGGTATTATAACTTTTTAAAAACTTATACGTAGAATTCAGTCATATTTTATAAATATATTAATTGCAAATGATTGCATTATATATATATTTGCATATTTTTAATTATTGAAAAACGTGTCTTGAACTATTCAATTTTCTACAACTACTCGGTATCGGCCGAGTACCTGATCCAAATTTGGCCGAATACCGAGTACTCGGCAAATTGGCCGAGTAGGCCGAGTACCGAATATTTACCGAGTACTCGGTGCATCCCTAATATCTTTATCATTTTACTTAAATGACTTAATCATCGACTTAAATGAGGAAATTTCAAGTTTCATAATGTGTGATTCTCTTATCTTTTCGTTTTGAATGTGTTCTAGTGCAGATGTTTGCAAAACCAAATAAGTTTATATTATTAAAGGGTATGAGGTTTCGTTTCAAAAGAAAATAATAACAGTTTGACAGATGAAATGGCTCCGAATCGTGTCGTCACGTGATACTGGAAAATAATATTAGTCGACTTGCAATACCTCATAATTTAAAAGCACTTTACTGAACATATGCATTGGAGTAATGCACAAACACAGAAGAGACATTTGTACTATTAGTACCAGCAATTATGCATCGAAGCAATTTTCGAAAATTAAAAATAACCCTTTTATTATGGATTTCAACCGTAAATTTATATTAAAAAAATGAAAAGCTTGAAAAAACCTATTTACAAATTGTGTAAAAGCCCTCAACAATTTGAAATATTCATGAGAAATCAAGCATAGATGAATGAGTGGTTCCTATTACTGTCGGCATTCATGGGAAATGTGTATAAGAGGAAAACCAATAAGATTTGGATTGAAAATGTGAATATTCTCTTTGCTCCTCAAATGGATATCAATGTTCCATTCAGGCAAAAAAGGATTACTTGATGCGCGGTTACGATACAGAGCTATAAATGATTTGCTATCAGTTTTGACTGAAAAGTCTGAGTACAAGGTATGTACTTTGATAATGGATTTTTTAAGTTCAGGTAAGTGGATCAATACACTTTAGTGTTTTTTTTAATGCATAAAAATATGTTAAGAGAAAAACTAAATTAAAATTTTTTTGGTCAAAAAAAAAATCTTTTTTCTTTTTTTAAATAAATTTATATAAAGCTCCTATGTTCCAAAAATAGAACACACTAAAAAGAACACTACTACGCGAGAGTCAACATTCTATCAATTTTTTCAACAATAAAGAATTGACCTATGTAACCAATAGCTTGGAATTTCACGGTAGAAAATTGTTGATGCCACTCGGTCTAAAAAAAAAAGCTTTTAAAACCTTATTTTTTAACGAAAATGACGCGCTGTTCATTCACTGGGTGGTGGTCATTCACTGGTCGACCCTAGTTTTCTTTAATTTTTCAAAACAACATTAAAATCCCAGTGAATAAACAGCTGGTCATTCACTGGCTTTTCAGAGTTTTTCTGACCCAGTGAGTGACCACCCCATAAATATAAAATCTACACATTCTATAAAGATTGAAACAAATAAAATCATAGCCTGAATATACATACTAAATGATTCTTTTGTATAATTAAAAAAAATTAATTTATAAATACAATTAATACGAATCAAAGTAGTTGTTTACACAAAACCATCCTTATTATTTTGGAGCAGAAAAAGAAATGGCGCACGGCTGTAAACATTCTATAATTTTTTACTAGAAAAATACATGACCAAAATAATCAATCAGGTATCAGATAGCTCAGAATTTGAAGGAAGAAAGCAATTGAAGCCAATTTATCTAAAAAAAATAATTTAGAACCTTATTTTTTAAGAAATACTGCGAAGTGGTCATTCACTGGGTGGTGGTCACTCACTGGTCGGAATACCCTATAGAACGCATAAAAGCGTCATTACAGCTTTGTGCAGTTTCATCAAAATTCATTCCATTTCGTTTTACTTTAGTGCTTTTTCCCCTTTGCTTTCCAAAAGCTATTATAATGACGCGGCTTTCTTCTTACAAAACATCGTTTGCCAATAAATGAATCCCCGGACGCATATTATTTTATGGAAATTTATCGTTTTTGAAAAGAGGTTTACTTCGCATGGTACAATGTAATAGTCCAGGCTAGTGTCCATTGAAATGTCATGATACCTAAAATTTTTACATATATGACATTTTTTGATGGTTTCTATATGAATTTGACCTGCTGATTCCGAATCCGTTGAGTGCCAGACGCTAAATCTTGAGCATTTTTGTCAAAATGGCGAAATCCAATATGGCTGCTATAAAAGGTATGAAGCAAATTAATGGAAACGTAAGTGCAATGAAACATGTTTTACACTTAAAAATGATTGTACTCTTTAGTCAAAATACAATTCTATTAAAAATAAATATTTATGAAAAGTATACGAATAAAAAAATTTACCAAATAATAAAATTCAAGATGTCAGCCTAAAAAGATGTAAGGTTAAATTTTCAAGTATTAATCAACTTTTAAACCGTAATGGACCTGAAAATGGAATGTTTTAACAAAGATAAATGTTTGAAATGATATACAGGGATCATAAAAAATGTGGTTTAGCCTAACAATAACACTAAAAATAATTAGAAACATTCCAAATTTAAGTTTCGGGATTTTGCTGGTTTAAACCAATTTCCTTGAAGAAACCAGTTTCTTTTACGAAAGAGCTTCCTATATTGATACAAGTTGCATGAACGCCGACTTCTCGCTGTTGTGAAAGGTATTTTTAGCTACCAGTTGGAAGGTATATCCAATGTGTTTGTTTAGTGTTTCGCCTTCAGTTCGATTACGGATTGTCCAGATTGACTTCAGCCAAGTAACGGTATGTACAATCTTTCAATGTTGTAGTTTTGCAAGAACTGCAATTTTATAAGCAGCTCAGCTATTTGCTTGCAATTTCTGCCTTAGCACTGGCCAAATTTGTTAAACTGTTCCAGGAGCCTTCCTGGTAAGCCAGAAAAGTGCAGAACAGAAGAGTTTTTGGAAAGTTCCCAATTTCTTGCCGTGAAGTGACTGACTTTTATTTAGAAGGTTTCAAAATTCTTTAGGAAGGTTACTTCCTTTCGCTAAGTAGTGAATCATTATCATATCAGCTTCTTCATGAGAAACAAAATCTTGTTGAATTCCAACACCAATTTAATCGGAAAAGGATTGGTGACAGTAATAATTACACATTGGCTTGGGGATAGAACACAGTCTGCTCACAACAAACTTAATTATTTGCGTCTTATTTGGTAAAACTTTCAGTACAAAGTCCCTTTTAGAAAGTGGTGATTTTTCATTAAGTTGAAAAACACAATAGACATTTTTCTCTTGTGTGGCTCGACGTTGTGATGTAGTGCTAAATTTATGGTGTCTCTCAAGCAGATTGTGTACCGCTAGAATGGTTTGTATGACACCATCAATACAATCACTCACGCAGCTAGCGTTGCGGGTCAAGATACTGCCCACAATGTTGCACTTTCACCAAGAATGATAATTTCTGGACGACTCTTATCACCTACCCTGAAAACTGCTTTAAGTTTTGACTTTAGTGCAGATATATTTATACCTCTCTTATTTCAATCATCATCAAATAAAGCAGTAGGATGAGGAGCCAGTTCATGACTAAATAATTTCTGTAAGGAGACTTTCCCTTGATGAATAATTTAAACCATATACCATAATTATGTCCGGTGTATGATGTGAATCACAGATTTTAGTCCTTTGCGATGAACGTAACCATTTTTTTTTTAACCTTCTTAATGTTTAATGAATTCTTTGAGGCCACGTTTTCTGATATATATGCCACTGTGAATTGCCAATTTTACCCAAGTCTTCTATATTTGAAGTTATTAGTTTGCAATTCTTGCAAAACTACAACATCGAAAGATTACACATACCCTCATTTGGGTGAAGTTAATCTGTACAATCCGTAATCGAACTGAAGGCGAAACACTAAACAAACACATTGGATATACCTTCCAACTGGTAGCTAAAAATACCTTTCACAACAGCGAGAAGTCGGCGTTCATGCAACTTGTATCAATATAGGAAGCTCTTTCGTAAAAGAAACTGGTTTCTTCAAGGAAACCGGCAAAATCCCGAAACTTAAATTTGGAATGTTTCTAATTATTTTTAGTGTTATTGTTAGGCTAAACCACATTTTTTATGATCCCTGTATATCATTTTAAACATTTATCTTTGTTAAAACATTCCATTTTCAGGTCCATTACGGTTTAAAAGTTGATTAATACTTGAAAATTTAACCTTACATCTTTTTAGGCTGACATCTTGAATTTTATTATTTGGTAATTTTTTTTATTCGTATACTTTTCATAAATATTTATTTTTACTAGAATTGTATTTTGACAAACGAGTACAATCATTTTTAAGTGTAAAACATGTTTCATTGCACTTACGTTTCCATTAATTGCTTCATACCTTTTATAGCAGCCATATTGGATTTCGCCATTTTGACAAAAATGCTCAAGGTTTAGCGTCTGGCACTCAATGGATTCGGAATCAGCAGGTCAAATTCATATAGAAACCATCAAAAAATGTCATATATCTAAAAATTTTAGGTATATGGCCTTCTAGCCTGGACTATAAGTTTTTAATTTCACACTGCGAACATTTCGTTGTATTTCGATTTTTCTTAAATCGAATTTCATGTCACAGATTTTCCTTATTTTTTATTTATTTATTTGTTTGCTTTTTTAATGATTGATAAAAGGTAAAACTTTGTTTTAAGTTTCTAAAATTATTTTTTAGACTACTCTTTTCTACCTTCAAAAGTTAAGGCATAAAATTTTTATCATTTAAAATAAATTTAAATTTGGTAGTCGTAAAAAAATCAATTGTTCTGAATATATTTCTTTTAGGCAGGAATTCAAGTGAAACACGGACGATCGCAACTCACCAATGCAATCGCAAATTCCAAAATTTGGATTCAAGTGAAACGAATTCACTTGAATTCGACTTACAGTAGCGGTTGCAATATGCGATCGCCTCGAAGCGACTGCAATGGTGTTTCACTTGAATTCGGCCCTTAATCGTCATTAAACAATTTGCTTCTTATAAATATGCAAACTAAAGTTAGAAAATTATTGCACAATTATTTCTGCTAAAAAAAAGTCAACGATAAGATTAGTGTAAAACTGAAAAATTATTAACTTTAAAAACAAACTGAAAAATGTGTAGGAAGTTTCCAGAAAATAATGTTGTCCGACTTTTATGAACCCTTTTCAAAAACTGACTACATTCAATACTACAGAAAAATGAAGTAATTTCCTCTGTGACCCACATAGATAAGAAGAAACGCAAGATCATTTAATGAGAATCAGAGACTTCTAACTCCAAATGATCTCAATCGGTTTCATTTTAACATTTTTTTCAATGCAATTAATCTACTTATATTAAAAACTGAGTATCTTTCTAACTATCTTTCTATCTTTCTTTCTATCTTTCTTTCTATCTTTCTTTCTATCTTTCTATGTCACGCTTATTTCTCCTGAACGCCAATGAACTGAAAGTCGAACCAGGTACCGATAGATAGGTAATTTTTCAGGCTTCCTTAGTTTCAATCTATATGATTATACGATTTTAATTAGCGAAGATATCAATTAATAAGTAGTCAAGTTTAAAGCGATTAAGCCTAATAAATGATTAAACTTCCAAGACATTTTTTCTTACCGTTGCCATTTTGAATTAAAACGTTAATTAAATTATTGAACTATTTAAAATTCCAAGATATTTATTTCTTTCCGTTGCGATTTTAAGGCAGGAATTCAAGTGAAACACGGACGATCGCAACTCACCAATGCAATCGCAAATTCCAAAATTTGGATTCAAGTGAAACGAATTCACTTGAATTCGACTTACAGTAGCGGTTGCAATATGCGATCGCCTCGAAGCGACTGCAATGGTGTTTCACTTGAATTCGGCCCTAAATTAAAACGTTAATTAAATTGAACTTTTTAAAATGAAAGAGTGTTATTTTTTTTCCATTGTCATTTTAAATACGTGTTATAACAAAGATCTAACAATTGCTTTTATTCTAATTATTAATGACATATTTTTTCTCAGGTACCATTTTGAAAATGTGTTTTTAAATAAAATTGCAATTGCTGTTTTTAGAAGGGACTTTTTCTGGCTGCGATCTATAAGTAGTCAAATTTAAAACGAATGTTTAATTAATAAGTAGTCAAATTTAAAACGAATGTTTAATTAATAAGTAGTCAAATTTAAAGCGATTAAGCCTAATTAATGATTAAACTTCCAAGACATTTTTTCTTACCGTTGCCATTTTGAATTAAAACGTTAATTAAATTATTGAACTATTTAAAATTCCAAGATATTTATTTCTTTCCGTTGCGATTTTGAATTAAAACGTTAATTAAGTTGAACTTTTTAAAATGAAAGAGTGTTATTTTTTTCATTGTCATTTTGAATACGTGTTATAACAAAGTTCTAACAATTGTTTTTATTCTAATTATTAATGACATATTTTTTCTCTGGTACCATTTTGAAAATGTGTTTTTAAATAAAATTGCAATTGCTGTTTTTAGAAGGGACTTTTTCTGGCTGCGATCCAAATATTAAAAGAACTTTTTCGTTTAGAATTTTGCAATTAATTTTACAGGAAGAAAGCGGTTTGGAAATAATTGTTTTTGGAAAGGAATTTTATTTGTAATTTAGGGAGAGTGCTAAGTATGCGCTACTTGACATCGTCTTTATTTTTGAGGAAGCATGTGCAAATAATTCGATTGATTCTTTGATGCAGGAAAGCTTTTTAGCGAGCCGCTTTAGCGGGGAGTAGTTTATTAAACTTTTCCTTGGTACTTTAAAGGCGAGCCGCCTTGGCGGCGAGTAGTGAATTGAAACTTTCCTCGCTACTGTAAAGGCGAGCCGCCTTGACGGCGAGCAAACTGTTTAAACTTTCCTCATTTCTTTAAAGGCGAGCCGCCTTGGTGGCGAGTAGTTTTCTCAAACTGCCTTCACTACATTACAGCCCGTGCAACGCCGGGCTACGCAGCTAGTGTTAAAATAATATTTGAATAGGATTTTATAAGGAGTTTTCTCGTGTACCAAAAAAATTTCTGCTGTTTTATACTTTCATGTATCATTTTATCGTAATTGATTTTTCTCCGTAATGTACTTTTTTACAATTTAATTTTTTGGATTAAGGGATTTTTTTCCCAAATTCATAACTTATTCGCTATTTTAAAGAGATTGTTTTTTCAAAATAAAAATATCTTAAACGGAATCTCGTTTCGTTTATCTTTACGATTGCAGCCAAAACTCAAGTGGAATCTACCGTATACAATATACAACTAATTATGCCCTTTGTACTACTTAATGCCAACTATGTTACTAAATTCTTACCGAATCTTTGTTTTTGTATCCATGTACGTGTAAAGGTTGCCCCTAACTCGTTGTTCGCTGGTTTACGTCAACACAGATCTCACTGGACCCTGGGGATAATAACCAAACAGCACATAAGGGTCAAAAAGTCGCCAAATGCTTCAAAACTTTATTACAGTTGGTGATTTCCTGCCAAACTTAGCACAAAAAATAAGCAACCAAAAATAATGCTCGCTTGACGATATATTTCTGGAGCTTCTGGACAAGTCCAATGACTTCAAACAGATACGATGTCATCACAAATAGCCCACTATATGAGCTACTGCAGGCTTCTAGTATATGACTAATAGGAAATAGAGGTACTTTCAAACAGAGCACAAGTATAAACATTACTGATGCCTGAAACATCGCTTCCTTAATAGAAGTAAAACTTTTACCTTTATGCAGAAATTATATAAGAATAGCTTGAACTTTTCGCGGTTACGTTTCAGGTTTTGTAAATTAAAGGTTGAAGCTAGGGTTTGAAAAATCATTTTTTTTTATTCTTTAGCTTTCATCTAAGATTCTTATTGTTTGAACTTAATTGCGTACAAATATCTTCAGCATTCAGTTTATATATTTTAAGTAAATTGTACCTGCTTCAATATGATTAAGAGTTTTAATTTACTTCATTAATTATAAAGAAAATGGCTTGCTTAGCGTTAACGCATTTCCTCAACAATGTAAACGCAAGGAAGGTACAATATTAAAAAAAACATAAATATGGAGCCTTGTTTTAGATGTTTCGTTTACTAAAATATACAATCGGTCGTAATAAAAAATAGACCATTGTACTGTTTAGATATTGTGAATTAATTGAATGTAAATCAAAGATTCCCGGAACGTGACAACTTATTAAACATTCATGATCCGAAATCTCCAAACTTAATTAAAATTTCCGAGACTTCGAGATTTTCCTTAAATGTAGAACCATGCATAAATCATTAGACTTGTAAGTAAAAGTTTTCCTATCACTCCCTGAAATCAGGGAGACGAATTGTAAGAGGGTCTTAGAAGCGCACTATGTTTCTGAAATGTAATGTTCAATTGCAGATAAGTAAAACGTTCTGATGATTTTCTGATTTGGATTTCTTGAATTTATTCTTTTGATAGTAAACGTATTAAATTATTACTTGCACTTATAATGCATTTCTTTTTGTTATTAGTATATGCGATGTTATGGTTACTGAACTTTTTAACACTAGCTTAATTTTTTTCTGGAGAGTCTGTATAACTTGTAATTCAGCAAACGTTAATTTGCTTTGTGTTTGAAAAATACATCGTTACAATAAAAAATTCGTTTGGCGTGTAATACCTCAATGTAATTCCTTTTATTTTGATGCGAAACGGCCATCAGCTTATTTACTATTGTGATGTAATTAATTATTACTAACAATTTACACAAATCTTGATGTAACTCACCTGGGCACATTGAAAGCAGAACGTTTGAAATCTATAATAACGTAGCAAGAATAAAAAAAAATTATATATACTCTAAAATTTGACAAAGGAAATCGAGAATATTATAAATCAGCACATAACAAAATGTCAATTAATAAAGAACAAATTCTCACCTCGAAGTTTATAATAAACTTTATAGAACTATGCAAGAAAAGTGAAATGAGTGACATCCTTAGAACTAAAGGGAAGTAGACCATTAAGAAGTATTCAAAGGAAACTTTAGTCCATATTTGTACAGACGGTTATAATGATGAGGCTAGGACAAATAGATGCTGTGGAGTTTTTTTAGTAAGATCAGCAACAGAGTGCACGAACATATGATTAGTGGAGAATACATTCCCTCCAACTTTACGTGTGAGCTTCTTGAAACAATGGGAGCTTTAAATATGTATACGACTCTTCTTCTCTCTAAACTCTAAACAGCCAGAGGACTTAAATGTTTTCATCGACTTAAAAGCTGCCTTTCAAGCAATCCTCAATGGATACTCACAGATCACGGGAAAAATCCACATTCAACTAAATGAGATATCCAAAACACACGAGATCTGTTTTCTACAATGGCTACCAGCCCATGCTGATGAAAGAAGGAATAAAATTGCAGATAAATTAGCAAAGGGTGATTAATTAGGGGATTTATTAAGGGAGATAAATTAGCAAAGATAAATTAGCAAATCAAATCCTCTCGAAAAACAACCCTAATGAACATAAATGAATTCATGAAATTTAAATTCAATGAAACCTCAATACCCATATCTCAAAGACTATGCCACAACAACAATTTTAGAGAAAGCAGTAAAAATAAACTGTAACAATAAAAGAACTTATAGAAGTTGCAATAACGGAAATGACATCGAGCTGACCAGGTCCACATCTTTGATTGCTCTCCAATGCTTGCTTCGCTTCACAACATTGGAGTCCTGTTCGGCACAGAAGTGGACCTTATTAGCATAATATTGCGCAGATGGAAAAGATTGTCATCCGTTCTCAAAGCACAATTTAGCATTAAAGCTTTTTCCAAAGTTTGCAGAGATCGCTTCTCTCTATTTATTAGCTCTGTTGCCGGATCTAATTCCATTAAACTATTAAATATACTGCCAAAAATAAACTATTGTTTTTATGGTACAACTAGCTGCCAGGGCAACTAGAATAGCTTCCTGTGGCATGTTGATGCATAACGTCTCCCCTCTCTAACTTTTACCTCATTCTGAAGTTATATTATTTGATATAATTTAATGTTCATTCGATTTCAAGACATACCACGCACGTGGCCCGGCGTTGCACGGGCACTTCGTGCCTTGAAAGTAGTGAGAAAAATTTCAAGAAAGTACTCCCCGCCAAGGCGGCTCGCTAATAGGCGCTTCACGCCTTTACTTTTTTCCTATATAAAAAATCATTCGAATTATTGAGATGCTTCGCGCTTTCAAGATGGTGAGGAGAGTTTCAGTAAGTTCAGCTCGCTCAAAGAAAAAAAGCAGACATAGACACTCAGTTTTTAATATAAGTAGATGGCTTTTCAACAAATGAATGTTTCAAAATATTACAAGTAGCTAGCGATAAAAATTCTACGTAAGTGGCCCGCTTATGAGTTTCGTGTTTGATTTAGTTAAGCCTTCATTCAAAATTCTCATTATCATTGTTACACTGTTTCATAGCAACGACGGTTTGCAAGAATGAATTTCATATTTAATCATTTATTAGGCTTAATCGCTATAAATTTGACTACTTATTAATTAATATCTTCGCTAATTAAAATCGTATAATGATATAGATTGAAACTAATAAAGCCCGAAAAATTACCTATCTATCGGTACCTGGTTCGACTTTCAGTTCATTGGCGTTCAGGAGAAAGAAGCGTGACATATAAAGATAGAAAGAAAGATAGAAAGATAGTTAGAAAGATACTCAGTTTTTAATATAAGTAGATACTGGCAGCAGAGGTTCCAGTATAAAACTGAAAAAATGCACAGTAATAAACAGTAGAAGTAGCAATTTTACAGTTTATTACTGTAAAGCAGCAATTTTACAGTTTATTACTACAATCCCATGTAGCACAAAAAACGTTTAAACGTTTCATAAACGTTTTTAATCCGTTGTTACAACGTTAATAACCATTTTACAACCTTTAAAAAACGAAGTGTGCTACTTGGGAACTCTACAGTTTATTACCACAAAATTAGCTGTATTATACTGTAAAAACAACAGTATAATACTGGCAGCAAAGGTTCCAGTTTGAAACTGTAAAATGCACAGTAATGAACTGGAACAGTAGCAATTTTACAGCTTATTACTGTAAAGCAACAATTTTAGTTTAATAGTGTAAAATTAGTAATTTCACTGTTTATTACCGTAAAAATAGCAATTTTTACAGTTTGTCACTATAAAATTAGTTGTATTATACTGTAAAAACAGCATCTATTTTTACAGTGTAATTCTCGTAATTTTCTCTACCTGTATTGCATTCAATGCAATTAGCGAATTGAAGCATTTCATTTTAAAATCTTTTTACATTGTTCCCCTTTCAACCATCTTATAAACTCTGAAAATGAGATCATTTTCAGAAACGAACTGCATTATTTTAGAATTTATTAATTGTGCAACTTATTCCTGGACAGTTTTTTAAAAACATGTATTAGTGTGTTTAAAAATGCTGTATGAAAGCAAAAGTTAGTGACATAACACAGGTGAAAATATTAAATAAAGTAAAGTATATTATGCAAATTAGGGCAAACTATTTTTAACAAGAAGGTCAATTAAGCGTCCATGAAAAAAAAAGTTTCTTCCCTTTATTTGTGGATTTTTCCCCCTCAAATAAAATTATCTGATTAAAGATAATTCCTTTTTTATAATGTTTTTAGCGAATGTTACGTTTGAGAGGAACACGTTTCTTTTATTTTGAACATCTAACTCAAAGAATTCTATTATTTGACGAGTAATTACTAATTGCGCATTTTACACATGGACAGTTGTTTTTGCATTTTTTATGGTGTCCGAAAACTGTTCTTTCAAAGCAAAAAGTTGGCAATATAACGCATGAAAAACTGAAATAAATTAAAGTATCGTATGCTAACTAGTAGTATAAAAAAAAAAAAAAAACTCCCTTATTCATAAGAAACACAAGCCTCTCCCTTAATGGATTTCCCGAGACTGTCTTCTGTTGAAAGCATTTTCTGAAACGCCAGTAGTAACAGAACATCTGTCACAACTCTTTTTAACAAGCCGGTCTATTAAGCTTCCATGAAAAGAAAGTTTCTTCACTTTATTTGAGGAGAAACTTTTTTCCCCCAAACAAAAATGTCTAGCAAAAGCGAATTGCTTTTTTTTTCTTTCTTCCCGACAAATGCTCCGACCATTTGTCATGCCATCCGGTCCATAATCCTTTTGTTAGACCAACTTCATTGCAAGGAAATGGGATCGCTGTAAAATCGATAATAAGGAAAGCGCTTCCCGGCGCGGCAAGTTAAATTTGTCAAACTCATTCAGTTGAAATGAGACGCGGGCTATTGAAACAGTTTTATCGGTGAAAAACTGCACTCCTCTGTCAAATGACTACTAAAGCAATATGAGCCAATCTTTATAAATTCTTTCTAACACAAATAATATATACGTTCGTGAAGAAATTTTCAGAATCGTTTATTTTGTGATGCTGTTACTCAGAATAACAAAGGAAAGAAGCGTCCCTACACAAGAACGGCCGATTTTTTTTGAAAGTATACAATTTATTGACTTTTTTGGCAGCCTCAGACAGAATATTTTTTTGGAAAAGTAAATAAATTTTAAAGTCTTCTGCACGGGGGACTATTGTAAGACAAAAAATCAATAGTTTGTATTTTGGTTGATATTGAAAATTACTGCTCATTGTATTGTTATTGCTTTTCATAGAATGTGTGAGTAGAACGTGGTTGCAGTGAAAAGTAGAGTTCTATCAATCAAACTTTGTTATTTCTTTCTTTCAATTTTGCTAAGATTTTCCTCCGGAAGCGTTCACTCTGAAATTTTTGAATTGAAGTTAAAGTGTTTTTTCTAATTACAGTAAAACCTCTCCAATACGGACACCTAAGGGGGCCTAAATATTGTCCGCTTAAGGGAGGGACAAGAAAAGTGAATACAAAATTAGTTTCCAAATAATTTAATTATTACAGAGCAATTGACTACACATATTAAAAGAAAACTTATTCACTGATCAAGAGTTATATCTTTGTAATTACAGAAAAATAATGAAATAACTTTAGTTCATTAAAATCATTTCACCACTGAGGCGTATTAATTTTGTTTTATTCATTAATGGGTTCTTCCTCATTTTCGATTTTCTCTTTCAAAGTCAAAGCTTTGTGAGACATTTTTAAGTGCAGCAGAGGCCGCATTCTGGCAGTAGAGGTTTTAATAAGAATTAGGCAAAATCAGGTTATCGTAAACACTGAAGAGCACATGGCGGCAGGACCCTATGATCTATAGTCCTGACATGGCGAACAGTTTGCTTACTCTAGGGAGAAGATCAAAACATTTAACCAGTTTACCGAGTGGAGTCGCACTCTATGACCAACAGCTGTATTTCTCAGAATCCGAGCTTTCCCCTAGAGCCTAAAATGTATTTCCTAAGAAAAATAAACATTCGCTTTCCACAGCAGCAAAGACTTTTTCCTGTCAAGTTCTAAAATGGTAGTGTATTTGTGTGGTTTGTTGTGGAAGAAGTGTTACTAATTCCCTTTTATGGTTGTCTACCTTTGTGTATAACAATCTCTGTATTGGAAGTGAACTGAATCAAGTATTTTCAATGGATCTCTTATATTTTTCTTTCTATCAACAAGAAACTAGACAGATTTCTCCGAACTTGTCGTCGCTGTTCGTTTTAAGGAGTAAAGAAAGAGCATTTTTGCAAGATAAGCTGTGTCCGTGTCGAGTTAAGTGAGTGTCCGCTTTAATGAGGGGATTCTTAATGGTTTAACCCCAGAAAAGGACGTTAAAATAATAAACTGTTCATAATGAGGGGTGTCCGCTTTAAAGGGGTGTCCGTCAAGCGAGGTTTCAGTATAGGTTTATTTTAATTTCCTTTTTAAAGAAAGGCCAATAAGAAAATAAAAGGTAACAAAGCAACAAAAAACTTTTTAAAAAAATGTGAAAAAAAAAGAACCTTTTAACCAGTTCAGGTTTAATCAGTATAACCAAGGCTACACTAGATAGCGCTTTATACAGGCTTCTTCATTACCCAAAACATCAATGGTAAAGATTTGCCCGCTAGAGAGCGCTGAAAAAGGACCTCCTAAATGTTTGTTTACATTTATTAGCATGTTGTTTCTGCTGTAAAAAGTGATGTTTATCCTATCTTTAAGGGTTGAAAAATATTGATATAGTTAACTGAAGTGGAGTACAGAGTGAATTGATGCCGAAGGCCTTATTAGTACTGCTTTTTAGGGGAAATAAATTCACTTTTCAGGTAAAGTTGGTCGCAACTCATGATTCAGTCATACGACATTCATTCATTGTTTACTTTCTTCGAATTAGCAACATATAGCAATGGCGTTCAATTTTAACATATCTGCATTAATAAAATATACGCTTATATTCGCAGCCGATAAATAAAAATGTAGCAATGAAATAATATTGTTCTATTTACTATTTTGTTTCATTATTGTTGCTCACACGATCTTAATTGCTACGCAAAAGCTCAGATGTTCATTTTGATAGCGTTGACCCATCAGAGCGATAAATGGCGAATCTATTCGTAGGGACATTTCCTTTTGATGCCCCAGAATGAATGCCCTGCAATGAAGCGATTGGTGTTCAACGGAAAGACGATTGACAACAAAACATATTAATTTCTTTAGTAACAACGAAATGAGCATATATAATCGCTTGGTACTAAAGAGCAAGTACGAAAAAAATAAACAAAACTACAATTTAACGACGACCAACTGTAAAATTTTGTTTTCATTTACACAAAAGAAAAAGGTAATGTTCTTTTTATGTTAAATTTCACACATTGATAATATTTCGATAATTGGGAATCTGGTGTGGTTGTCAAATTTTTGGCGATAATTACTTTATTTTGTTGCTCTTTAGTTTATGTTTGCGAAGGAAGTATTTCCCTCGCTCATAAATTGGCCACAAAGATTTAACGCCAATAGGGAAAGATAACCAGACTTCCAATCACCGAAATCTTCCCTTTTTTGTTTCTAATTTCACACATACGTTTAATACTTGAAAGTAAAATAATGGGCCAACTGAAAAAAAAGCTGCGAAATAATGTGAGAATTCTTATTAAAAAACTCGCCAAATCAACTTCAAAAGCTCCATTAGCATGTAACATAATAAGTTTAATAAATATATCGAGCCATTATTATCATTGAAATTTAAATTAAAATGCAAAATAAGAGAAAAGAAGCAACCATGAAGACGATGCAGACTTAAAATTTTAATCTTCGCTTAGGTGGTAAGAAAATACATCGCCAATTTAAAAAACGTACCTATAACTGAAACGTACATACTACCAAAGATCTCGGTTATTGAAATATTCTCAAAAGCTTTACGGAGAACTTCCATTAAAATGTAAAAAAATCGCCAAATAAATTAATTTGACCATCTAAACTCATCAAAAGTTTTGATGGAACTATCGTTCCAAAATCGCCATTTATCGCTCTGCGGTGCCAGTGTCGTTTCATAGTTAATAAATAATTAGAATCAATTAAAATGAAAAATAATTCGCTAACTAATTAAAATAAGCCGTTAAAATGCAGAATAAACCAACAAATCGAACGAGCTATTAAATAACATTAAAATATACTAAAATAGAATTGAATGCCAAATTGTAAAATGGTCGCCAACAAATTAACTTTTAATTTTGTCATTTATTATTTGATTTGTAGAAATGTTAGTTACCATAAAATTCGATAGATGTCGCTGGAAAAGGACGTCCGTTTTTATCCCAAGGAATTTGATCAAATGAAGAAGCCTGTATAAACCGCTATCTAGTGTAGCCTTGGTATAACTTAAAACCAACAATAAAAACAAAGAAATCTTGACATAAAAACAAAATGGACAGCGAAATTTGTTTTACTTGGGCCTCACAGGTAAATTTAATTTAATCTATATATATATAAATGAATGTTGGTAAATGTGTGTGTGTTCCCTAAGATCTCAGAAACTACCCGGGAGATTTGGGTGAAACTTTCACCGTTTGTTCCTTTTGGTACTGGGAAGGTTTAGAGTCCAGTTTCAACAAAATCCAATGGGTAGTTATTTTTTTCATTTCAATTTTAGACCTGATTCTGTCTTTGTAATTTCAATTTAAAACTCCATTTTCGAAGGCTTTCATCAATCCAATCGAGTATTTAGTGTATCAACTCAACTCTCTGGCAGATAGTTGGAATTGCTTGCTACCGTAAATTTGGCGATCTTTTAAATCGCGAAAAGAGCCCTCAATAATGGAAGTTTTCCCAATAACTATCTCAAGTATAAAGGATAAAAAGGTATTTGATTAACAGATTAATCTTTTTACTTCCTTTTACGTAGTAAAGGAAGTATTGTGATCGCGAAAAAAAAATCACTCAAATTTGAGTCTAAATTTTGATTTTGCTCACCCCCGAATGAAAATTCCTTAGTTTTTTTGACCTGTCAGCACGTGTATATGTACCTAGCAACATATAAGCAGCCGAAAAATTTTTTTCAACCACCCCCGAGTTAATTACGACGAGTTTTCTCGTGACGTCTGTATGTACGTGTGTGCGTATGTGGGTCGCATAACTCAAAAACTATATGCCGTAGAAGCTTCTAGCTTGGTATGTAGGCTCTGAGGATGGTCTAGTTGTGCACCTCCCCTTGTGGTTGCATTTGAATGTTCCCAAGGGGGTGTTTTACCCCTTTTTTGGGGTAAATCAGTGTTAATTTCAATGCAGACTCAAGTGATATGAATTGGCGCGACCACTTGGCGATATGTCGCGAAGCTTTTGGTCGCCAAGTGTTTGGCGTCAACTTGGCGACATATCACCAAGTTGGCGACAAATTTGGCGAAAAAAATATTTTTCGAATTTGGGTTCAACTTGGCGCTATTGGCGATATTTTGCGAAAAATTCACTGAATGATATTAAAATCAGCAATATTTAGAAAATTAACCATTGCAAAATATTTTTCGCATTGTTTCGTTGCAGATTAGGGGAGTAAATATTTGAATTGTTACCTTGCTCACTCCAAGCACTTTTTTTAACACTTAAGGCAACTACTAAGAAATTTACACGTAAAAGGAAGTAGTGTGGGGTCCATACCAGATTTTTTTAAAAACAAATGAGATTCATTTTTCGGAACGCCTTTAGATTTGTAGAGGCTTATATGTCATGCATTTTTTTCCAGACGAACACTATTTTGTTCTTTATACCTATTGCTGTTTTCAATCAGAGTATGTTACTATATTTTCTCGCAAACATCCAATCAATAGTTCGTTTTCAAGTCCATACTATTTGCTATGATGTACCGCAATGTTGCAAATTGTTTTAACGCCTTACGGAATGGTGTATATTTAGGGCCAAATGTAATATTCAAATTGATTTCAGATTGCCAAAACGTAATTGATCAGTGCATATTTACAGCGTAATTGTTCATATGTAAATCTCCATATATTATTTCTCTAAGCTGAATCCTATACCCGGTCGAAACTCGCTCATTTCTTTATCGAATTGCAAGAAAATTTATGATTTTGAAACTTATCCCGCGGGCTATTGACGAAAATTAGACCCACCCTCTAAAAAGTGTCGGTTCGTTTTTTATTCGAACTTCAATTTTTGGGCACAAAATTGACTCTATCTAGCGAAATAATTGTCGTATCGTCTCCATTTTGATTTCATTCGAAGGATTAAAAAAAATGCGTTCTTTAGAACGCTTCTCCGCTAGCGCCGCGTAACGAGAATCTCGAAAATCCACGTTTAAGCGACTTATAAGGGATTGAAGTTTGAAAAAGTTAAATTTTTTGCTCAACTGTCAAAATCGTTACATTGTTGTTCAAATCAATTTTAAATGCGACATTTCAAGCCAAGGCTTAGCTCGGTAAACCTTAATTGTAACTTTTATTG
The DNA here is from genome assembly GCA_038373865.1 of Uloborus plumipes. Taxonomy (NCBI): domain Eukaryota; kingdom Metazoa; phylum Arthropoda; class Arachnida; order Araneae; family Uloboridae; genus Uloborus; species Uloborus plumipes. Next base: position 254,298 of record JAXGGA010000288.1, read on the forward strand.
TTTCAAAATACTATGGTAGTTTTGCGATAACGTTAGTATTTAGTTTAGTATTAGCCTTGGGTATTTGATTTTAATATAGAGTATCACTTTTGTAGTAGTTGTAAAAGTGAACGTGTCTTTGATCTTTTTGAAAAATTGTCAGGACGACGGCAGTAGATGGCGATGTTGTGCAAATGAAGCCAATAAAAATTGTCGTATTAAATTTTAAGTTTAGTTTTTTTTTTTTTTTTTTTTTGCGGAATTCCGCACGGGTCACCTAGTTTTTCTTTATTATTGTTCACCGTTTTTTTTTCTTTCTTTTTAGCCTACTTTCCCGTTAAAAATAAAAGAAACGAAAAAAGCATTAAAATTGGCTTAATGCATCTAAAAAATGTCGCCAAGTCCAAAAAATGTCGCCAAGTCCAAAAAATATCGCCAAGTAAAAAAAATATCGCCAAGTAAAAAAAAAGTCAAAAAGAAACAAAAAAATGAAATAAATATCGAAAAATTAAAAATTTGAAAGTAGGGTATTGAGATGGGGAATTTGTGTGTCTGTCGGTCGGTCGGTCGGTCTGTCGGTCTGTCTGTCCCCCCCTAATAACTTTTGAATGAACATTCCGATTTGGACAAACTTTTTTTTGTTGGAAAGATCTCGGCAAGTACAGCTCATTCCCATATTTGATTTTTTGATTTGAACAATTTTTGGTTCAACTTTGAGCCGTTCAAATAACCGGTCCCGTGATACTAACTTTTGAATGAACAGTCCGATTTGAACAAACTTTTTTTGTTCGAAAGATCTTTTCAAGGATACTTCATTCCCGTACCTACATTTTTGATTTGAACAATTTTTTCGTTCAACATTGAACCGTTCAAAAAAGCTCTAACACCTAATAACTTTTGAGTGAACAGTCCGATTTAAACAAACATTTTTTTGTTCGAAAGATCTCGGCAAGGATGCTTCATTACCGTATTTAAATTTTCAATTTGAACATTTTTTTCGTTCAACATTGAACCGTTCAAACAACCTTTCCCCACCTAATAACTTTTAAGTGAACCGTCGGAATTGAATAAACTTTTTTTTGTTCGAAAGATCTCGGAGAGGCTCCTTCCCATATTTCACTTTTCAATTTGAACAATTTTTCGTTCAATGATGAACCGTTCAGAAAAAATTTTAACATGAGCGCCTACGGAGAAATTTAAATTGAATGTTGATTCTGAACTTCAAGGCGGATTTCCTTCAAACTAACTTTGTAAGAAAATGGTTTTGATAAATAATGTATTGTAAAGTACTTTTCTGAATAATCTTCTGTGAGGATTCTGATTCCGACTCCGACTCCGCAGACATGGCGGAAATGCAGGCTCAGAAAAAAATGACTGACTGGGCAGACGATTTTTTGTTTATTTATTTATTTGTTTTGTATAATTTATTATTATTATGATTTTTTTTTTTTTTTTACAGACGATATTTTTTTTTTTGTTAACAAAAATTTTTTATTCACGAGAGCATTTTATTCTTTATTTATATTTAACAACTGGCAACGGATTAAAAATGAAATTCAAGACATTTTATTAACGAACGAGTTTTTTTTTCTTTCTTTGATAAAATGTGTTTTGAAGTTCTTTGTACTTTTATTTTATTTGTTTATTTTTTTTGTTTTGAAAACGATTGTGGAATTTTTCTACGGAAGAACTATAACAGTTACCTTCTTTGAAAGGTGCGACAAAACTTAATTGACTCGTTTACTTAATTTTTACGTGTCTATTTCATCTGATTAGAGGGGTATATTTTGCTTTTAGAAATCAGCTTTAAGTGCTATAGAGGTATGTTTGACATAATTTTCAGTTTCAGATAATCAAGAGAATATTGATCAGATGCTACAATGCCGATTTCGATGTACGGGAAAGTAGGCTCGTTTAGTTCTTGACAGAACTTCTTGTTTTTATTTAAGGGAGCAGTTGACAGTCTACTTTTTTGAATTGATCAGTGCATTTTTACAACGTTACTGTACGTGTACATCTGTATTTTTTTTTCAACATGCTTTTTTTCTGAACTTAAGGGAGCAATTGATGGTCTACTTTTTTGGATTGATCAGTGCATTTTTACAACGTAATTGTACATACGTAAATTTTTCTTTATTGTTGTTCAGTGTGCTTTTTTTTTTTTTTTTGAATAAAAGGAACAATTGCTGGTCTACTTTTGTAAATATGTATATTTCTCTTAATTACTGTTCACCGTGTTTTTTTTTTTTTTTTTTTTTTGAAGGAGCAATTGATGGTCTAATTTTTTGGAATGTCCAGTGCATTTTTAGAACGTAATTGCAAATGTGTAAATTTCCTATTGTTATTGTTCACCGTGCTTTTTTTTTTTTTGAATTTAGAAGAGCGATTGAGGGTCTACCTTTTGGAGTGTCTAGTGCATTTTTGCAACGTAATTGTAAATGTGTACATTTCTCTTTATTTTTGTTCACCGTGCTTTTTTTATAACTTTAAAGTAGCTATTTGTGGTCCAGTCACATTCTATTGTAAATATGTCAATTTCATTTTATTACTATTCACTGCTCTCTCTTTCTCTCTCCTTTTTAATTAATTTTAAAGAGCTATTCATGATCCAGTCACATTATACGTTTTATGTGTCTCTGCATTTTATTTTCAAAACGAAGATATCTTTTCACGATTTGTGGAGAGCTTCTTCGTCTTGATGTGTAAATAAAATTCGATCTAAAATCAAATTATGTGTATAGTTTTTCATTGTTCCGTATTTTTTGATTTTTATAAAAAATAATTGGTGGTCTATTTGTATATTGTTCAGTGCGTAATTTCAACTTTGCTTGATTTAGAATTTTTAAAATCTTTCACGCCTATTTTCAACAACGCTTTATAGATTTTTACATCCAAAACACCATGTGGAGACGAAATATACATTTAGGCAGAACAACGTCTGCCGGGTTCTGCTAGTTCATTATAAAAATCGTTATTTATAAATGGTGCTATAAAAATGATTACATAAAAAAACTTGCACATTCTGACTTGAAACTAAGCAGCTCGGTTTAAATTGCATAAAATAAAAAACGTTTAAATACTTTTCCAGCTGCCTAATTCCGAAAAAAATGTTCTGTGGAGGAGGGACTTATTCGATCATAGCTCTTACGAATGTCACGATTCGGAGAAAAGCTGCCTCATAAATCTAAAGCTCTTTGAACATGATCTTCAACAATTGAGTTTCAGAAGAAGCACTATCAGCGCTAACTGTTTCTATAAAGTTCATATCATGACCGGCATTGAAGATTTACTTTTCTGAGAGACTGGGTAAATAATCATATATGTTAGAACTCTTCCTTTCATTAGGCTGTTATTGGTGAATGTGCCAAATTCAAAGGCATTACTTAAGATCTACCTTGTATTCTTTGAGAACATCAAAAAAGCTCGTTTTCAAAGAAAGTTTCAAGATGGAACTAACAAAAATCTACATTTGTCTAGTTATCTACATGAACCAGTTCTTGAAGCTCATCCCTTAATACTAAATACAGCTTTTTAAATTTGTTCTGATGGCAGCAAAGATAATATTTCCGGAAGTAGAACTCATTCTGAAAAACTTTCTCTGTCATATAATGTGCAGAATTAAAAAGCCTGGTTTTTTGATCAGTTTGAAGGGGTGTGTTGAAAAGAAAGTTATTGCTTTGAAAACTGTTATATCTTTTGTAGTTTTTAGAATTCTGTTGCAAAGTTGCAATGAAATTCAATACTTGAACAACAGGAGAAAACCAGGCGATAGAAATGATATTTTAATATCTAATGCTTTCAAAGTTATATCTTTGAACATGAGATTTACTTTCAGCCGGTTACATTTCACATAAAACTCAGTGAAAAGGAACTTACTCATGGCTCGAATTCACACCTTCAATGATACTCTGACGTCCTCAGAAATTATTTATGAAAATTTCAACTCAAGTTTTTGGAAGCTCTTTCAGTCGACCTATGTTTGAAAAAGAAATTTCCAGGTAGAGTGTTCAAGCCACGATCAGTAGACTTAAAAGTGGTCATTTTAGAAATTTTGCCTTCGTCAGCGTACAGGAAGAATTTTTCGAACAGATGCTGATCGTAGGCCTATCTATTTACCTATAGTAGACTTCCAATTATCCATTTGACTGCTTACGACTTAAGAAGAAGGATTGTTTACTGCAGCGCATTCTGTATAACCTTGTCAAATTTTGTAATTACCTGTACTTAGTCCAGTCGTTTGCTATAGTAAGAGAAATAAATCCCAGTACGAAACAAATCATTGGCTGAGTACTACCACTAGATAATTACAAGTTAAAAAAAAAAGTTTTGGAACGAAGACATTAACGCTTCTAATTAAATAAAATGTAGAAGTGATAGTTCTATACCATTTAAACCAAGTCTCAACATTACTTAAAACTCGTGGAGGCACATTAATTTGTTGAATTTTCCCCAAAGCAGTATGAAAAAAAAAAGTTTGTAGTTACCTACTTGTAGCATTCTCCCCTCGTGTTAAATAAATCCTTAATATCTTAATTTGTATTTAACCTAATACCAAGATAGAGTCTAAGTTCAATCAATATGGCGATGAAAAAATACTTTTTCTTATAACAGCGACAAAAGGAAAATAGTTTTCTCGCTTTCAGTACTTGGTTATTAAATTAAACGCAGCCATAACTAGCGTACAAATATTTATCCTGTATCCACGTAAGTTATGGTAATAAAAATGATCTTCATATCAGGAAGAGTTTTACGATGCTAGTCTGAATTACGTGGCATTGGAGACCATTCGATTGCTACAAGCGATAAAACCGAAAGAACTCTCCAAGCGCAAATGAAATTAGTGAGAAGTGCGGAAGAAGAGAAAATGAGCACGTCTTTTCCTTTTTCTTTCTTTTTTTCTCTTTTTTTTTTCTTTCTGTTTTCTGCGGTTTACGACCCTAAATGAAAGACAGGAATAAGAATTATTTCAGATCATAAAAAGTTCTGTACGACGAAGTTTTTCTGATTATTTCCTGTTTAGTGTCCTCTTCCACAAAATATCAAGAGCAAAAATTATGGATTATTATTATTATTATTATTATTACGGAGTGCGGGCTTAATATATTTATTTGGAGATGAAAATATTTAGGGTTTCTTAAATGAAATTGATAAAGTAGCTGTATTTACTTTCCTGTTGTCAAAATGGTTGGAAATTTGTTTTTATTTCTACATAATTTATATCTTTCAGAAAAAGTATTTTATCTGACGAAAGACTTGAAACTCTAGTCTAAGTCTATTATCTATATTCTTTAATAGAATCATAGTCAATGGAAGTCTGATTGCTTATTGTCTTACATTATGAAACATTCAGTACTTTGTTATTCTAGCAAAAATGTTAACGTAAAAGTAGAAAATTAAGAATGATAAATCACAAACTTATATTCATAGATTGCTTCTGTTTGGAAATGACCTTCTGAGTTTTCTATGTTTAGTTATTGAAAATAGTAACTCTCTATGGAACTTCCGATGTTCTTGTTTTAAGAAGTAAGGAAACTAAGAATGTAAAATGTATTTTGAAACGAATCAACTTTAAATTTGAGACATGAAATCCAAAGTTTTTAACGAGAAATTAAACTTTTCTGAATATTTTTAATGGATGAACCCATATTTGTTGAGAAATTTGTAGAATTCAAATACGATATTAAAAAAAGCAAACCTTCGAATATTGAACTTAAGCAGCACTAGGGTTAGTTTGTGTGAGAAAACAGAGAATACCTGCAGAAAATCAGAAAGTAATGCTTTTTGTAATTTTTGGCCTGTAAGATACTTAATAAAGAATGCAAACTTTTTAGAGCTATAAAGCTCTATTTTGCTGATGCATATACGAAGAAAATGAATACTGCTTCAAGAGAAAAAATATGAGCAATGTATGTAAATGTTCTGCTAAAACAGTTTAAACCTTTTGTATAAAACAAAGGTCTTCAACCTTTTACAACCTACGTATTTATTTTTCCGTGTACACTTACGTCCAACTATGCGTGTTACCTCCCAACAAAACTTTTGTTTTTTCTAAAATGGATTATATTATTTAGTTTAACTGTTAAACTGGTAGTAAAGACGAATTACGATAGTTTTACTTAAGTTAAAAGCAAGACATTTTACTTTAATGGACATTAGTGTCTATTAATCAGACACAAACATAAAAAAAAATACCATGAAGTAACTAGCAGGAATGCTGGGCTTGTTTTTGTTTATGAAGTTCATCAATCTTTATCTCTAGTACGGTTAAGCACAATCGTGAATCATCCTGAACTTTAAACTTGTTTCTATTGCACTGCTTCTCGAAAGCTGTTTTTCGCACAAATTAGTTGTGAACCTCAGAAGGTACTATTCTGCAAAAAATAAATGTAGTTTTTACAGTATAATATAGCTAATTTTGTAGTAATTTTACAGTAATAAACTGTTAAATTGCTAGTTTTACAGTTTATTACTGTGAATTTTACAGTTTTAAAAACTGAAACCTTTGCTTTCATTATTATACTGTAAAAACAAGTGCATACTGTAAATGCTTGTCTATAAGTTAGTTGACGATGTATTGTAATACTTGTTTCTTTAATGCAAGATCGCATGGTATTACTCAAACTTCTCACAATAAAATTCTAGATTTATGAATAAAATTTTGTATGCTCTAAACTGCAAAAAGAGCTGTTGTTTCTACAGTATAATACTGACACAAGAGGTTTCAGTTTAAAACTGTAAAAGCATAATTATAAACTGTAAAACTAGCTATTTTATAGTGTATTACTGTAAAATTAGCAATTTTACCACAAAATTTGCTGTATCACAATGTAAAAACAGCAGTATAATATTGGCAGCAGAGGTTCTAGTTTAAAACTATAAAATGCACTGTAATAAACTGTGAAACTGGCAGTTTTACAGATTATTATTGTAAACGAGCAATTTTACAGTTTATTACTGTAGAATTAGCTGTGTTATACTGTAAAAACAACATCTATTTTTAATAGTTTATGGTAGTTAACCGCGTGCACACCTTACAGATATTCAATCACCCTCAAGACGTAAACATTCCACTGGTGATCATTGTTGTAAATGTTGCTGGAATTTATTTATTACTTTTCCCAATGCTTAGACTGGTTGATAAAAATAACGAAATTAATGTTCTGTCGAATAATATATTCACAATTTCTACATTCGCTTTAATAAAAAAAGAATCTGCCAATATCTAATGCAAACTGAAAAAGCAACAGTAAAACTTCTCTATGAAAGTTAAGGTTTGCATTGGCAACTTGTTTTAAGAAAAAAAATTGTACTTTACAAATGAAAACGAAGAAAAAAATATTTATTCAACATAAAAATTCGTGATCGAGAACGCTACAGTTCTATTTTTTTAGTGCTTCATTTTGAAATTTACACAAAACGGTAATTGTTTCAGAAACCTTGCAGCTCGGTTTCATTAAAAAGAATGTTTAAAAGGAAGTTTAATTAATCCCCACTCGCTGAATCTAGTGAAATATTTTAAGCTTTCGTGATAGAGGAGAAAAATAATTATAACAGCGAAAGAAAATTGAGCATTTAAATAGAAAATCCGTTTTTTCTTCGTTTTCTTGCTTATGTTTCTGGAAGATTATAATTTGGTGCAATTAAAAACAAAATGCTTCGGATTTTTTTCATTTTCCTTTTTTTTCGTTTAAATAAAAGAGCTTTCAGTATAAAACTGCCTTATTTCCTAAATGATTAGAAAACAAATTTGAATTTTACTGATTGCACTAATCGTCGAGATTTGTGTTTTTCAACATTTAGAGGTTTTGTTTAAATAAATAATAATAAATAAATAAATAAGTAAATAAAAATAATAGTACATTGACTGATAATACGAACTTTTCTTTTAGAAGTAATTTTATCATTGCTGTTACATTAAAACTTTGCGGTATTGCATTATTGATTGCATGTGCTAACAGGTCAAAAAAACTACACTACATACATTTGGGGGTGAGCAAAATCAGAATTTAGACAGAAATTTGAGTGAATTTTTTTTTTGCGATCACAATACTTCCTTCACTATGTAAAAGGAAAAAAAAATAATCAGGGGGTGATAACTTTAACGGTACATTTTATTTTAACACTTTTAACTAAAACAAGTTTAACACAACAGCTGCTAAATAAGTTAATCAAAAGCAAGATAAAATATACGCTGGATAAATAAAAATTTGCTGAAAATTGCATATTTCACCAGGGGATATGAAGAGCATTCATGAAAACGAAGAAGTGGGATAATGATTTTCGATAAACATTTATATGAAAGCGTTTTTTTTTTTCAAACCCCTAATGTAACAGCAGAGTTATCGCAATCATAATTTATTTGCTAGCTAAGCGGAGATAATTAATCTTTGTTGTAATGAGTTTTTTAATGCTCAAACTAGAGGAATTTGTTCATACATAGTAACTTTTTAAATAA